>CM024241.1:49995812-50527191 GCA_013421045.1 Propylea japonica | reverse complement strand
GACGAACTGGGGAGAATTTGATGATTTGGTGCTATGTTTTACCGTATAATTTCAGGTAAAACGTCTGCCGTCAAATAAATAAAACTCTCTATAAGAGACAAACCTTGGAAACCTGGATTTCCTTTCAATATCCTTCCAAACTTTTGTTGAAGTGTGTTTTGGAAATTTTACTCATTATTTAGATACTTTCGTTTCGCGCGGCTACTAATACTGCGTTCCGGAATGCGATAAAAGTGCAAATCTGTCAAAGTCATAACTATTAGTAGGATTAACTCAATAGACCCCATATTTTGTGGAATTTGGTCAGATCCATCACTTTTATCGCATTTGGAACGCAGGGAAGATAATATGTACCGCAAATACGCATCATCATAACTGGATCTGAAGGTGCTATTCCATGGCGTGAAATTGACTCGTGAAACTTTTTCGCGAAACAAAATGCGCGCAGTGGATACCGCCTTCGCGCCATAAATTTTGTTGCGCCAGTTGAGTCAGTTTCGCAGCTAGCCAATGTCTGCCGGTTTTTGAGAGCGAGTCAAAGAGAACTCGCGGTATTAATTTCGCGTCGTGGAAACGTCAAAATGAATCAGGGCGAGTGCATTTATCTAATCCAGCTCTATCAGGCCTAACGATTTTTGTGGGATGCCTATGTTCTTCTTATTTTATAGGATCAACCCTTGACAAGAGGTATTCAAAGTCTTCAGATGTCATCCAGGGTGAAATTCCTGATCGTATCCACGATGGGTTTCGCTACTAAATCTCTTAGCAACTGATTTCCAGTTTGCAATCGCCGACGAAATATTTCTCTGGTCCACCATCGATGTTTTCTTTGTTCTTTTTTATTTTTATTCTTCACATAACCCATCACAATTAAAGCAAATGCTGAGGCTGCAGCTCTGTAAAACTGGCGCTCACTCTTTTTCGCGAAAAGTTTAGCGTCGTGTAAACGTATCAGGCCGAAACAGCGACTCGCGAGTCAGCCTCGCGAAGAAGTTGCGCGAGTCAATTTCGCGCAGTGGAATAGCACCTTTAGAGCTTAAATACGCACATACCGCTGAAGATGTCTTAAATATGCAAATGCATATAATCCGGTCTCTATCACTATCAAATAAGGCGTGCATTCAAATCTCGTGCTCTTATCGAAACAAACAACCATTTATAAGAAAAAGCTGAGACACTGTAGCTGGGTTCATACCTACTGCTGGCTCTCAGACTATAAAAGGACGTGCGTGTCCAAATTTCACAGGGCATTATCTGAGACCGCGTAACAAGTAATCCGCAACGAGGGGTGCTATCGTTCAGCGTGGGGGGGCTGATCCGTTCGACACAGAATCGAACGCGAGAATACGATTTCATTAAGGACATTAGAAGGGGATTTGATTAACAACAGCAAAATCACGTCTCAATAAGGAAGGTCTATTTCATGGCACGTGAGTACCGAAAACAAGAGCGCGTGTCCGGACGCCGCTGCGCACGGCTTATACCGCGTAGCGGCAAGTTTTGCCGCTTGTTTATATATATGCCAGCGTGCACTGTTTTTCTGTTCTTAGAACACGTTTGACTGAAGCTGAAATGAATTAATAACAACAACCATATCGGCATGATTAACAAACTTTGTTTGGTTGGAGCACTGAAGAAAAACTTATCGAAAATGAAACTAACTGCAAATACAACTTAGATACTAACTTAACTAGACATAAATACTTGTATACTTTATTTATACAGATGGGCGGATTAACTTGAAAAAAGCTGAAACGTAAATTGGTTTTGATTTGTATTTTTCGGTACAAAGAGTGAAATTTTTCCTTCAATCACTTTGCTGCCTCCCCACCTAACTTTTTTTCAAATGCAAAAATATGTTGTGTGTTGGTTCGTTGGAAAGTTCGTAAAGAATGGTCTATCCTACTGATCCAACTCTCCCGTCTTCCTACTCTATTTATATGTTGGCGTACCATGAAATAATTATCTTAGGTTGGTAGCATCAAATTTGATATGTGAACCATGTTGTTAAAATCCAAAGTTACCGGACTTCGATGCGTTTTCAATTCAAGATTTGCAGAAATAGAGAGGTTATTCATTGAAAATGTTCCAAAGAATCTCAAATCGGACATTCTGGTCCAATCTCGTGGCCGTCCCGTTCACCGGACTTGAATCTATTGGACTTTTTTACCGAGGAGCAGTTTAAGAAAAAGTGTATTCAAAGGCAATCGAAAATAAATTTGAACTACGGCAGCTACAATTTAACAAGTATTATACCATTTTGGAATCCTTACTAAATGCGCCAACTTTTGAGAAAACATGCCAAACTTGCGTAGTTCATTTTTTTTTCAATACAGTCAGTTGAAACTATGCAATTGTTTGTTTTGAATTTATTTCTGAGAAGCAAGCCCTATTTTTATGAAACCTAGAGCAGCTGGTATCCAAATTTTGATTACAGTTTAGACAAGCATTATTCAAGGTTACACAGCAAAAAAAAGTTGGAAAATGTTGATATTTGTGGCAACAGGAGCGGAAAGACTGTCACATGGTGTGGAATTTTGCCGTGTTTTTTTAAATGCCCATTATTTTAAAATCATTCAACTTAGATTTTTTTTATATTTTTCTGACAACCAGCATTACTTGCCTTTTCACCCGGTTCCGGTTGACGTCGAGTAATGGGACACCCTGTATAGAACCTAGATTCACCTCTCTCAAACGTAGTCTTATGGTTTCAAAACGAAACCTGTTCCCCTGAACCTATTCCAAAGTCGACATATCACACTTTGCCGGACTTGGGACCTTTCCGCTACAACAACCTGAATCCGATAGTCCTATCAGTATAGCCTCAGCGTTTGTTATTCACGTCCTGGCATTTTCAGAA
This sequence comes from Propylea japonica, assembly GCA_013421045.1. Classification (NCBI taxonomy): domain Eukaryota; kingdom Metazoa; phylum Arthropoda; class Insecta; order Coleoptera; family Coccinellidae; genus Propylea; species Propylea japonica. The sequence goes on along the minus strand of CM024241.1, from coordinate 50,524,331 downwards.
AACTCGTTTCAAATCGAATCCTCTGATAAACTGACTCCATTTCAAAATGAGAACATTAATGAAGCATACGAGTATGCAAAGAATTAAACTTCAGAAAAAAGGCGACCAGATTGAGGAAATGTCTCAAACTGATTTTGATAGATTCGATTGAAGTTTTTATTGAGATTTAAATGATTTAACAGCGATTTTCTCGAAGATAACATACTTTTCAAAACGATTTAACATTCAATTCAACATATTGTCTCAGAAAAGGCTTAATTCCATAGTATAATAAAATATTGATTGAAATTGATTTCTCGCTCAACACTTGATGAAACATTGTTAAAATTGATGATAAACACAAATTAAAACACATATTAATAAAATATCAGCAAAGAATGTTAACTTTTGTGTATCCTCCTCAATAATAGTTGATGATCAATTGAAAAAATTTGTATACATCAATTATGATCCACTACTTAGTTACAATATTTGTAAAAGACTCAAACTAAATATATTGATGTAATATGCGCCAATAAAAAAAACTTAAAATCAATGTTTTCTAATGGTAAAGATCGTGTGACTGATTTACAGTTGAGTGGTGTTTACAGACTGTGTCCTGCCTTCTATAAAGGTCAGACTGACCGTTCTTTAGGAATTAGAATTGAAGAACATAAAAGATCTATTCTCCAAAATAAATCAGTGACTGGCTTTTCCGATCACTGTATTACTTCCAACCATTTCATAGATTTTGGTAAAATCAAAATGTTACACAAAGGTGAAAAAGAAACGTTTAGATCTCTTAGAATTTTTAGAAATTTCCTAAGCCCAAAAAAACAATCTCTCTATTGTAAATGATCAATTAGATTCCGATTTAACATCAATTACTTGTTACATCTGTTACTTGATGTATTGTGTTCGACCATATGTATTTTTTTCAGATTTGAGAATGGGCTAGCACCCGAAACATGCATGTCAACTGACTGTGATATTTTAATAGAAATTGCGAAACGTATTGTCAAGTATTTTAATTTGTTTTTATCATCAAATATTGATTGATTGATAGCTCCAGCAAGAGCACAAAAACTATTCACCTTAGGAAATACCCTGTAAGATCTCAGTACATCCTATCGGACAGGTCAAAGTTCAGTGAGACAAAAGAGGACTGAAAATCATAAAATCTCAAACTGTAATTTCATTCGTTTACTCTGTCTTTCACCGAGAATCCCTTCCTTTCCTGAGTGGGTCTGCTTGCTCGTAAGTTGGTATTGATTCTTTATGACGTCAGGTAATAGAAGGTTGGATGGTCAAGTCATTCGAACAAACAAAAGATTATCGATGTTTGGAGTGCCTTAGAAAATTAGGTGCTAAATAAAAATATATTTTAAGTTATGCCGCTAAGTAAATTCCTTGAGCATTAATTGGCAAATATATGAATTTGTAAGGATGGAACGGTTGTTATTGAGAACCGATGAATGTGTTGAAAAATTCCTGGCAACCTTCGATCTTTCCCATCTACATCAGTCGATTTCTCATGAACGGTTTTTGTACGTAACTGTGTAAGAAATTCTTGGAAAATATGAAGTAACAGAGCCGGAACTAGGATTCTAGCGCCTGTGGCAAACTTTCAAAATGCGCCCTAGAAGAAATTCATTTTTCAATAAATACATTTTTTTTCATATTTGACATTTCGATGGGTTTAATGCAGAACTATACTAAGTCCGAAATTCTCACTTTTCAGGAGACACGTTTTTTGAATTGGTCAAAACTGATTGAAAATAGATACGAATTCTTTCATTTTGAACTTCAACTTGAAGATCCTGATTGTTTTGTGATGGTCAAAATTTACCCAGAAAGAAATTTCCGAAAAATTGGGACATAATATAGCTTTGTATGGTAGTTCTGCATATTAGAACTATTTTCTGTCCACTTTCAATGCCATCTTGAAAACAGATCTCTGTTTTCAAGATGGCATTGCCACTTTCAACTAAACTATGTCTTGAAAAAGTGGGGTAAGGATAAAGATGGACTTGCAATACTTCTGCATCAGATGAAGTGTAGTAGCAAGCATTTTTTTCAGCCCATAACCGATTTTCTGGAAAAAAGGACTTGGGATCTGGAAAGTTTTGGGGTGGTTTTGATTTCTTTAATTTTTTATGTTTTTGGGATGCTGAATCCGAATTTGAGGTTTGCTAACAGAATTTCGTGACGGGACATAGAAAAAATAGAAAAAATCTCATTATTGGTCAGTTTATTGCTCATTACTTACTCGGAAACTATCAACTTTTCGTGAAAAACTTTTTCATACAGAATGAAAGTACATAAAATTTCCTACAAATTGTACTACCACAGCTTGTTCTGCGACAACCTGTTCTGGCTCAAGTTGAGAATGAGGTATTTTCTATGACTTCTTTTCAATATTCCAACTGAATTTTCTATGGTTCTGTTCACACTATGGTCACACAATTTTGCATAAGGCTTATTATGAGCATCTTGCATTGGCCGAAACATTTCATTTCGATTGGTTTCGTTTCGTCTGAGATATTCAATTTAATTGGAATATAAAAAGAAGAATCTTTGTATTTCTATAACAAGATATCCGATTCGAGTGATTTTTTTTGTGAATCGAGAATGATATACTGAATGTCATGCAAAATTTTAAGAAGATCGCATCACTGGAACCATAGGATTTTTTTCATTTATTGAGTCACAGAAAATACCTCATTTAAAACTTTAATTTGAGCCAGGACAGGTTGTCGCAGAACAAACTGTGGTAAAACAATTTGTAGGAAATTTTATGTACTTTCATTTTGTATGGAAAGGTTTTTCACGAAAAGTTGATAGTTTCCGAGTAATAAGCGAAAAACTGACCAAGAATTAAATTTTTCATTTATTTTTGTTTAGTTTCTATGTTTCGTCACGAAATTTTGTTAGCACCTCAGATTCGAATTTCGCACCCCAAAAAACATAACAAATGGTATGAAACTTTCCAGCTAGGGGTTCTTTTAAGCACAAATATACTGAACCTCCCATATTTGTTTAAAAGTAATGAACAAGAACTCAATCAACATAATGAATAGAAAACGATAAAAAAATTGTTATTTCACATTTTGCGCCCCTAGGTCGTTTGCGCCCGTGGCAAATGCCTCTCTCGCCACGCCCACGGTCCGGCTCTGTGAAGTAATTATTTTCTGAAATAATTTCAGTATTTTCCATATGTTGTAATTTACCATAATAGTCCGTGCGTAAAAGTGTTTCTTACTCTGGGGTTGATACTTTCCACTCGCAACAGAAATTTGAGTTTCCATGAATTTCAGCAAAACTTCGTGAGGAACGTGTGTTTCAAATTCTTCTATAAATATTTTTGTGACTTTCAGTTCATTAATTGTTCAATGGTTCTCGAATTACATATACAGGGTGATTCCGGAGGAGATCGTCAGATTTTAGGGGATGTTGTCACTAGTCAAGACAGTTTCGTTCAATGTTTGGTTTATGGTTTGGGGCCTTCATCGACAGTCTACAGGGTGATTTGTTCGATTTTTCTTTCCTTCATAACTTTGGTATGGCCCGATCTATCTTCATGAAATTTTCAGTGTGAAACAATCAGTGGCCTGTGTTCAAGATATTTTCCGGGTCCCTACCCTCTCACCTCACTAGCAGCGCTGCCTTCTGGTTACATAATAAAAAAATTAGATGAGGACAAAATGAAACCACATTTTATTTGTCACTTATATTAGAATAGTGACAATACAAAGTACGTGGGTAAACCTTCCACATATAAATATAACCAACTAACAAAATAACAACTACAACAAATAACAACTATAAGCAAAATGAAAAAAAAAAAAACAAAATAATATTAAAACTAAATTAACATATAAATATATTATTAATATAATAAACACAAAAAAGAGATAAAAACAAGCGAAATCAAAACTTTTTCTTGCGGGGCTTCGAATTTGCAAAACTTAATGTTCGAGCAACTTCATTTTCTATAGAAATAATTGAAAATAATTCTAGCAAGATTTCTTGACACAAGTAACGAAGTACCTAACTTGTGAATTATATCGTCGAGCTATTAGGCTCTTTTTTTCTAATTATTTTTGGTTTATAAAGAAGTGTTAGTGACCAATTACCAATTCGAACATTTATCCTTGATTATATACCGAAAATTATTTGAAAATAATAATCTGATAACTCGACGATACAATTCACAATTCACTTAGTTTTCAATTCTATCAGCAATCCCCAAAGACTGACCCGCATTTTTTCATATTAAGAGAGGCGCCTAACGAAAAAATCAGCCACGTGATGAATTATAGAACTCACCTTCAATAACACTTAAAGTCCAGAAATTCAAAAACACTAAAAAAAGTCAAGAATTTTGAGAACTTTCACTCTGAACACACTCACAAGCACAACGTCGTTTCAAATTCGAATAGGTACCTACTTATTTCTCTAGAATAGGAATAGAAGTGAAATGATTTCGCATTTTTCCCCTAGTCCAAAAAAAATTCCCTATGTACATAAAGAATCCTACATCAAAGAAGCCGCTCAAAAAGAAACCGCCCCAATAAAGCGATCATCTGGTGACGTTAATGTAATGTAATTATCCCCTAAACAGAATGCCGACACGCTTCATGCAAAGAGTTCGGTACGATTTGTCCAGGCCGCAAAATTGATTACGGGGATAGCAATTTTCACCAGAAAAATATAAATATAAATAAGGAATTGTTGATTCAACGTTTTCATTTGTGTGCGATGTGGTAAATTTTAATAACAATCATATTTCTGATATGATTGATAATTTTAAATAGAGTTTCGGAGATAAGTTGGTTTTAGTATAAAATGAAGGATTTATTCTGCAAGAAAAAATAGTATAGTCGTCCCTAGCCCGGGACGGGCCCCTATGGGGCCCGGGCCCGTGTTCTTCAAACACGCCAAACACCGGTCACTACGCCCCTGGAAACAATATGATTGTGTACTTTCATTAATTCCAACAGCTTTTCGAAAATACAGGGTGAGCATTATGATAAGTTCAGATCGAGCTTGCAGGTTGAAAAAACACGCTGTATATACATTCCGTTTTCAAAGATTCGCTACCTATCATAATTTACATTACTACTGGATCGTTTTTTGCACACATCCAGTTTTCCTAGAAAAATTTTTAAAGATGAACACTATCGTGATTTAGCTCCAAGGCAGTGGAGACTGCTGATGAAATAATTGATATCTTTCTGACTCGACCTTAGCATGTGCCAATAACCTCCTAAGTTTGAATAATATTTGTCAATCAGTTTGGATTTTATGATGATGTAAGTATTTCCATGAAATTCGAAAATCACCCTGTAGATTTCTAGGGAAATCCAGAAATTAATTTTTTAATCAGCTAGTCCAACCCTATCTCTGGTATGAGTATGTACAGTTATTCCCGGACACCCTGTATATTGAATGTTCATACAAAATTTCAAGTGTATCAAAACCATAAAATAAAATTTTTTTAATTATTTATTTTCTACATATTTCATTTTCTGAACAATTTATACTTACAGAATATATTTTCGATTGTGCTGAGATTCTGCATTTGTTTATTCGGTATCAATCTCATCTCAAGTCCCAATGAAATTTGAGATAGGTAATAGTCTCTTATTGCTTCATCAATGAAGGAGCGATCAAAAGCTCCTGTTCTAGGCATTTCTCATTTTTCGATATATTCAATAATTGTCAAAGATCATTGGAGCCTAGGTGTGTTAAAGATCAACAAACGGTTGACTGTTGAGATTTTCGTTTATTGACATGAAAGCTGCTTCTTTTAATTTTCTACGCCTTCTTCTTTTGATATTATGAAAGCTTCACGCCATAAAATTCTGAGATCTTCAATCAAAGAGTGTTGGACAAGCTTTATGGATCCTCACGAAAATTCTGCACTAGTCTCAATATGGTTATGGCCCATCTAAAATAAAATTTGGACCCGATCAAATCACTAGTTTTGGAAATTTCGACAAAAATCCAATCATCATAACTCGAGAACAACATTATATACCGAAAGAGATATTGCGATCCTGCACCTACCATAAAAAAATTTTGAAGCCTTTAGATTATGACGTTCGAAAGGTAACGTATTTGAGGACGGTTGGCGAACATACTTATTTTTGACTTCGTATTCTCCATCAATGTTCCCACCCAAGTTTTTTAGCTCAAAAATCAAACTTACAGACATTTGGTCAAAACTATACATGCTGTAACCTACGAATAATTGGACAAAAAAACTTTTACTTTCCGCATCACGCGTTGCTAAAACGAGTTTCAGTCTGAAAAACATCGGCCATAACCTTCAAATGCCTGAATAAACGAAACTCTTCCATCAATTGATGAATAAATCACCTGTACATCGTGTTTGGAGAAATTGATGCACGTCTGCACAAGACCTAACAGTAGCGCTTAATATACGATGACAGCAACCTGCCACACTTGGCTTAATCTGATAATCAAACATTAGCATGGAAAACATTGACACAGGGATGATACCATACGTGCATATATACGATTCTATGAATGGAAAGGTTAATACAATTTTAAGTTTGCTCTGCTAATATTGCTGTGGCCGATCTGTAGGGCTTAGCGTAAACTGTATAGGTCATGGTGAATTTTAGTACTCGATCATTAGTAAATAAATATGTGTAAAAGCATGCTGATCAAATAATTTGAATTAGAGATTGTGTTCATACTCTGAAAGTCAGTTTCAATATGGTTTCAACTTTGCTACTGTGAATATCTATGGATATGAACCAAAATTAAATGAACGTCGTTAATTCTTTGAAATGTTTATAAAATTGAGAACTTGTGATATCCATTGAAGAAATGAAATATGCAGGAATATAGAATATATTTTCTGGTTGGATCGGACTGTTGACTGTTAGAAATACACAAAACAATCGATCCACTTAATGAGTCGATGAAGTTCGTCAAACAAAAATGTATTATTTTGGGTCCGATTTGATTGATTTCATTTTCAATTATAGGTACTTTCATCTGCAATTAATCCCCAGTTTCAAATTTCGAGAAAACTTGGCCTACGTCCTTTTATACAGGGTGAAACGAAATCTGTTTTTTTCTCTTACTTTAAAACCACCTGTGACGTGTTCCAGTTGTTCCACCATGTGATTCTAATTTTATCATCAAGAGACATCTTCTTTGAACAATTTCATCCTTCATTTATTTCAATAGCTCAATTTTTGTTCAAGGTACAATTTTATTATGTGACATTTTATCTCACATTTCGCTATCCGAACGTAACGCAAATATACTGAAAACTAAGTACGGCACATGAAAAAAGAAGTGTTTCCCCCTGGTACGGATAACAGCTGCAATTCGTCTTTGCATGCCTTCAATATGGTTTCTAATGAAAAGGAGTATTTCAGCAGAGGCTGATATCCTAGAATTGATATAGAACGTCTCCAACGGGCCCTCCGGCTGTACAATTTGTCCTGCCGGCAGGACGGCTTTGAATTATTTGATTTTACATAGGAAGAACTAGATCATCACTAATAAAAAAAAGTTGCCTAATACAGGTAAGCGTCCGCACCTATCGGCAGCGAACGAAGCGGACGAAGCGGATTTTAGAATGCTTTGTATAGAAACTAATGGAAGCGCGTCCACCTACCCGCGCCGAACGAATCGGATTCTATACAAAGAATTCTAAAATCCGCTTCGTCCGCTTCGTTCGCTGCCGATAGGTGGACGCTCTCCTTTTATGTGCAAGATTCCACTCGGTAGTCCCAATAGTTTCCGAGATATGACAGAAAGAAGTCTTTTTCGGCTAATATTCGTTCGCTCAGAGGCGCATACCAAAAATAAGAAACAAAATAAGAAAGAAGGATTTTTACAAAGGCGAATAATTCGATGATAAAATGAATAAAAGAGGATTTTCCATTTTGGTAAGGAACAAAAAAATTTTTGGAAAATGATATTTTCTCTAGTCATTGAAAGAAAGAAGAAGATATATATCTCATTTGTACCTATTGATCAAATTTTCTTTCCAATTAAAAAGTAGTAGGTATATCCTCATTCAAAACATTATTTATTTCATTATAAACTAATATATTTTTTTCGCCAAAACCCTTATATCAACAAATTTCAAAAATTCTGATAACAAAATAGCAAAGATAAATAAATAAGATGATTAAAAAGATTTCTAGTGTACTGCTGGTAGTCAAAAGAGTCCTCCGGGAAGAACAAAACTTTCAAAATCTGGGTACTTCTCGCAGGACTGACTGTCTTCCACATCTGTCCTGCAGGAAGGTGTAGATTTTTGTATGAGGAGTCATTTAATTTCCTGTTTAATGTGATTGTAATTTCAAATAATATCTGGTGAAAATTTCACGAATACAAACTGTAAATTCACAATTGATTACAAAAACATTGCGTAAAAATCTGAAATAACACCAACTCAATAGTTGTAATTTCACAAAATATCTGTGTTATCTACAGGTGAATTTTCAGTAAAAATACATATCTAAATGGAAATTCACAAGGATCATATTGTGAAATTCCACTAAATAACTGCTATTGTTTGTGAATATACGGAATTTGATGTGATATTACATAACCTCTTGCCACATAAATACAAACAATAGTGGAAAAAACTGATTACAATCTATTTTGTAAATGTACAAATTCGAGTGTAATTTTACAGTGTGATTGTAAATTCACTATGATTCGTACTGGACTAAAATAACAATGATTCTTAGTGTAAATAATTTTTACAGTGTAAGTATGTATGTGGAGAGTTGTGTGAACATTAAACATTAAAATTAGTGATTTGCTCAAAGTGTGAGTGAATGCATAGGCGCAGCCAGGATTTTATTTTGGGGGGGGCTGAACTGAAAAATTTTTGATGATATAGTAAACAACGAAAGTTGCAAAAAAAAGGAAGAAAGAAATAACGAAGAAATTAATCTTGGGGGGGAGGCTGCAGCCCCAAAGCCCCCCCCCAGGCTGCGCCAGTGAGTGAATGTCATTTCAAATTGGTAACCCGTTCTGATTAAAGAAAATTATCGAAAAATCGAATAATCCGAAAACTAATTATGTTCTGTCTATGGTTCACTATTCATGCTAATAGTATCACATTTGCAATTTTTATGAAAATTTTTATGCATTCCCCGAAGAGTTGGGGTGAAATGTAATATTCTAGTATCTCTTGAACTCTTGCAATGTCTCAGCAGGTGCATGTGAAGCAAGTGCAAAATATCGATATTTCAATACATATGAGGAAACTACAGATAAATCCATAAAAAGACCAACACAAAACAATAATTATTCAAATCCGAGGACAGCAACTGTCATTGCTCCTGCAGGAGGGATGTAAGCTCCCTGTTTAATACTCCCTACTAAACGTTGGTGGTAGTTGCTTCATGAGGGTGGCAAGTAGATCTTTATTCTGACGAATGATATCTACGGAGGTTGTCAAAAAAGTGAAGATATAATGTATTTTCTGCAATGTCAATAATTAAACTTAAATAATATTCTTCGAACATGACTTTTTCTTACTTCAACTGGTTTTCTTGTTATGTTCCGACCAATCACAAAAAAGATTTGAAGATAGGATAAAGCAATAAATTCCATGGCCGCAATAAAATTTTCGATAATTTTAGAAAATAGAAATATTACCAGTATTTTTACCGAACCGCGTCAATATCTTAGAATATTCATTCTATGGAAAATACGATGGAACGGAATGAACAGTGATCAGAACTGCTCGTAAGTTTTTATTTTTTTCGAGAAAAGTATCGACTGTATCGAAATTTTGTAGGAGACTTTTTTCTCCAGAATTGAATGGGATACCATAAAAGAAATTTATTTTTTGAAAATCTATCCCACGAAAACAATTTTTGAACAAAAATCATAGAGGGTTGCTATTTTCAACCCCTACTAATAAAGTTATGAGATGTGAAAAAATTGTGTGAGTAACAACTACTTGGTGCTTCATATTATATATAGTTTTATGACTCAATGTTTTCAAAAAACCGTTAAAAAAATTCAGAATTGTCAACTCGTCATAGCCTTCCAAAGGCTGTATCTTGGAAGGGGCGTCGATTTTGAAAATAATTTATTTGAACTACTCCTGCTTATTTTCATCGAGGAATCATCTCCCAAACTCCCTCGCATTTGTTTACAGACACCCTGTATGATAAAATAACTTTTCTCAATAATTTAAGACAAGTTGCCCCATCATATAATTCAAATTATCTATAATTGAAGGATGACAGGTACAGATAAGGTTTCAAGAGATAGTTATTACTCCTTTTCTGTAATGCAATTAAAAAATAATGACAATATGCTATTGTCCGCAAGTGCTTCGTTTGAAGTTTGACTGAAAAAATTACTGAATTATGTAGAAGCGATGATTCTCGAAAATTTTTTTTTTATTTTTGAGCGCTCGTTCTATTTAAACGAGTGCTATATCGTTTTGACCAATTTCTGTAATATTTTCTCCGAATGCGCACCAGTTTTAAACATAAAATGTCATGTTTATAACTGGTGCGCATTCGGAAAATGATCTTGGTATTTCACAATTGCCAATAATTTTTGAATTCATCGTTAAACTCGTGACAAAAAATCTAAATCGCCTTTTTTGTACGGAGCGCCGTTTTTAGGTGAAAACATTAAAGAGAGCCCTGAGCAGGTGCTTTGAGGCGCTCGTTCATTGGTGGAGCAACGAAGGTATTACCTCAAAATTTTGTATGGGACTAAATATGTAAATGCAAAAACTCAGCACGATCGTAATAACATCCAGGAAATCATTCGAAAACGGAAATATGTGAAAATTAAAAAATTACAGACATTTGGGCAAAACGATTTAGCACTCGTTTAAGTAGAGCGCTCAAAAATAAAACTTTTTGGAGTAGCATCGCTACTATACAGGGTGTCCCGTAAATACCACGCGAAAGTGACACTGGAGATAGATTGGCATTAGGTCTATCAGATAGCATCAATGACCTCAGTAAAAGTCCGCTGGTTTTCGAGATATCACCACTTTTGCAAACAAAAATGAAAGAGAAAGTGAGATAAAAGAGAAAGAAGAGCAAAAATAATGGTTGTTTGAAACGGTAGCGAGGAAAGAATATCAAGCAACATGTAATTTGGCAACAGGTGATACTTGTGCATTTTTCCTAATTTTTAATTATTTCGGCATAACACATCTCTCGCGACAAAATTATAATATCTAAGGTTTTGACATAAAAAAATTGGTAGTGTTGTATCATTTTGAAAAGTGCTGGAAATGGAACAGTTTTTACGATTCTTTGTCAATTCAGTCTGATTTTTTTTTCACATCAGTCAGTCAAACTTAAGTTAACGTTTTAACTTCGTCATAAAATACAACAAGTTAGACATTGTTTTAAAGGATTTTGTTCTAGTTCTCGGTGAAGTTATTATTTCATTGTTTTAAGCGACTATTCAGGGTAGCCTAGGTAAAAAAAAAACATGAGTTTGAAGACCGAAAATTCAAAAAAAAACACAAAAGTGGTTATATCTCGAAAACCAGCGGACTTTTACTGAGGTCATGTTGATGCTATCTGAAAGACCTAATGTCAATCTATCTCCAGTGTCACTTTCGCGTGGTATTACGGGACACCCTGTATAATTCAGTAACTTTTTTAGTCAAACATCAAACGAAGCACTTGCGGATAATAGTTATATAGCATATTGTCATTATTTTTTCATGCAGATGCAGAATTACCTCCTAAAGTTTGACGCACTTATTCATTACTAACACCCAGTATATCATTGGGTAGAAACTTACTTCACCTTAGTCATATCTGTACCTGCGATCCTTCAATAGCAGAATTCTGATGGGGTAACACGTCTGACATTAACAATAAAAATTCTTTCATTATATTGGTAGTCACGGAAGCCCTTGTTGAAAAAGATCGTATTTTTTCTCAACCCCCGTACAACGAGAAACTCTTCCTCATAGATCCCGAATGATCACGGATGGATATAATTTGTATTGGCCAGATTTACGCCCAAGGCAGTCTAATGAACACACAATTGTCGGCTTAAGTATGATTGCGCCCCCTGGGTATGAACCACCCCTACAATCAAGGGTAGCGGCTCGCTCTTTCATATAATATTAAACGCTCTGTTAGTATGGGGCTTAGGCTGGAGGGCTAGAGGGGAATGGGACACTTCCATCAATCTGTTATTGCTACTTCTCTCTCGGCTTTATAGTGAGTAAGATGGAAAACGTCAGTTGGGAGGCTAGCCATCAACCCTTTTGTTCTGGTGCCTACTATTATTAGTCGAGTTTCATATGGGTTATCTACGGCTGAATGATGTAACAGGTTTGAGAAATAATTGTGATATGGATATTTGTTATGAATGGAGCTTGTCCGGTGTCCAAAAGATGTGACCAGAACATTTTTACAAATTTGTGTTTATCTGCACCTTAAAACGTTGCATATGAAAGGAAGCAGCTTACAGAGGTATCTTCCACGTCAACAAGGGCGTTACGAAAAATGAAGTCGGGAAAAAAAAGTATTGAGGTTTTAAGGGTAAAAACTACAAAAAGTTTAACGCAACCATTCTGTGAGAAGTTAAAGATCTTATATGTTTTTTCTGAAGAATGCGACAAACGGAAACCATGAATCAAGGACATCAAGGAGGACTCGCAACAAGAGGTTTTAATCGTTTGAGGGCCTTCGTTTGGGATATACAGGGTGATATTCATCTTATGGCTGAAAGTTCAATAACTCTCAAACTATTCGACCGATTTATTTCAAATTCGGAAGTTTTGTCATCCTTTTCGATTTCCATCTTTCAATATTAGGGGCCATCCATAAAGTACGTCACACGTAAGGGGGGGGGGAGGGGATCGACAAAGTGTGAAATGGTGTGACAAGGGGTGGGAGGGGTCCTAAGTTTCGTGACATCACATTTCAAAATCTAGAGGTACTAATCGCTTAATTTGAAATATTAATTAAAAACTAAAATGGTCCAACTCTATCTTTAGGGCAATACGGTTTTAATTGTTTTTTTGATAAGTTCATAGCCGCTTCTGACACGATGTTTTTCGATGTTGAATTGCAAAACATGTGACGTCACACTAGGGAGGGGGGGTCTCAGAAATGTGACCACCTGTGACAAGGACGGGAGGGGGCTCAAAAACTCATGAAATTAGTGTGACGTACTTTATGGATGGCCCCTTACAGAAATTGAAGAAATCAGATCCGGACTAGAATAATTTTGGATTTTTTTATTTTCATGAATATTGAAACCCCTGTAGGTGAACACTATGTTTTTTATTTTATTTCGTAACCACAAGAATCAATCAATGAGAAAAATTCAAAATCTCTGATTGGCACGGTCATACAGGGTGATCAAGAAGTGAACAAAAAACATTACCTCATGTGAGAAATTTCAAAGTTCAATAATTCTTGAATTATTAGACCGAATTATTTTAATTTGGGAGTTTTGTCACCCTTTACGATTGCCATCTCTCACATTTTCAGAACAAAACTTGCAAACTTGAAATAATTCGTTCCAATTGTTCAAAAGTTATTCAACTTTGAAATTTCAGCCATCAAATTAATATCACCCTGTATATTCCAAACAAAGGCCCTCAAACGATTAAAACCTCTTGATGAGAGTCCTCCCCGATGTACTTGATTTATGGTATCCATTTGTCGCATTCTTCCCGGGACACCCTATACAGGGTGATTTTTTTAAGTGTTTCATTAGACGTTTTCGAGGAAGGAATTGTAATAGAGATTCAAGATTTTGGATTTTCGTTTTAGAGTACATGAACTTTAATTGTAAAATATTTTCGAGAGGAATCTACTTCCGGTTTCACCGGAAACGAATGTTACTTAGTTATTTCAAATGCAACAAACTGTATATTTATACATATTCGAATTCTTCGTTCAATTCTACACTGATTTGATGTATGATATGTGCAACCACTTAAACGGTTCTTGAATTAAAGCCTGATTATCAAATTTTTTGAAAAAAAAAATTGTCACAGATTAATGTTTATATCTTCAAAATCCCTCACTACAAGAATTTCTTTTTGCGAAAGTGGAACAAAAGAAAGTATGCTGATACTGTTTCTTGTATAAATTATGAGGAAATATTATACAGGTGTCTGAAAAAGGGCCCCAAATTGAGCCTCAATAAAACTATGAAATCTCACTTTTTTCAAATGGCAACCCTATAATTTTTTAATTCCAATCGATTGCTCGTCAAAAACCAGTTATGGTGTCCCGAACATTTCATCCCTCTAAAATTAGTATTTTTGCCTTATTCAATAAAATTCGAATTTCACGATTAAAGACAGGTTTCGCACAGTTTGTAAGCTTGCATTTCTGAAGCAGGCTATGTTAGGAACTGTCATTCTTACTTTTTCTTACAGATCAAGCACTAAGCAAAACATGCAATAATAATTTCACTGGAATGATATCAAGGGTATGTTCTTCATTCGCGACAAATGTAACAAATTCCAAGAAAAGGTAATTAAAAATTCAACGAACGAAATTCACATTTACTGACTTTTTTTGTTAAAGGTGGTAAATGTGGATTTCTTTCGTTAAAAGTTCTGACTGCCCTTTCTAATATTTTTACATTCACCATAAATGAAGAACATATTCAATACATCACTGTTACTGTTATTCATATTTTGATAGTGCCCGATTAATCAAAAAAGTTTAAATGACAGTTCTCTAAAATGCATTATAAATCAACAGACATAGCCTTCTTGAAAACTTCTATCCTAATAAATCGATGGTTAGACTAAGAAACCTTGATTCAATCCTGAAATTCGAATTTTATTCAATAACGGCAAAACTACTGATTTTACAGGCATAAATGTACGGGACACCCTAACAGGTTTTTGACGATCCATCGATTGGAATTACAAAATTATAGGGTTGCCATTTGAAAAAAGTGAGATTTCATAGTTTTATTGAGGCTCACTTTGGGGCCTTTTTTCAGACACCCTGTATAATATTTCCTCATAAGTTATACAAGAAACAGTATCAGCGTACTTTCTTTTGTTCCACTTTCGCAAAAAGAAATTCTTGTAATAAGGGATTTTGAAGATATGGACACTAATTAGTGACAACCTTTTTTTCAAAAAATTTGATAATCAGGCTATAATTCAAGAACCGCTTGAGTGGTTGCGCGTATCTTACATCAAATCAGTGTAGAATTGAACGAAGAATTCGAATATGTATAACTATACAGGGTGTTGCATTTGAAATAACGAAGTTACATTCGTTTCGGTGAACCGGAAGTAGATTCCCCTTGAAGATATTTTACAATTAAAGTATGTACTCTTAAAAGAAAATCCAAAATCTTGAATCTGTATTATAATTCCTTCCTCGAAAACGTCTAATGAAACACTTAAAAAAATCATAATGTGTTAAAGTAACGACAAATAGACGTTAAGATGTTTAGTTTTCTTGAATAAAAACGGCACGCCACACGAAAAGAAAGCAGAAGAGATTTTTTCATCACAAATTGAACGAATAATTCAAAAATAATTGTTAGTTAGTTTAAAATATCTCAAGTGAAAATTTCAACATTCTGTATCTAGGAAACAATGCATTTCCGAAACTTTATTTATAGGAACGGGCCCAAGTTGAGGGATGGGGGGGGACGTTCCGCCGCCCCCAATGTTGAACAGAGTTAGCAAATTTTCGAAACCGTTGGTTAATTCTCGGCACAGTTGGAAAAATTGTCATAGCAGTTGGAAAAAATTCAAAACAGTTTGAAAATTCTCTACGGAGTTGATACAGGGACGGGCCTAATGTTGATCATAGTTGACAATTTTTCAAAGCAGTTGATAGTTTTCGAAATAGTTGGAAAAATTTCAAAACAATTGGTGAATTTTTAAATCAGTTGGCCAAATGTCAATGGAGTTGGTTAATGGGCGTGCCTAATATTGATCAGAGTTGGCAAATTCTGTAAACAGTTGGAAAAATTGTCAAAGCGGTTGGAAAAATTGAAAAACAGTTTGAATGTAGTTGATCAGAGATGGCAATTTTTCAGAACAGTTGATAGTTTTTCTAAGCAGTTGACAAAATTTCGGAGCCTTTTCACTTTTATCCGTATCGGAAGAACCATAATATTTTTCGAAATCTTTATTAATTATGAGTATATTTCTTGAAATATTGTGTAATAATTTGAATTCCATGAAATTTTGCATATATGAGCACAGAGCACATCATACACAAAACATAATTAATGATAACAGATGCCGTTTAATCCTGAAGACGAAGAGTGTGTTGATCTGGTAACGCTGAATTAAAAGAGTATCACCACAGAATTTCAATTATTTTTCATTGTCTCGGGAAAAAAACATAGAATCTCAAACCAAAAAACCACTCTTTCTTCTTCTCTGTGCGGTGCCTTTCCGGCCGAACTGAGGCCTAGTGGCCCATTGTTCACCCGCATCGTTCTATAGAGACTCAGCTCCTCAGACACGAAGACAGAAATGTCGCGAGTCTGCTAGGAGTGGTCCCTCTCACCATAGGGATAGAAGGTGTTGGATTTCCTAGGTGTGTTGACCTTAACTCATTAAGGTTCCCACAGTTGAACAAAATATGCTCAACCGTTTCATCAGTACTCCTGCACCACCGGCATAGGGAGCAGCTCGTCAATCCCATTCTCTTCAAATGCTTGTTAAACAGCACTCCCTTCCACCATTAGTTTTCGGAGCCTTCAATGCACAGTTGGCAAATTTTCGAAATTTTTGAATGGCCATATTTTATGGAACGGTTTGACTGGTTAACGAATTAAACCGCGGAGTTTGGGAATCTAACTTACCCAGAAAAT
Organism: Propylea japonica; assembly: GCA_013421045.1. NCBI lineage: Eukaryota > Metazoa > Arthropoda > Insecta > Coleoptera > Coccinellidae > Propylea > Propylea japonica. The sequence continues at coordinate 50,507,519 of CM024241.1, read as the reverse complement.
AGCATGTCTCTAGGACAATCCTTTCGAAAGTTATCGTGCTAACGGCTGTACGGCCCCACTGACAGAATTGAATTTGACCACGAATTCGTCATCAGGGACTAATCCTATCGTTCGAGACCATTTTCGGCTCAAAATTAAAAAGTTACAGACATTTGGGCAAAACGATAGTAATACTCAATCGAATAGAATGAGCACTCAAAAAGTGGATCATATTGAATATTATCGTTTTGCCCTATAGGGCAAAACGATATAGGACCTGTTTGAGTAGAACGAGCGCTCAAAAAATAGATCACACAGTGGAAAATCTAAGGGATATTTGACACCGAAATAATACCCTGCGGTGTTATACAGGGTGTTTCATTGGGAAACGGAAATACTTCACAGGTGCATAGGTGGCACCAAGACGGTTCCGGAGATACCCCATTTATTGGGTCTTACTGTCTTCGTAGCCGAGATACAGGGTGATTAATAAATTTTGCCCGTTTCTTTCTATCAAACGAACCACCCGTTATATTTTCTTCATATTTGGCAAATATGTTCCTAATTGAGAGCACAAACGTATCATGCAATAACCGCCTTGAAAATCCAGGTCCGGTTAACAAAAATTATGAATCGTTTGAATCCTCGAAACAACACCCTGTACATCGGAATTTCGAAAATCAGTTTTAATATTCGAAAACACCACTAAAAACTTAACTGAGACGTATACTGCAAATTTTCGCGCAGACAGTTTTACTGCACAAATCTTCAACGTAAAAGTAAACTTTTTAAGAACTTGGGTACCCGAAAGAGGTTTGAAGTAACTTTTAACAATGAATTATCAACAATATCGAATCCATAATTTTTTCGACATCGCTTTGTAATTCATTTCCCCATTGGTTTTCCTTTTTACAACTGTATACTTAAAATCCAGGTCCGGGTTAACAAAAATTATGAATCGTTTGAATCCTCGAACAACACCCTGTACATCGGAATTTTGATAATCTGTTTTAAAATTCGAAAATACCACTAAAAACTGAGCTGAGACGTACACTTCAAATTTCGCGCAGATAGTTTCACTGCACAAATTTTCAACGTAAAAGTGAAGTTTTTAAGAAATTGAATACCTGAAAGTGGTTTGAAGTGACTTTTAACAATGAATTATCAAAATATTGAAATCCATAATTATTTCAACATTACTTTGTAATTCATTTTCACATTATTTTCATTCATTGAGAACTGAGTTGCATTAGGTTGCTCGAAATATCCTCCTTTTGATCTGACCATTTTCTGGCTCGTTCAAAAATATCTCAAACTGCTTTCCGAATCATATTTGGATTGTTTTTCATTTTCTTGCAAGCCTCTATTTTTCTGGTTAGCTGATCCAGAGTATTGATTTCAGAGGAATAAACTAACGTTTTCATGTGACCCCAGACATAATAATCGACGGGATTCAAATCAGGGAATCTTGAAGGCCAATTATGAGGGCCTCCCCGACCAATCCATGAATTACCGAAATTGTTTTTTAAAAAGTCTCGAACGATTAGCCTGTATTTTGGCGATGCACCATCGTGCTGAAAGAACATGCCAGCAGTGATCACATTCTCATCATGGAGCAAAACTGGTAACACATTATCCAGAAATTACAGGTATACTTCGCCAGTTAAACCTGCAGGTAGAAAATAGGGTCCTAATATTTTATTGTCATAAACACCGCATCATACTTTGATTCAAACGATTCAAAATTTTTTGTTAACCCGGACCTGGATTTTCAAGTATACAGCTATAAAAAGGAAAACCAATGTGGTATTAATTACAAAGTTATATTGAAATAATTATGGATTCAATATTGTGGATAATTCATTGTTAAAAGTCACTCCAAACCACTTTCGGGTATCCAAGTTCTTAAAAACTTCACTTTCACGTTGAAAATTTGTGCAGTAAAACTGTCTGCGCGAAAATTTAAAGTACACGCTTCAGTTAAGTTTTTAATGGTGTTTTCGAATATTGAAACAGATTTTCAAAATTCCGATGTACAGGGTGTTGTTTCGAGGATTCAAACGATTCATAATTTTTTGTTAACCCGGACCTGGATTTTCAAGTATACAGCTATAAAAAGGAAAACCAATGAGGAAATGAATTACAAAGTAATGTCGAAAAAATTATGGATTCAATATCGTTGATAATTCATTGTTAAAAGTCACTTCAAACCACTTTCGGGTATCCAAGTTCTTAGAAACTTTACTTTTACGTTGAAAATTTTTGCAGTAAAACTGTCTGTGCGAAAATTTGAAGTTTTTAGTGGTGTTTTCGAATATTAAAACAGATTTTCAAAATTCCGATGTACAGGGTGTTGTTTCGAGGATTCGAACGATTCATTATTTTTGTTAACCTGGACAATCAGGAACATATTTGCTAAATATGAAGAAAATATACTAGGTGGTTCGTTTGGTACGGCTTCAGAAAGAAACGGGTAAAATTCATAAAACACCCTGTATGTCGGCTACAAAGACAGTAAGACCCAATAAATGGGGTATCTCCAGAACCGCCTTGGTGCCACCTATGCACCTGCGAAGTATTTCCGTTTCCCAATGAAACACCCTGTATCCATACCAGGCGCGGATCCAGGGGAGGGGGAACTTCCCCCCAATGGCCTTCGACCACCTTATATTTTGCTGAGATACTAAGGGTAAAAATAAATAATTACAGGACTGGCAAAACTTTAATTTGACATAATTTCTGAATTGTGTATTGATTGTGGCTACTCAACTCAGTCAATTTAACATTGCCTAAAATACCAGTACCTTAAGGTTTTTGAATATCTAAAAGTTCACCCCCCCCCAAAAGTCGGGCCTGGATCCGCGCCTGATCCATACATACTATTTTTGTGTCAATTCGACACTATTGGAGCAGTGTTCAATTGTCACTGTGATGGTGTACGTATTTTATACCCGCAGTTGTTGATATTTATCTACCTATGGTATCAATTTCACTTCCCAAAGGTGTAAAATATTCCTTTTTGCGTTGTATAAAAAGCACCTCATGGTGTAATTTTTTCACCAGATAATGTTCAGTTTCACCAAACAAACAAAACAATCAAAAATCTTTGACCTACTGAATTCATTCCAACTAGCAGTAGGTATAGGTAAATCTCAAATCAATTCCGAGAGATGGTCCATCTCGTTGGAACATCTTCCCCAACGGAAAGCCCATAATTGTATCAGTAAATTTCGGAATGGCAATCATAACGTATGAGCCCAACCGCCGTCCAATCAGGGCACAAACTAACAATCTGCAAAGTTTGCCGAATTTATCAACCATGCAGGTGTACAGCGATCCCTTCGCCATCTCATAATTCTGAAATATTCTGGAACAACTCAATTTCACCACAGTTTCAGTGTTAACCAAAAACTAAAAGTCAACATCATTTTGAACAATGTGTACTTTGTTCGGGATTTAAAAATCCCAACCCGGGGCACGCTTGTTAAAGCACTGAATTTCATAATATAAATTGTTCGATCAATAAGCCGCAGGCCTCAAACGCATTTTTAATATACCTTCTTTGTTAGATCCGAAAAGCTCCTGTCGATCGGAATGCTTCATTTCACTTCAACAGATCAACTTGCAAGGGTTCTCATAGCTTTTTAAACTTGACGAGATATTCCTGTTTATTAAGCTTGATTCTGAGAGAACAGCGTTACTTCTTTTTCTCAAAATGTCTGTAAGTTTCTAATTTTGAGCTTACAAGATACAGCCTTTGGAAAGCGATGAAGAGTTGACAGTTTTGAATTTTTTTACGGCTTCTTATAACACTGAGTCATAATAGTTATTTAATCAACTAGATTATTAATGACAACGAACTATTAACGCGTTCGCTCCGCTCACCCATTAAAATATCTTGATCATTAGTCTCTAGATTAATAACCGTGTTGATTACAAGATTTTTCCGACGATCTCAACATGAATAGTGTATAAATTCTTGATTGATATACATTCTCATTTTTCACAAGACATACATTTGACATAATGGAATTTTTATGTTTCTATGTTCCAGTAGAGTTTTGACATTTCTCGTAGTGCTTCTGATTACTTTAGGTACGGCTGCCATGAGCATTGCACATTAAAATGGCTAAAAAATTAAGCATTAAAATGGGTCATTAATGCTCAATTTCGTACACATTAAAATCACCTCTTATTTCGAGGTCGGCGGAAAAACTATACATAACATGAAGAACTAAGTAGATGTTACTCACACAAATTTTTAGATCTTATATAACATCATTATTAGAGGTTGAAAATAACAGCACCTTATGATTTTCGTTCAAAAATTGTTTTCGTGGGATAGAATTTCGAATAATATAATTATTTTATGGTTTCCCGTTAAATTCTGGCGTCTTTTGTGTTGATGCTTTGTTTAGTGTCAGTATTGAATATCGTGGGTCACCAAAAATATGCCACCATAAATTGCAAAATGGCGAATGCGTTGTAATTTACAATTGAAGTTACTTAAAGTGATAAAAAATGTTTTATCTAGGAATATTGTATTATACACCCATTAATGTCTATTTGCTCAGCCGTAATAATGCCCATTAATCACAAGTGAATAATTAGTTATTACTCACTGCTGTCAGATGCTTCATAGATTCAGCTCCAAAATTATATTCTTTAATTGATATTTCTTCAGTATTTTGAAGTACTCAACAATAAATATGGGTATATCTTGTCAATCAAGGACAAACCTACTTTTCTTATATCAATTAAAGCAATTTTTATTACAGAATATACAATGACAAGTTCTCAAAAAGTTTTTATATGTCAACTTGACCTTTTCCACACTTGTAATGAAAGGGTCTTGTCACGGTCGCCAAAGGTAACAATCTTCAATAAATATATTCAGTAGTCGTGGATAGAGTAGGTACACAGTATTCTACTCGCGTATAATGGCTGTTATACGCTCGGTGAATTAGGCTACGAGCCAGAGATACTTAAAATATTTACTTGTAAAAAGGGGTGTCAAATTGGGTTTTTACAATAAATACAAATTACATATCTTCAGAAAGACAACGGTATCTGTTTTGAGAAAAAAAAATCCGAAAACTTCAGTAAAAGTGGAAATTTCAGTTTTCGAGTTGAAAACCATTTATGATCATCTTGCCGAAACTCACTTAATGAATGGAAAAACCGTAGCTTTTCGAATTGTTCGTAAATCCATTCAAAAATAAATACATAAAGCAGCCATATTTTTGATTTCAGCGGCTCTTTTCATGATAATCACGATAATAACACGAAATGAAATTCTTGTAGACGTCTATAGAAAATAGTTATTTTCCTAACAAGTGCGGAAAGTGATATTTTCAGGCACGAAACTGCCGTTACCCAAACGACGCGAAGCGGAGTTTGGGGTAAGCAGTTGAGTGCGGGAAAAACACTTTCCGCAAGAGTTAGGAACAATTTTTTTTACAAGCGCTTATACGAGATCGATTTCAACACACAGATCAAATGTGAATTTATCATTCTTAATACACATGAATGACAAAGTCTCTGACAAGTCTTATTCACATGCCGTTTCCATAGTAACGTCGTCGGTGGCATAGAGATATATCATTATTCAGTTTATTCTTTAGAAAAAGCGTGCGAGAAAAACCCTTGCTAATCCATTACCACACGCATTTGCGTGCGGTAATGGAATTGCAGGGGTTTTTCCCACACTGTTTGGCAATGTGACTCTTTACGAATTGATGAAATACGTGGCGGGAAAGAGAATGAAAGTGCACGCTTGTAGAAAAAATGTTATCGTCTCTGTATGTAAATTTGCAATAAAAATTTAAACACTTTTTTTTCAGATGATAATCGTTTCAGATTTATCCTGACGCAAGATCTAAATCAACAAATAAGGGTAGAGCGGGAGAGTCATTACTGAACAAATTGAGAAACCTATAAGATGAAGAATGTGAATTATACATAATTTGCATTCAGAATAGAATTCGAAGAAAGTTAAAAATTTTTTTTGTAGGATACTTTCTCGATTGATGCCATCATTTGCTCTATCCTTTGTCTCTCGACAAAACCTAAATAATTATTATTCATCATGTTTGATTATATAGATTTTACTCTGAATTATTACGATGTATTTTCATTGTATGATAAAAATAAAACACTTTATTTCAGTTTATATTTATTTATATAGGGTTTTCCAATAAGGACTTGACAACTTCTTTTCGAAATAAAAAGCCAACCATTTGAGATATATCAAGAACTTTATTATCGGGTAGAAGTACAATCAAAACATTTATGAATGGAACTCGACTTCCTTCATATGGCCACCGCGGGCACGTTTGCAGCGGTCGACTCGTTGGACCCAATTTTCGATGACTCTGCCACATATTTCGGCCGAAAAGGCAGCTATTTCCAGTTCAATGTTGGCTCTGAGCTCTACCAACGTCGTCGACTTGTTGGCATAGACCAATGACTTCACGTGGCCCCCAAAGAAAAAGTCTAGAGGCGTTAAATCGCACGAACGAGGCAACCAATCGACTGGTCCATTTCTGGAGATAACACGCTCATTAAACTTACTCTTCAATAAATCGATTGTAACGTGTGCTGTGTGGCTTTTTGCATCGTCCTGTTGAAACCACATGTTGTCCAAGTCCATATCTTCCAATTCGGGCCAAAAAGTGGTCTGGGCGATGCCCAACTCTTGAGAACGCCGTGGAATTGACTGATTTGGATCATTTGCTACGGACGTAACAACGGCAGCGATATTTTCGACACTTCGACCAACCCGTTGTCTCACTGGCACGCCAACATCAGACAACGAGTATGTAGACTCAAATTTTTGCACTAAACTTGTTAGTGCCTGTCTACTAGGGCGAGAATTACGACCGAAAATCGGAGTTAACGCTCTTAAAAGTAGACGGTCACCGACTCCGAATTTCTGTAGTAAATTTTTATAATTTGCAGACGCTGTTCGTTCGTGTACTTCACCATGATGAAAAGTTGAGTTTACTGTGCAATTGGCAATGACAGTTCGATGATTAGTGAAAGGGTGCATTCACAAATTGAATTCAAAGTTGTCAAGTCCCTATTGGAAACCCTTTACATAATAGTTAGTTCGTCAATTACATTTCGAATTCATTGGGTGATTACGACGTGCTTCATTACAATAAAAATTATATCGGAAATTTTATATGGAATATTACAATACTAGTGTAAAAATAAGATGTAGAAATACATAAAATTCTGTAAATTTCATCATGAAATTCACATTTGAAAAATCATGTATTTTTAAATGAAAAATTCAGGCTTCTGGTGTTATTTCATTATGTAGGAATGTGCAATTATAGCACTCTTCGTTGGCTATAGCCAGATAATATATGTATATCATCTATCAAGACCACAAAAGGACCCTGAAAATTTCAATTTTCCATGTCATTCCATCTGGAAGTGGAAGTTTTAGATTTTCAACTCCAGTGATCTTTACGAAATTTTACACAATACTTCGAACATTTGAATATAAAATTTGGGACGATCAGATTTCTACTTTCGAAAAAAAAATTTTTGACCCATTTAGCCCACTAACTGATCTATTCTGCACCTACCACTGGTCTCTCTTTCCGTCCGAAAGTGTTTAGGGCTATAGAATGCTGTAATTTCAAAATGGAATTTCTAGCAGTGAACATTATCAAATAAAAGAGGAAGAACTGAACCACTTTTCTTTTATCAAATCTGAAACAAAATCGAACAACAATTCCGTCATCCCTATCATCCTGCAAAGAATCACTCCACAACCATCGAAACGATTCATTCGTGAAAATCCGCCGGTTCAAATCTCTGGTGTAAATAGTTCTCATTAAAGCAAATTAAATATAGGCACGTTTCTAATAATCCCGAGAACCAACACGGTTTTCAATTATCTTCCCCCCACGCGTGTCCGAAGATCGAGGTAACTCTCCCATAAAAATCAAAACATTGGCAATCGCTCTCCCATATTGCGAGCGGGCGCTTCGAAGCCCGCCTGCCCCATTCCGTAGGGTGCGTCGGTACGTCCTCAGGGACACCAGTTATCCCGTACGTACCGTGTAATTACGATTCGGGACTTGAGAGGGTCTGTGAAAATTCCCGACGATTCGAGGGGGAGGTTGTCCTTCGTCCTTGTTTCGGATAAAGAAATGAAAACAACCGAACCCTTCCTCGATTTGGTTTTGGCTTTTTGCTATTAATTGCTACTTTGATAGTTTAAATGGGTTTTAGAAAAATTCAGATACCTGAAAGTGTTTTGAAGTGACTTTTAACAATGAATTATCAAAATATTGAAATCCATAATTATTTCAACATTACTTTGTAATTCATTTTCCACATTATTTTCATTTATTGAGAACTGAGTTGCATTAGGTTGCTCGAAATATCCTCCTTTTGATCTGACCATTTTCTTGCTCGTTCAAAATATCTCAAACTGCTTTCCGAATCACATTTGGATTGTTTTTCATTTTCTTGCTAGCCTCTATTTTTCATTTTCTTGCTAGCCTCTATTTTTCTGGTTAGCTGATCCAGAGTATTGATTTCAGAGGAATAAACTAACGATTTCATGTGACCCCAGACATAATAATCGACGGGATTCAAATCAGGGAATCTTGAAGGCCAATTATGAGGGCCTCCCCGACCAATCCATGAATTACCGAACCCTTCCTCGATTTGGTTTTGGCTTTTTGCTATTAATTGCTACTTTGATAGTTTAAATGGGTGTTTTAGAAAAATTCAGAGCGTCTATTGATGTTAATGGAATGTTATTCAGTGAGATCCTTGTAACTCCAAACTTACGTTATTTTAGGAACATGAAATTTTCAGAATCTCTCTCTTGATCGGTAATATAACATGAACTTAAAAATCTGTGACTTTCATACGTAGGAAGCAAAAAATTTAATACAGTCGACTCTCGATAATTTGAAACTCAAGGGACCAACAAAAAGTTCAAATTACCGAGAGTTCAAAATAAAAAGAGTTCAAATAAACAAGAGGGAGTAAGGATGAATTCAAATAAACAAGAGTTTGATAAGAAGTACAGGGTGGGCATATTTCGATGTTTTTGCACTACAACTTTTAAACCAGAGGAGATAGACAAAATCTGATACCCACTTCTCGATCTCTTTTTCTGAGAAACTAACAATAGTAGTATTCATTTTTGGCTACCTTCTTTTGTTTTCGAGTTATTAGCGAAAATTGGAAAAGTGGCAATATCGAAAAAAATTCATATCTCCGCTAATACTGATGATAGAGCTCTGAAATTAAAACATTATACAGGCACTTTTTTACGTAGAATCCAGTGGCGTACTCGCCTTTTTTGCACCATTTCTAATTACGGAGCTATGACCCAAAGTTATGTTTTTTAAATAGAAATACTAGATTTTTGTGGCATTTTCTGAAAGCTTAATTTTTTCTGATTTCAAAAATATATAACATTGTATGGTTTGTATCAATATGAGTATAGAAAATGATCAAAAACCTATTTTCATTTGAGTATAAATATTTTCTATGGTTTCAACTGTTGATGAGCACAGAAAAATTCAGCAGCGAATAATTACCACACTATCTATCCAGTATTCTATTCATTTCTATGCTCTTTACTCAATTTCTCCAAGATGGACTGCTGTGAAACTTGATCCCTCATTCTAAGTTATAACTAAGATGTCTAAAATAAGACATCTTAGTTATAACCTACTACTGACCTTTTTTTGTAATCACTATTAGGTATTGAAAAATATTTTTCCTTTATTACATTTCTAATTGAATTGATAACTTCATATGCGATTTGAAATAGACTACTTAGCACTTGTGCGTATTTATTCTGGAGTGCAATAAAAATATTCTCTTGCATCCATCTCATTATAACTAATTATATCGATTGAAACGGAGGATCATGTGGATCTTTTTGTTATTTCCAAATCCATTTCAAGATATAAGTTTTTATGAAATATATCCATGTTCGAATTTTGGAGAAATTAGTTGAAAGCATAGAAATAATGAGATTGACGGAAGGAGACTGCTCTTGTTATAGGAAGCTCCATTTTTCTGTGCTCATCAACAGTTGAAACCATAAAAAATATTGAGACTCAGATGAAACTAGGTTTTTGACCATTTTCTATACTCATATTGATACAAATCATACAATGTTATATATTTTTGAAATCAGAAAAAATTAAGCTCTCAGAAAATGCCACAAAAATCTAGTATTTCCATTTAAAAAAGATAACTTTGGGTCATAGCTCCGTAATTAGAAATGGTGCAAAAAAGGCGAGTACGCCACTGGATTCTACGTAAAAAAGTGCCTGTAAATGTTTTAATTTCAGAGCTCTATCATCAGTATTAGCGGAGATATGAATTTTTTTCGATATTGCCACTTTTCCAATTTTCGCTAATAACTCGAAAACAAAAGAAGGTAGCCAAAAATGAATACTACTATTGTTAGTTTCTCAGAAAAAGAGATCGAGAAGTGGGTATCAGATTTGTCTATCTCTTCTGGTTTAAAAGTTGTAGTGCTAAAACATCGAAATATGCCACCCTGTACATAGGTACTAATTATATTGGATATGTTATTCTGTATTATATTCTAAGTACATGATCTGTATGTGTATCTTTCTTTATGAGTATTTCATTTCGAAAAGTTTTCATTTGAGTTAGTGACTTCCATCTAGCATTGTCCAGGGTGTTTCTATAATGTTGACTGTTGAGAGCTGAAGAGAAATCACCGTTTGTTTCTGCACTGAGGGCATAAACAAACGAGAGCCAGCCCTCACTCGCTGAAAATTCTTAAATTCCGAGAGCTTGAGCGAAAGACTTGGCGGTTTCATTTTGAAGGAAAAAGCCAAAATGAAACCGCCAATGGAAACATTGTTTCCTCTACACTGCCGAATCCACTGAAGTAAGGACTCCTCCAGGCGAGGAAATTCAGCTTGACGAAGACTTTTTCTTCCTATATTGGAGACACTTTCAGTTATTCGTTCCTTATTTTTCAAATCATGGACAATATAGATGGTAAAATATAGAACTGTTTCGCAAATCTTTTTTCAATGTCCCATTTTCCACCGCCTTCAATAACACTTCTATTCTCATCGATTGAAAGACACTTATTCTTGTCTTTTACTCATTTTTAATCCGAAAATCTAAAACCGGTTTTAGTTCAACGCAATTTTAAGGAAGTCTGCGTAAACTTTTGCGTCGATGTAAGATGAAACGGATCATGGAAGGGCGGGGACTTCAAATTATAGAGTGTTTGGGTGATTTTACTTCAAATTAAAGAGTGTTATTGAGCAAGATGCCCCAGCTACAACTTCAAATTATCGAGGGGTCAGAACACGTTGATTTTTTTCAAATTATCAAGTGTTATTGAAGGGACCCGGAAAGAACTTCAAATTATGGAGAGATTCAATTTATCGAGTGTCAAATTATCGAGAGTCTACTGTAATGACTTGTTTTGCAATGGGCCAGACAATTCTGCAGTGGAACCACAAGCGCTCGACTCGACAGTAATCCCTTTACCCCTCCTTCCGACGACCTTCTTCAAGACGAGTCGGGTAAAATCGGTACCACGTACGATCAACAAGGTCTTTTTGTCGATTTTATCGACACGTCCACTGTCGGGTACAATCAGTTTGCCGACAACACTCGTGTAAGTTGTATAAAAGTTTTTTCATTGAACTGCTGCCAGTGCTGCCACTCCAACTTTTATGTGATCGGTAGATTTCGTCGTCAAAAATCGGTAGATTCCGATCAGTTGAATAATTTTGGTTTGAACTAAGTTTAAATCTTAAATTTTATTGCTCTTCATTTTCAAAATAAAAAAAATGGAGAGAACAATGTAATACACCAAATGTTCTTATACTTATCAGGAATTTTCACCCTTCAAACTCGACTGATCTATATTTGCATTACTTTCTACTTAAAGACTAAAATGCGCGCCCCACCTGAGCTTTGTCTGGGGGTAGTTCCAAAATGGAAAAACCCAATTTTGCGAATACCCAGAATTACCCTACAGCGGAAGAAACTTTATGCGTATCCGTATACCAAGCCTAACACCTGTAAATAAACACTCCCAAATGGATCTCCAGTGGCGTAGTAACACCACCACGGGCCTGTGTTCAAGATATTTTCCGGGCCCCTACCCTCACTAGCAGCGCTGCCTGCTGGTTAAATAATTTAAAAAATTAGATAAGGACAAAATAGAAGCACATTTTCTTTGTCAATTCTTATATTAGAATGGTGACATTATAAAGTACGTGGGTACCTTCCACATATAAATATAACCAACTAACAAAATAACAACTATAAGCAAAATGAAAACAAAAAATAATTAAAACCAAATTAACATATAAATATATTATTAATATAATAAACACAAAAAGTGATAAAAACAAAGCGCGATCAAACTTTTTTTTGCGGGCTTTCTAATTTCCAAAATTTGTCACAATATTAGCTATACTTCATTTTCTATAGAAATAATTGAAAAGAATTCTAGCAAGATTTTGAGACAAGTAACGAATTAACTTTTGAATTATATCGTCGAGCTATTATTAGGCTCTTTTTTTCTAATTATTTTTGGTTTATAAAGAAGTGTTAGTGTCCATTACCAATTCGAATTCGAACATTTATCCTTGATTATATACCGAAAATTATCTAAAAATAATAATCTGATAACTCGACGATACAATTCCCATTAACGGCGAACGTGACCTCTACTTGGACCTTATAGAAAATCGCCGTTTTTTTTCTGAAGGGTGACGGACTATTCTGGAAAATTATGGGGGCGTTTCGGTGATCGATTAAAGATCTTCGAACGGATAAAACTTTTTTTTCTTTTTTTTCGAATTACCTTACTTAGTTTTCAATTCTACCAGCAATCCCCAAAGACTGACCTGTATTTTTTCATATTAAGAGAGGCGCCTTACGAAATATCAGCCACGTGATAAATTAAAGAACTCACCTTCAATAACACTTAAAGTCCAGAAATTCAAAAACACAAAAAAAAGTCAAGAATTTTGAGAACTTTCACTCTGAACACACTCACAAGCACAACGTCGTTTCAAATTCGAATAGGTACTTATTCTCTAGAATAGGAATAGAAGTGAAATGATTTCGCATTTTCCCCCTAGCCCAAAACAAAATTTCCCTATGTACATGAAGAATCCTACATCAAAGAAGCCGCTCAAAAAGAAGCCGCCCCAATAAAGCGATCATCTGGTGACGTTAATGTAATGTAATTATCCCCTAAACAGAATGCCGACACGCTTCATGCAAAGAGTTCGGTTCGATTTGTCCAGGCCGCAAAATCGATTACGGGGATACCAATTTTCACCAGAAGAATATAAATAAAAAAAGGAATTGTTGATTCAACATTTGCATTTGTGTGTGATGTGGTAAATTTTAATAACAATCATATTTCTGATATGAATTGATAATTTTAACTAGAGTTTCGGAGATAAGTTGGTTTTAGTACAAAATGAAGGATTTATTCTGCAAGAAAAAATAGTATAGTCGTCCCAAGCCTGGGCCGGGCCCCTATGGGGCCCGGCCCGTGTTCTTTGAACACGCCGAACACCGGTCACTACGCCCCTGGGGATCTCTGCAGGTACAAAGGTATAAGGACTAGGAAAGGTATATTCAATGGCTACGCTTCTAAATACAAATTCTTTTTATTGGTGAGATACTGATATTATGAAAATCGAATAAAAGTTTTTGGAAAAATGATTTTTATTGTAGTTTTTGTATATAAAAAGACTGAAACACATAATTCCTCAACCGGCGCAACCAATACTTTAAGGATTTTTCAACGATTATACAAATTTGGGCCTTAACGGCAATGAAATTTTATAGCCATGACAAATTTCCCTCTTTTAAACTTGATATTCGAAATTCCCAGCAGCACTAATTGCTGTAAAAAATCAACAAAACCTCAAAAAGTGACAGATATCAGTCAACGTTTTTGAGACAGACGATATTTCCTTGTCGAGATAACGAACTTAGCCGAGCGCTTGTCGAGATATCCTTCTCGAGTATTGTTGGTACCGAATTCTCTTCGACACGACAGTGACGTACCCGACTTCGATGTCGATGTCGGGATCGATACGCTGTCGAGCGCTTGTGGTTCCACCACTGGTCTGCCAAACATCCTCCCAGAGCCGGATTAAACTCTTTTCCTCCCCTAGGCCAAAAACAATTTGCCGCCCCTCTGCGTAAGTAGAATTTGAAAAATTCAAATTTTCTTAATACGCGATTTTCGTTGAAGTTGATAAAGACAATTTTCTATCTGGAAATAATACAATCTAATGTTTCAGAGTGTATATTTCATAGTAAAAAATTACAGTTTTCACCATCAAACTAATAATGGTTTTCTTCTTTCCTTATTTTTCGCTAATTGTTGCAACACTACTTCGAAGTCTATTTTTTTTACAACTCAGCTTCAATGCACTAAACGGCCAGAGAATTCGAACGTTCTTGAGATATGCTAGATCGCAAATCAGTAAATTCACTTCAATGCTGATAACGACCTCTCTGCTGAACAGTTCGTTGCAAAAGTGAAAAAAACATTCTAATTGTAATATCGATATAGGGAAACACTGGCACTAAGCTTTCATCACTTTTAATGAAGGTACTCATCTCATGTAGTGTTTTAAGAGGTGTTTCTAACTGATCTAAGTAGGATTTGAAGTGCAAAGATTCATCGTGAAGATCTTCATCTCTGAATCGTCAGGATACTAGAGATGAGATTAGTTACCGCTACTTCTAATTCTTCAGAACGAATCGATTGCAGTTTGAACAAAAAAGAGAACTTCGCAGCAAAACCATTGTAGCAATTTTACGTTTATTCAATTCTCTTGTTAGATAGTCAATTATAACAAGATAAACCCCTACTCTGAAGTTTTCCCTCCCACTCAAAACAGTAGGTATGTCCCACTCCAGTTTCATCAGCAGGAACAGTTCTTGTTGTGGCTCTTCTTTCTTCACTTCGATACTTCTCAAATCCAGAATTGATCTTCGCTCTCTCCGCAAATCGATCAGATTGATCTCCTAATCCTACGATATAATCAACGAATGACTCATAATACAAAACCTAGTTCATCTATACTAATGTCAACTTTCCGTATTGCTTCGCTTACTTTATCAAATCTTTCCAAATGTGGACCAGCGGATTGTAGTTTTCGAAGATGGCTATTTCTACATTTTCGTAGAGAAGTTAAATTTTTTTTTCAATTCACCGAAAATTTGCCGCCCCTATGGCATGGCCTATGTTGGCCTAGGCGGTAATAGGGCACTGAGTATAACATGAAAACAAAAAGCTGTGACATTTTATACAGGTAGGAAGCAAAAAAAGGCTGAATTATGACTTTTTTCCAATGAGCCAGACAATTCTGGTCAGCTAAACACCCTCCCAGACTCATTAAAAATGAACATCTCAATCTTATAAACCCAAACGACTCTACCGACTGATGAAAAGTTGTAGGTCAGAAACGATTCTGTCCGTTCACCCATAAACACAATAGCTATCGAGCCGATGAAGTTAGGGTCTGAAATTTTGAAAGTAAGTTCGGGATCAGAACGCCGCAGTTAAATTCATTAACAGGCCAAATCGGTCCAGTAATATGGGAGTTTTTGACTCGATTTTTCCGAAACCACATATCCCATCAATTTTGGATCGATATTTTGAGGGAGAATAATAACGCGCAAATTTCTGCAGAGTTACATGAGGATCGTGCCATTGGGAAACTTAAATGTATCCATGAAAAGTCAGAAACGGTCGATCTTCGGGAGTTACTTTCACGTACGTAGGTACTCAGGGACACCAGTTATCCCGTACCTACCGTTTAATTACGATTCGGGACTTGGGAGGGTCTGTGAAAATTCCCGACGATTCAAGGGGGAGGTTGTCCTTCATCCTTGTTTCGGCTGAAGAAAGGAAAACAACTGAACCCTTCCTCGATTTGGTTTTGGCTTTTTGCTATTAATTGTTACTTTGATAGTTGAATTGGGTTTTAGAAAAATTCAAAGCGTTTATTGATATTAATGAAACGTTATTTAGTGAGATCCCTGTATTTCCAAACCTACGTTATTTCAGAAAAGATGAAATTTTTCAGAATCGTTCTCTTGATCGGTAGTATAACATGAACTTTAAAAGCTGTGACATTTTATACAGGTAGGAGGCAAAAAAAGTGTGAATTATGATTTAATAACGTTAACTTTTACCTGAGGGGTATTTGAGCATGAGATTATAATACTTATTTCTCAGGAGAGGCTCGATTACCTCAGCAACAAAATTCCTAATCACGTTTTCAACAATATATTATAAAAATAACAAGATGTAGAAATCTAAATTTATAGTTCCAATCAGAATCTCTCAAATTACACAAACTTATGACTACTTATCTTAAAAGAAGGGCTCAAATAGTGGATCCACTTCCTATGCACTATGTTGTCTCCTGTAGTGCCAGACGTTCTCGATAACGGAATATGCCTTCAAGTCGGCTTCGATAGACTTCAGGTATGCTTCCAGCATAATTTAACTTTCAAGCAATGTAGGTAAGGCAAATGTAACAGCCAAAAATTACCCATGCTTCAGTCAATGATGGATGTCAGTCCAAAGTCAAGCTTCAGCTAATGCTTTTATTTCAGTTCAAAAATTGTGGTCCAAACCAAAAAATGTGCTCCAGCCCAAGGAATGTGGGTCAAGCCAAGGAAGGTGCTCCGAGATCAAAACCTAGTCGCTTTTAGCACCATGTGGATATTTATTATGAAATAGTGGTTTCAAACATAATTATGATTGTGCTGAGAATCCACTCTTTCAGTCGTTTCAGTCATTCGTATATCCTTCTCCATTAGAAAATATTAGGAAAAAACACATAGATATTGGTAGAGTTACAAAACGATGAAAACAGTTTTGGATTGTTTTTCTGTGAAATGCTATTTTAATTGTGTGGGATTTCATAGAACTTTTTCTTAATATTAAAACAAATGAACTTCCTTGAAATAGCGTTTTTATATCGCAACACCATCGTTCACGTCTGTTATTGAACGTTTTACATACATCATTCAATAGATTGATCCAGTTTTCAGATATGCGTCGAAAACTTGAATGAGATTGAAAGTTCAATATCGAGCATCGAAACCGCAGGTGATGGATAGATACAAAAACATATGAATGCCGGTTGATGCATAGGGTAAGAAAAGGGGAAGGATAAAATCTGGCGAGATTGGAATATTCCAATATTGTGAGTCTGTTTGCAGAGAGCGGAGAGAATGCGCTGAAATATTAAATGTTAGAGCCTGCTCCTGCCTCAGGCTTTGAAGGACTGTATAACCTCCAACTTCATAGGGGCTCCACCGTGATTCCCTGGAACTAAACTTTCCTTATTGCTTTTCCATTTTGTTGAGACTTCCTTCCTCTTCAGGTCGATCGATAAACGTGTTAAGAATGTGGAAAATTTGGCAGTGGAGGGAGGAGGTGCTTACTGCGAAGTTCCTGCATTAACAAAACGACCCATCGTTTTATATAGTTTTTTTGGGAGAAAATAGGTATTATTTGAAAGATTATTTGGGCAGTTTCCATTATCTTGGATTGTTCTATCCTTATTATATTATCATTGGAGTTTGAAATAGTAGCATTATAGTATAATAGTAGTATTTTCAAACTAATGATATTATTCTGAATTTCTGGATAATTAGAATCCCAATATTCGGCAAATTTAAGATGTGGGAGAAAAAGTGCCAATATTCAAAAACAGGAAAGTGACTGACAAAACATAAACTTGAAACTGAATTATGACTTGTTTTCCAATGAGCCAGGCAATTCTGGTCTGCCAAACACCCTTCCAGAAACTTGCTCGAGAGCATTATTAGAAGAGCGCTTGAGTAGAAGTGAGAAGCACTTAGCGAATATCTCAATCTTGCAAACCACAATGACTGGACTCACTCATGATATAAAGAATATAAGAATTTTTCTTATATCATGGACTCACTGATGAAGCAACCAAGAGCAGAAATGATTCTATCCTTTCGCTTGTAATATATATAATAGACGATAACTCTTTAACCGATGAAGGTGTTCTGAAATTTCGGATTCAGATAGCCGCGGTTAAGATCGTTAACAAGCCGTTTCGGAGTTATAGACACTTGGATTTTTTTGAATTATTTTTTCGATATTTCCGAAACCAAACATCCGATCAATTCGAAATTGGATAATTTGAGGGGGAATAATGACGCTAACACTTCTGCAGAGTTACGTGAGAATCGTGTCACAAGGAAATTCTAAAAAAATTGTATGCAGGCTTTGAAGGACTGTATAACCTCCAACTTCATAGGGGCTCCACCGTGATTCCCTGGAACTAAACTTTCCTTATTGCCTTTCCATTTTGTTGAGACTTCCTTCCTCTTCAGGTCGATCGATAAACGTGTTAAGAATGTGGAAAATTTGGCAGTGGAGGGAAGAGGTGCTTACTGCGAAGTTCCTGCATTAACAAAACGACCCATCGTTTTTTATAGTTTTTTTGGGAAAAAATATTATTTGAAAGATTATTTGGGCAGTTTCCATTATCTTGGATTGTTCTATCCTTCCCATATTACTATTGAGTTTAAAATAGTAGCATAATAATAGTATTTTTAAACTCAATGATATTATTCTGAATTTCTGTATAATTAGAATCCAGATATTCGTGAAATATAAGATGTGGGAGAAAAAGTGCCAATATTCCACAACAGGAAAGTGACTGACAAAACATAAACTTGAAACTGAATTATGACTTGTTTTCCAATAAGCCAGACAATTCTGGTCTGCCAAACAGCCTTCCAGAAACTTGCTCGAAAGCATTATTGGAAGAGCGCTTAAGTACAAGTGAGAAGCACTTAGCGAATATCTCAATCTTGCAAACTAAAATGACTGGACTCACTCATGATACAGGGTCTTTATAAATGATTGTAACAGCGCAGTTGGCTTTGGATTACTTTGCCGCTACAGAATACCAATCTCTAACCAATCAGAGCATAGCATGATCACAGAAGTCTGTGGTTTGCATAGAAAGCGGCAGAATGAGAATAATACAAAGCCACTTGCGCTGTTACAATCATTAATAGAGACCCTGTATAAGAATATAAGAATGTTTCTTATATCATGGACTCACTGATGAAGCAACCAAGAGCAGAAATGATTCTGTCCGTTCGCTTGTAAATACGATAACTCTCGAACCGATGAAGGAGGGGGTTCTGAAATTTTGAAAGTAAGTTGGAGTTCAAAAAACCACGGTTAGATCGTTATCAAGCCAAATCGGTTCAATATTTTCGGAGTTATTGACACCTGGATTTTTAAAATTATGTTTTCGATATTTCCGAAGCCAAACATCCGATCAATTCGAAATTTGAAATTTTGACGGAGAATAATGACGCGCACACTTCTGCAGAGTTACGTGAGAATCGTGCCACTAGAAAATTCTAAAAAAATGTCTGAAGGCTTTGAAGGACTGTACCTCCAATTTCATAGGGGCTCCACTGTGATTCCCTGGAACTAAACTTTCCTTATTGCTTTTCCATTTTGTTGAGACTTCCTTTAGTCTAAGAGCTAGCAACGTTTTTGAGAGAGAATTTCAGGTAGGCCAGTTTTTTGATATGCTACCTCTCTCAGTCTCCGGACGTCATACGGGCTATCTGGCTGGCGGTAGTGGTTGCGTTCATTAGTGCGCATCGTACCTGTACAGGTAAAATATCAATTTTTCAAATAATTTCAGGAAGTTTTTTTTTCTTTTTATTATTTTTATTGAAATTTTTGCAACATAAATTTGTTATTGCCAGACATTTTTATTGTTGTTTAAACTGTGCCAGACACTAATTTTTAATAAAAAAAAAATAATTTTTTTTCGAAATATTTCAGTATGGCTGAAATTTCCATATGATGTTACTTAGATATCTAAAAACCCAAAACTAATTTGCCAGACAGTAATTCGATTGTTAAACCTTCAGCCAGACCGATCTAAAAGTGATATGTGATTGGGCATGTTGGAAGAGTATAGACAATCTCGTGTTAGTTACGCAAGCGAGATAAACGAAAGTAGCTGTTTGTATTCAAGATGGCGTCAGTTCAGTCACATTGGCGTATTCGTTGCCGTTGTTTTTAATGTTTCTAACACAATTGTCTTACAATGTCGAGTAAAAAATTTAAATGTGATTTTGTAAAGACATAAAGGAAAAATAGTAACTTTTGTTGAAGATAAATTAAAAAAGTGTACAAAAGTTTCACAAATACGTGTAAATTTTAAACTTAAATATGATTATATACAGATACCAAAGCAAATTAATGTCACCGATGGATATCACAAAAATTGTAATAGCAGTTTTACCGTTCTTATGGCAAAATATCGAAATTTATCTGAGTTTAATTTCTCGTCAACAGTAGATCTTTCCAGACATCTAGTTAAACTCCGATATCAAATATCTGTAATTTCAGGGTTAAAATTGGTCACCAAAAACTACCACTGGCTCCCGGGCTAATACTCCAGTAGATGTTGGCAAAAAACTGCCAGATAATACCTCTAAAAATTCAGATACAGAAGTTATTATCCAAGAAATTGAGACTCCTTATGCAATTATTGAGATTGATAGTGTGGTAAATATAGAAACAAATTTAAATGTCGAACGAATTTGTTTTTTTGTGGAAAAGATCGCAAGCAAGCAAAAGTTAAACAACAAACTTTACACTCCTCAAATGACAGCAGTGATGATGATGATGTATCAAAATGGTTCAACTTTGTGAGAAAAGTTATGGATTGAAAAATCTCACTTCAATTTTTATGCAATCATTCAATTCTTGTTTTTTTTCATTCTTCATAATTCATAATTTATTATGTCGATACCGTATTAATCCGAATATTAATTCAATAGTTTTTAATCCTTTCTCTGGTAATTTATTCGACAGCTATTCCTAGAGCAAGCAAAGTGATACCACATCACTTATCACTGCTAGATCGGTCTGGCTGAAGGTTTAACAATCGAATAACTGTCTGGCAAATTAGTTTTGGGTTTTTAGATATTTAAGTAACATTATATTAAAATTTCAGCCATACTGAAATATTTCGAAAAAACTTTTTTTTAATTCAAAATTAGTGTCTGGCACAGTTTTAAACAACAATAAAAATGTCTGGCAATAACAAATTTATGTTGCAAAAATTTCAATAAAAAATCATAAAAAAAAAAAAAACTTCTGAAATTATTTGAAAAATTGATATTTTACCTGTACAGGTACGATGCGCACTAATGAACGCAACCACTACCGCCAGCCAGATAGCCCGTATGACGTCCAGGAGACTGAGGGAGATAGCATATAAAAAAATTGGCCTACCTGAAATTGTTGTTTTTTTGACGTTGCTAGCTCTCGTTACTATCCTCTCAAGTCGATCGATAAACGTGTTAAAAATGTGGAACATTGGCAGTGGAGGGAGGAGGTGCTTACTGCGAAGTTCCTGCATTAACAAAACGGGCCATCGTTTTATAGTTTTTTAGGGGGAAAATATTATTCTGAATTTCTGGATAATTGGAATCCAAATATTTGGGAAATTTAAGATGTGGGAGAAAAAGTGCCAATATTCAACAACAGAAAAGTGACTGACAAAACGTGAACTTGAAGCTGAATTATGACTTACAATGATCCAGACAATTCTGTTCTGCCTAACACCCTCCAATCTCTAATCATACGAGCACTACACTCAAATGTACATGGACAGACAGAGCTAAGTTTTAGAACTGAATGGAACCCTGGTTACATTTTTCTCTGCTAGTACTGTAAAATATACATACTATATTGTTCAATATACGAAAAATTTTGTGAACCCATATACCTTTTCCGAAAGATAAATCGAATTTATTCTCTTGCGAACAAACGAAAGTGTTGAATATTATTCTGCATAACTGCTTCAAATCATGATTTTTATGTATACTGAAAATTTCAAGGATATACAGGGTTTTCCTTTCAAGTTGGTCTATTGGACGTTTTTGGAGAACTAGTGGACAATTTAGGAGGAGCCTTGAGGATGAAGGAACTCTTCGCCTAAAATATTTACAAGTCGATAGTGTTGCCATGTCTATTTCAAACGCATTTCTACTTTCTTATTTCAAATACAACTAACTATATTTTAATTTATGTATAGATTCAATACCAAATTCGCAGTATAACATACTTAAAAAATATAATACTGTTGCCAAGTTATGTTGATATTCTTGAGATTTTTTACATCTGCATTGCCAGTTTGGAAATGCAATATCTCGATTATTTAAAAAATATAATTAAATATATTTTACTATTAAAAAAATTAAAAAAAAAACGCATCAAAATCCGTTGCGTAGTTTCAAAGATTTAAGCATACAAGGGACAGACAAAGCGACTTTGTTTTATACTATGTAGTGAGTAGTGATGCGAACGGAACGAAACTCAGCAGTCTTTATAGTAAAGAATCCATGATTCATGTGGTACATTTGGTATTCTGATACATCGTAAGGTTTTCGAAGATTTTCAAATGGTAGCCTCATATTCAATTTTACAGTTCTCGATACTGAATAAAAAATGAATTGCAGTATCCTTTTACACTAATTATTTATTTTGGATAGTTTTCGAAAGAGATGAAAAATACTGAAATTCTTCAGTGTTTATAGTAATGATCTATGGGCAAAATGCTGTTCGATTATAAGGAAACTTCTTTTAATGAATAAACATTGGGCCAGGATTACAGAAAGCCAAAATCGGAATTTATTTCTAGTCATTCTTGCTAAATGTGAATATCTATTGTTGAAGGTCCTACAGGTCATTTCAATTTTTTGGCATTCCCCGTGAATTGTAAAAAACCTGAATCGTGTTTGAATAACATGTGTTGATTTTTTTCCGACATCCATTATCATCATCGAACACTTTTTATGAGTTCAACAATAGAATCTATCTCAATAATTTACCTCATAATCATTCAAAATAAAAAATAATTAGTGTCAAGGAAAACTGTCATTCATTTTTCATTTAAAATCAAATGCTGTTAAATAAATATGGAATTGCCATTTTAAGTAGGTTATTATACTGCGAATTTGGTAAGTATAGAATCGACACAAAAATAAATATACAGGGTGTCCCGTAATTAGACCGACAAACTTCTAGTGGACATTATGGATCATATTTTAGACAGATTCGACCCAAATCATATAATGCAAAATTGCTTCGTTAAGGAGTAGTGCCCTTTGAAGATGACGTCCTGTCCACACTTTTTGCCACATATTCGCAAAACGGAGTCCACATAAAGTGCTGAAAGTTACACATTGACAAAAATATCAAAAATACGCATCGATTAGATTGAGTGCATTTCTTTCATATCAAGCACAATCGTATCATTTGGGGGGGGGCGAAGGGTATTTTTAGTTGAAACTTTTTAACTTTCATTATTTCGATTTACATAATATTCATAAACTCTGATGTTTTTTCTTGAAAAAAGATGCTCTTGTATAATAACGCCCAGATGCAGCATTTCTGAGAAAAAAATTATTTTCATCATTTAACTAACTCTAAAGACTTAGTGGAAAGAGAGAAAATTTCAAATCTATTTTTTTCAGAAATGTGTGAAAAAACATCAGAGTTATGAATATGATATAAATCTCGCGCGAAAAATATGAGAGTTGAGTTAAAAAAGTTTCAACTAAAAATTCCCTTCGCCCCCCCCCTAAATGATACAATTCAAAGGCCACTAGCTCCTTAACGAAGCAATTTTGCATTATATGATTTGGGTCGAATCTGTCTGAAATACGATCTATAATGTCCACTAGAAGTTTGTCGGTCTAATTACGGGACACCCCGTATAGGTAGTTGCATTTGAAATAAGAAAGTAGATATGCGTTTGAGATAGACGTGGCAACACTGTTGACTTGAAAATATTTCAGGCGAAAAGTTCCCTCATCCTCAAGGCTTTACCTAAAATTTCAGAACGAAATATTCGCTAGTTCTCCAAAAACGTCTAATAGGCCAATTTAAAAGGAAAACCCTGTATGTTGAAAAGTTTTTGAACCATAAAATCATTAGATTCTTCATGACTTAGTTCAATTGACTCTCGATAATATACTGTAACAGCTTCATCGTGTTATACCTATATACTAATTACTATCAGAATTCGCAAAACGATGTTCCATTCCCTATCACATTTTATCTGATTCTCATCGACGTTTTCGATATAAACCGGATATTATCTTCGGTAAAAGCATAATAATCGTTCAAATAATGCAGACTGCAATATACCCTATCAAAATTTATAAACAATAAATAATTTTGAGTAAACAGACTTAGAGTTTAGAACAAATACATTTATTCAGATAATATCTGAACTACTGTATGCCAATACAATTAACGAACAATTAACTAACTAAATAACTTCTATTTCCAATGTGCGCTGATAGGAACTGGGTACTTGACAAACAGGACCATTATTGTTTGTCCTTACATTTCGATTTGAATTATGAAGTATGTATCTGTTCGCTGAAATTGAATTAGAATAGATGTGTAAAAATAAATCTTGAAAAAAAAAGGTGGAACAAATATTTAGTTCACACATGACAATTGTGAGAGGTCACGCAATGGGTGAACGCTTGATTGCCAAGTTGGAGGTAGAGGGTTCGAATCCAGGTGTGTCATTGAATTATGCTCCTCATTCTACGTGTTCGAATTTGATTTCCAAGTTCTACTATATGATGTAAAATCATAAGCTTCTGCTCGCTTGTTTATATCGGAAAAACAATAAATAATATTCGAATATCTTTAGAGCCATCGAATCAATTCAATGCAACTTTTAATTATCTTCTTCAAATGTTAAACCTACCTTGAAAATTCCAGTTCTGAAATAATTTCTTCCGAAAGTTATTGTATTTACGGTCGATCGTATATCTGGTTTCGTTAATATTGAATAATCAATGGCACAAACTTTCAGTGAGAGTAACTCTGAAACCAATCGACCGATTTCGATCTTTTATGGAAACATGTAGACATGTGGATGTTCCAAATCTAGTGTGGAAATTTCAAGTTCATAACTCTTTCCGTTGGAGAGCACAGTGACCAGAAATTTCTCGGTTTACAGGTTTACATCGAAAGACAAAATATTTTATGGAAAATGTTCTATTGTCTCGATCCGCACGAAATTTTGCGAAACTTTATGCGTCCTTATTCTTATTTCAAAATTCCACTTTCAAATCGATCGGATATATCTCAGAGTGAAAAGTAAAAAATTTCACTTCTTACTTTGAGAGATATATGGTTTCAGAAATATCAGGAACATGATAGAAAAATACATAAGTCACAAACAGCGAAACTACTGGTTAACGAACAATTAACTGAAATAACTTCTTTTTGAGCGCTCGTTCTACGGAGTGCTATATCGTTTTGCCTAATGTCTATAATTTTCGAATTTTGAGCAGAAAATGATCTCAAACGATTGGGTCTACTCTGTGGTGACGAATCCGTGGTCAATTTCAATTCTTCCGTTGGGCCGTCCGGCCGTAACACTATAAGTCTCGAAGGGATTGTCCTAGAGACTTGAATTTTTCAGAGTGAGTTCCGTTCCCAAAGCCGCGGTTAAGTTCGTTAACCAATCAAATTGTACAGGGTGTTATAGAAAATATGGCCATTCAAAATTTTTATTACTCAATATCTCCGAATAACTCCGAAACGAGTTTTTGTGAGAACTTCTCATAACCTTCTTATTACTGGAGTTATAAACTTGAAACTAAAACATTATGCAGACACTTTTTTCAGTAGAATTCATTGAAGTAATTAATTTTTCTTCATTACATTTTATTCTAGCTCATCGGGTTTCTGAGATCCCCTCACTAGACAAAGAATTAGTACCTACACTGGTACGTATAAAATCATAAAAATGAAGGTGTAAGAAATACTGGGTTTACTCATTTAAGATTTAACGGACAATGGTTATCAGAGGCTTGATAGGCAAGCTGGATATCGAGGATTCGAATCTCGGTGTGGCATTGAAGTCATGAGTTTTTGATCTCTGTTCATATTTGAGCATGAAGAATGAAATTGGACCATCCTGAGAGCCGTTTTTCAATCTATTCGGTCATGAATTCAACTTTTCTCTTCAAATCCAAACTCTCCTGAAAATTGAGTTTTGAAGCCGTTCCTTCCGGAAGTTATCGTTGTTTACGGTCGGCTGTATCTGTGATTTCGTGAATATGGAAAAATCCATGAGACAAAGTTGAAGTAGGGAGAGTTACTTCGAACCAATGTACCAATTCTGCCCCCTTATTGAGGCAATAGACATGTGTTCCAAATCTATTTCGTAACTCGTCCCCTTCAAAAGTTACAGCGATCAGGAATATGTCGGTTTATATCGCATAATCAAAATATTTGATTAAAAATGCTATATTGGCAGGATCCTCGCGAAATTTTGCAAAACTTTGAGCGTCATTATTCTTCTTACAAATACTAAATTTAAATTTGATCAGATACATAAGTGGTTCCGGAAATATAAAAAAATATTAAAAAAAATCCGAAAGTCACAAACTAAAAAGTAATGGACTAACCGTTCGATAATTATTCGTATTACAGCCGGCCTGCCGGACAACATCATTTATCACCACTCGGATTCTTCTTCACGGAGTCCAACCGAATCGTTTGAGACCAATATTCGAAAATTACCGACATTTGGACAAAAAGATAGCAAGCTATTCCTCTAATAGGAACAATAGCAAATTATCTATTCCATAGGAGCATGCCATTGAAAATGAATTCACAACTCCCTCTGCATTTATTTATAGGTATATTGATTTTAACAAATAAATAAAAGTATATCTCAAAGTATTGAATCATATAATTTCAGTGATTAATCATAATTGGCTATTGAATATAATGCCGAATGAAATTTATAGTTCAACCTAAAAACCAGCGAATAAAAAGTTAAATGCATTGAACGTATCTACATGTAATTGGAACGAATATGCCGATAAAATAAAAATGAGCATGAAAATTTGATTGATATTTCATTAGAACCTAAACCAATTTACTATTCGAGTGAATATCCCTTAAAAGTTATTTATTATAATGGAGAGTTCAAAACTAGTTTATTAATCCCTAGATTTGATTACAAGATTTTTTCGTCGAACACATTTTAATTTGAATATGAATTCTTGAAATTTGAAATACATTTTTATTTTTCATAAAGTAAGGGATACATTTGACATATTATAAATTTCTATGTATCATCAGAGTTGTAATCTCAGAGCAAAAAGTGACTCCTATGTGTTAACATTAACTCGTATGCTTTTGGACACTTTATGTTTCATCTAAGAATAACATATTAAAATAGAAGAAATCAAGCAATGAAAGGTGTCATTGATCGATTTCGTATACGTTGAACTGAGCTTTTATTTTGAGGTCGAAGGAAAAAGTTATTCAATCAACTACACCATTTCCAAGTGTATTTCAGAAAGCGTCAATTGTATTTCAGATTAGTCAATTATATTTCAGAAAGCGTCAGTTGTATTTCAGATTAGTCATTGTATATCAGAAATCATCAATTGCATTTCAGAAAACATCACTTTTAATTCAGATCAGTCAATTCAATTTCAGAAATCGTCAATTGTATTTCGGAAATGGTCATTCGAAATTCAATTTATAGGTACACACATTAATGTACATAATTATAGCAGATATGTTCATTTTAAATACGGTTTATCCTCCTCATTCCCAAGACCACACTGAAATCGCGATAATTGTGACATTTGGAAATTAAAATAATATTCCTATTCTGAATTACAAATGACGGGTTCTGAAATACATATGATATAATCTGAAATACAATTGACACTTTCTGAAATAGAATTGACTAATCTGATTTTTAACTCTGACTTCGAGATGAATTGGGCATATAATCTTGATTGGAATTTTCATTTGGCATAAGAGATACATTTGATATAATGAAAATTCATATGTTTCAGTGGAATTATAACATTATTCGTATTGCTTCTAAATATTTACTTCATGTTTGGTTGTCCATGGCAATTACACATTAAAATAGAATAAATAATGCAAGGAAATGGACCATTATTAATCACTTTCTTATACTTTAAACAAACGTTTTATTTTGAGGTCAACGGTATAGTTATATTTAATCAACTAGGTTATAAATGACAGCAACTAATGGACAAGATATTTTAACGTGTGAACAGAGCGAGCGCGTGAATAGTTCGAGACCATTGGTCGCTAGATTAATAAACTATTTGATTACGAGATTTTTCTGTTGACCTCATTATGAGTCGAGAATAAATTCTTCATTGAAATTCATTCTTATTTTGCGCATTTTCCTATGTTTTTATGTTTCCGTAGAGTTTTGACATTTCTCGTAGTGCTTCAGAATACTTTGTGTATACAGAGTGTCCCGTAATTTGACCGACCAACTTCCAGTGGACATTATAGATCATATTTTAGACAGATTCGAACCAAATCATATACTAAATGCAAAGTTGCTTCGTTAAAGAGCTGGTGCCCTTTGAAGATGACGTCCTTTCCACACTTTTTGCCCCATATTCGCAAAACGGAGTCGCATAAAGTGCTGAAAGTTTACACATTGGCTAATATCAAAAATAAGCATCGATTAGATTGAGTGCATTTTTTTCATGTCAAGCACAATCAAGTACAAATGAATTCAAAACAAAAGTGAACATTGAGTAGGTACTTAGTGAAAAGAGAGAAAATTTCAAATCTATTTTTTCAGAAATGGTGCATCTGGCCGTTATTATACAAGAGCATCTTTTTTCAAGAAGAAACATTAGAGTTTATGAATATGATGTAAATCTCGCGAAATATTGACAGTTAAAAAAGTTTCGACTAAAAATACCCTTGCCCCCCCCCTAAATGATACGATTGTGCTTGACATGAAAGAAATGCTTTCAATCTAATCGATGCGTATTTTTGATATTAGCCAATGTGTAAACTTTCAGCACTTTATGTGACTCCGTTTTGCGAATATGTGGCAAAAAGTGTGGACAGTACGTCATCTTCAAAGGGCACTAGCTCCTTAACGAAGCAATTTCGCATTATATGATTTGGGTCGAATCTGTCTAAAATATGATTTATAATGTCCACCAGAAGTTTGTCGGTCTAATTACGGGACACCCTGTAGTTGCAATGAGGATTGCACATTGAAATAGCATAAATTGAGTATTGAAATGAGTCATTAATGATCAATTTCCTACATATTAAAATCACCTTATATAGTTGCATGTTGTATAGTTGCCATGAGGATTGCACATTGAAATAGCATAAATTGAGTATTGAAATGAGGTATTAATGATCATTTCCTACATATTAAAATCACCTTTTATTTTAAATTCGACGGTAAATGTAATTATTATAAAAATATTTCTGTATACTCCAAGAATGAGAAGAAAAGAAATTTTTCCGTAGATCAAAAACTCCAAATGGCCCTCTTCATATCGTAGTATCAAGTACAAAGAACAGACTATCGATTGCTTGTAATCGCTTCCTTAATCAAAGCGAATTATTCCTCTCTTTATTCGAATGGTATGGTTTGTTTAAATCAAATATTAGTTCACCGAATTAGAGTTCTTTCATCGAAATTGTTCTCGAAACGGTGGTCGTAAATATTTATACTGTACTTTCTTTGTCGTAATGTAATCATTAGATGTTTAATAAAAATTAGGTGTTTTTGTTGGTTGTCATTCCACTGGCTTCGGGTATTGATTGATCATTTATCAAGAAATATTTAGGTGCATAGCAGACAAATGAGACTATCCTTTTGTAAAGAGTGTAGTGAACCGTGAGAAATAATGTTGAATAAATATGAGTGACCGTGTTTGTGTCCATATCATAGTTTCATTTTTGCGTTGTTTGGAACTGAAATATTTTTGGAAAATAATGACGTTTGTTGACTTTTCAGCAGTGGCGTCAGCCCTCGCAGTCTTCAGTGCGAGAGGAGGGGTCCCCAAAATGGCCTGAATAACTTTTTTGTTTTGATGCATTTTCTCTTAATGTAACGGTTCACCATCAACACCACTAGCACATAAAGTCAGTTGGCCGTATGTAAAAATACAGTGGAACTTACCATAACGAATTCCTCTGTATTACGAATTTCGTACATGACATTGCACCTCGAATGAAAATACCATGTTAAAAACACCCTCTAAAACGAAGTAAATACTTTCTATAACGAAATATTCAAAGAACATCTCTCTTTGAATGGTATTGGTAAGAAGGTATAAGGGTGGGTTTTTTTCCGAAATTTTTCCGGACGTACGTAATGAATCCCGCCCTTAAACTAATCATTACGGCGGGCAGAGAGATCCTTCTGAAACAGTTTCAAATACACCCCTGGCTGTTTGGTTTCAATCTAATCATTACGCTAGTGTGAAAGTTGTGCGTAAATGTCTAAAAGGAAGTGCTTAAATTTTAATGATAAACTTAAATTTATTGGTCGACCGCGACATTGCCGGCCATAGAAACCATTTTTCAGTATAACGAAATTTCATTAGGATTTCTCGGTCGAAGGATCAGTGATACACTTATATATTACCCAAGCTTTCGGTCATTTTTATTACCTTTCTCAAGGATCTACAAATAAATATACTGTTATAAGGGACTAAAGTGACAAAATTATTATACATACATACGGTCGATAAATAATTTTCATAACGAAATTTCTTTATAACGAATTATTTTTTCGGATCTAGCGCTTTCGTTATAGGGAAGTTCCACTGTATATAATATACGAGCGTATACAGCTCAGAATGAAGTGTTTATTTCCTACTTTGAAGTATACAGAGTAAATTCGTCAAAATATCATGAATAATTTCCCTACATACATTATTGTTCACATTTACTCTCAAGAAGTGACACTTTTTCAGTCCAAATGAGGTTACTTTATTTTTTCATGTTAATTTTGAATTGGTTCATCATGCTTGTTGTTCTTGAGGAAGTACCCAATAGAAGCTGTTTCCAAGCTGTAGTCAGTTTGGTTATCAATGTAGCTTATTTTCAGTTGTTCTTTCTATTTGTGAAGTACTCGTTTATATTTAAATTTTCAATGTGATTGCTAAAAATTCGATCTATCATCAGTTTCTATTAGCGCGAGCGCGGTAAGTTGTCAGTTTTGCAAGGAAAGGAGGGAAGCCAAAAACTGTTCATTAGCTATTTTTGTTTTTCGTATATTTTTTTCGAACTGTAAATCCGATTCTGCAAGTAGTGGAGTTGGAAGAAGAAAATAGTTCTCACAATCCTTTAGTTAGCTAACTATGAGCGCAAAAGCTGGAAAGTCTGCTCATGAGCGGTTTGGAGCCAAATATTCCGGTTTATTAGTTCTGGACTTATATCCGTGTAACTGAATTTCAACAAATTTCAGAATAATTTGTTGTTAGTTTTTGTTCATATACACATGAATAGGACCCGGCAGAAATTTCACATTCAATATTATTTCATCAAAGGCGCACGAAAAGGTGTGCTAAATTTGAGATGCGTGAAAGAATTTTTTTCAAAATTTCTGAAATTACTCGAAATATTTCGCTTTCATTGAGCGTGTTCGAGTTATGAATCCGGTTAGTTACAATATTTTTATTCACGAAAGTTATTTTTCAAA
The DNA here is from genome assembly GCA_013421045.1 of Propylea japonica. Lineage (NCBI taxonomy): Eukaryota > Metazoa > Arthropoda > Insecta > Coleoptera > Coccinellidae > Propylea > Propylea japonica. The sequence continues at coordinate 50,475,897 of CM024241.1, read as the reverse complement.
TAGGTATTTGCAAAACTAAAAATCCAACCGGCTTCAACTTTTTTATTTAGGTGCTCGAGCATTAACGATTTGAAAACTTCTGTCGGTCGAATAGTTATAGAGATTTTGAATTTTATTATACGAATAATTCACATTGGTGTTCCTTATTTTCTTTATATACAGGGTGTTTCATCATAAACTAGAAAAACATATATATTCGTGTAGAAGACATCGGGAGTATCATTTTTGTCAGTAGTCAAACTCTAGAAACTACAAACTACCGTTGCCTGGCAACGAATATTAATATTCTTAGAGCAGTCTTGTTTCCCTATTTAATACTTACGTCGGTTCGAGTCCCAACTAAGTTTCACTGAATTTTTTTATAATTCATCTAAAATGTTTGGACACACCAATAATTCAATTATTTTGACTCTAGAACTGAAACAATTTTTTTATTATTTCAGGGTTCTGAAGGAAACATTTTAATGACTGTAGAGACGGAACCGTTTGATATTTTACAATTCTGTTTTCATTTTAGTGATTGATAATTAAAGAAGTACAATTGTACAAAATTTCATCCATTTTTGGTGATTTTTTTGATCGCTCGAGACATGTATAAAAAATTGTAATAGATTTTTGAAAAAATTTCTTCACAGAAATTCTCAGCAAATTGTGTCCATTCAGCAAATGAAATTCAATCTAACAACCGGGAACATTGCAGTGTTTTACGTAACTGACCACACTCATAAGAATATTGCTCAAAAATGACGTATATCTCGCTTATGCTTTGAAAACGGGAACATTGTATAAGGCAAAAATGATTTCCCTGGTGTCCTCTATACGAATATATATGTTTGTCCAGTTTATCATGAAACATCCTGTATAAACAATCAGGTATATGTATCATACCTTGTGATCTACATTCATTTGAAGTGGTATTTCCAGGGCACCACTAAATGGTTGAGGAATCAGCAGCAGTGATTTCAGTCTTCAGATAGCATCTGTATGAAAGTATGAATATCACACAAGTAAGCACGTTTGAGTGATCAAACAAATTATTCCCAATTTTCACGTGCTGCATCTGTCTTCACGTAACGCTGTTATTGTCCAGTTTTATTGCATTTCTCTCGAAGTTCACTCAGTTACTTTATGACAGTGTGATTTTAGCTTGTTTAATCTGTGTCAAGCCTCTTGTTTGTGTTGATGGTTTGCATAATTTAACTTTTACGAGAATACATATATTCGGTCCCGCTGCTTGCTTTTCACGGTTATAATTGCGGAGGGTCACATAATCCATCTTACTTAGATTTTTCGTTTCGTATTCGAGGAATATACTGTCTGTATATAGAATTATTTTATTAAATAGGACAATACTCTGTTGATGATCGCATTTGAATTTTAATTGAATACACTAGAAGAAAATTCGAAAGAAGTGTATTTCAAAATAAGTGATCAAACCTTGAGAGCGTATAGAGCAATTAACAATTGAAGAATGCCCTGAAGTGACGTCTGAAACTATTTTTTTAGAAAAACGGTCGTTGAAATGGAATAACATGAACATAAATTTAACACAGTCTAGTGGATGTTCATGGCATGTTTTGAGAAGATTAGGTGAAGCTACACCAATCACGTCATCTTCAAAAGTTGATCCGAAATTAGTTTTTTTTAATTCGTTCGAAATATCAGAACTAAAAACCCAAGATAAAACACACATTGCATAAATTTAGAAAATGAAACCCCGAATTAGACGTTATTTCTAGCCCGTTTATTATAGATTACTTTAAATCAGCAATAAAATGCGCAAAATCCAGAAAAGCGGCGGGTTTTGATGGAATATCTCCAGAATTCATCAAAAACTCGGGCCTTATCCTGATTATTCTCATTTTATAATAATATTTTGAATACTGGTAATTTTCCGACAGAATTTCTTAAATCAAAAGTCATAGTTATTGAAAAAGGAAAGGATCCCTCCCATCCTAGTAGCTATCGACCTATTAGTTTGCTGAGCGTTGCCTTCATTATGTCAGAACGACTGATCCTTTTAAGAATTGAACCGAAGTTAGATAATTCTTTACAAAATTGCCATGGGGGGTTCAGAAAGAATATAAATTGCTGCGACCAGGTTCTGAGTCGCACCATATTCATTGAATCGGGTTTTAATGATAAAGTAAAAACAAGTACAGCTTTTGTGGATTTATCTGCAGCATTAATTTTGTTTGGAAATTATGTTTGATTTTTCACATTTATAATCATCTGAAATGAGGAAAATGGTCGAATTGATAGAAAATATGCTGTCAGACAGAAGGTTTCATCGTTTTTATCGACGATATACACTCACCGGCCAAAAAATCGATGAAGTTTGTTAATTCAAAATATGTTATTTCAAGTCCGATTCGATTGAATATTTTCTCAATTGCAGGCATGGTCATCCCTAATCAATCACCAGTTTTGAATTCCACGGAGCTATTCAACTGGCCTGCTCTAAGACCAGACTTGAATATAATTGGGAATGTTTTGATGTTCTTGGGAGGAAAATTCGATCTCCTGAAAATTTGTAGCAGCTCAAATCGATTCAAAACCTTAATGGGGACATGCCGAGAGGAATGATTGCACCTGTTATCTGCGTCTGGGCGGAAAACATGTTATGTTTTTGACTTTGTTTTCATTAGGTCAGAATTTTAGGTTGAATTTGTTGAAGTACTGTTGTAGCCTTAGCGAAATTGAATGTTTTACTGAAGACCCTGTATCTTCAACAGAAATTGAGCTATTGTTATGAATTAAGAATTAAATTGTCAAGAGAAGATGTGTCTGATGTGATCTGAGAGCCATTGGTTTCATTCTCAATTCATCTATGAATTAAGCGTTTCCGTTGAAAATTTATAATTTCAAGGGGAGGGGGAGAGGGGTCATCACCCTCGCCTGAAACTGGTTCGAACCTCTAAAAAATTCTCCAATTTTCATAAAATCCCCATGAAGAACCGAATTACATCTGGGTTTGGATTGCGATCGGAACGAATTCAAATTTAAAATTTTCTGGGTATTCATTTGATTTTTGAATTTTACATAGAAAAGTTGAATTGACCAATTGATCTTTTGATTTTCGAATTCCAAAAATCGTTTTTCCTAATCGCTCAAAAGCTAGTATTTGTTTGAAGAATACATTGGAATATATTTATCGAAGAATGTTTTTCAGAAAAAACCACGAAAAATTATTCAATAACATAAGTATCACCTCTGTGCCTCAAATTTCAGTCACATTTATACTTCCTCATCGATATTCAAAACATGCTGCTCTAAAAAGCTATTAGGTTTTTTTAACCTGTCTGACTTTCGAAGTAGTAATCGTTCAGAAAATTAAATGATCGAAGAACTATCTACTCATTTTGAATAATGATAAGAAATTTATGATGAATTGATTTGTAGTTATCAATGAACTGAACAAACTCTTAAATTCTTCAAATTTTACTGCATATCCAAAAGGAACATACGATTACATAATAACCATATGTATCTTCAAGGTTGAAAATAACGAGAAAACAGTCTAAACTTTTTGAAAATTTCCTATGGAATATAAAATGCAGGTAAATTTAATTGAAGCACTTGTAGTAAAAAATGGATGAAGAAGTTTTCTGGTTTCCCCCTTCAAAATGAACCGATCATTGCCTCGAAACGTCGCGTCGTTAGAATGAAATCGAATACTTAGAGGTTAATCCATATGAAAAATTCACCTGACCGCAAACTATCCCGACCAAAAGTACCAAGTTGCGTGACGATTCCGAACAGTTAACCCGTGTATAATATGTAACCTGCCCTAAATAATAAATGAGTAATTTAACGCGATGTCGTGCCCCTTCCCTTGCAGCCTTACAACCAGTGGCGGCCGCTCAGAGGGAGCTCTACCCCAATTTAACTGCATTTTATATTCAATTTTGAATTCGAGTTCAAGTAAGTAATTATCACATTTCTTTGTCTTTATATTTTCTTTAATTCTATTTATTATTGTTATTTGAATTGGGGTCGTTTTCAGTGGTGAATACAGGGGAGGGCACGGGGGGGTCATCCCCCCTTTGAAATTTTGTAAAATTATCAAGCGAAGAAATCGAATCTTTGTGCAGAATATTGGATCTAGAATTCGAGCCTGTATGGAATGATATCCACTCATTCCAAAATTTTGCCAAAGAGCTAGAAAATGATGTAGATGTCATGCAGTCGATTTTTGTATCGAGCATAGGATACAAGAATCTGAAGGATCTCTATGAAAAACTTTTATGTGTCCCAATCTCCACTGCTGGTGCCGAAAGGTCTTTCAGTGATATGAACCGCATAATGACAGATTTAAGGAATCGTATGGGACCAGAAAAGTTTGATGCATGCATGCGAATCAGGAGTGAGGGGCCTGATGAATTGACAGAAGATCTAATGTATCAAGTGATCGAATGTTTTTCAAGAGCAAAGCAAAGGAGAATTGCTCTCATCTAATTTCTTTTCTTCAGAAGAATGAAATATTGAGAAATGAAATTTGACAATCATTCGATTGAATGTTCCTGATTCGAGTTTTATCTAAATCGATCATAATATTTTTAAACTTTTGTTACTTATTTTATGTGAATGAGAAATGTACCTGATTTATGATTTTCATTCATGTTCTCCCCTTTAATCTTACATTTTAGTTATTGCTTGTATTCTGTATTCGAATCTTTGTTGAGTTTTGTTGAAATAAAACAATTTGAATTCTTCAACTTTCATTTGGGTAAGTATTAATAGATCCGTTTTATGATTTCTCGAATATACAATAATACCGATATAAATTAAACCTACAAGAAGATAGACCCTAATATGAGGCAGTCACCTTAACAGCTATCCACTCTCAACATTTTCCATACTGTTGCGCAAAAATTAAAACAAATATTGACCACCCCTCCTGGAAGTTCAAATACCCCCCGGAGTGAATTTTCTGGATTCGTTAGCTAGGTTAGCCATCCAGCAACTGCGACCATGTACCTAGGTCTTTGTTCTGTACCCTTCTCATTCGTGGAAACCCAATGAACCTCTTGGTTGTCCATATTAACCAGTTTGCCCATATGAATTGTTTTAAGGCCAGCCAGCTCTAGAAGTCATTTCTGCTTCTAATCCACAAAGCCTGTAAATATCATCAGCTGACTTTACCATACGGTACAAATGATGTTTGTGTCCCGCTAGCATTCTCATCCTCACCCGACGCTAGATACGTGAAATCATCACGAATTTATTGGACTGAGTAAGTCCAGGGTTGTTCTCCAGAGGGTTATTCTGTTATTCAACTCCCATTGCTGGACCGCTACCATATATTGGTCTTTTCGAAGCGCACAGAAAGGCACAGGTCCAGCAGGTGTTAACCTTGATGCTTGATGCATCGGTTTTTCATTCACTTCAACACTACAATATCCTGGAACTCATAGTAGAGTTATTTTATTGCCCCTTATCAATTGCTTTATGGTATTACTGCACTACCAGGTCAGCAGAAACCCCTCGCAATGCGAGTCCAGAGATCTCAGCGTGACCTGGCTGACCGTGGTGCCACTCTTGAGGTTTATGTTAAGACACTGAGCGCATATACAGGGTGTCCAGCCGATTGACGTCAATAAATTATTTTTAGATTTCTGAGGCTATCCAAAAATAACCCATCGGACTTTTTTTGTTGTAATCAGCCTTGGAAGGCGGATAGGCTGAAAATCATTGAAATTCGATCAAATTCGTTTTTTCTCCTTTTTTTCATTTTGTGGTAAATTGAACTTAACAATGGGATTTTAAATTGATTTTAATTAAAATTCCTGTGAAACTAATGTAGCTTGTATAATTTATACAATAATTTTGGTCTCACCACTGATGGAAAATGTTAACATTCGTCAGAATTGCTAGTTGTGAAATTTATTACCTATTTTGGGATAGAAAATAAAAGGCACATAATACTAAAGATTACTATTCACATCAATATTTTTTCATAATCTGTGCCTCTAATTTGAATACATTATCGAAAACGTTCTAAAAAGTGACGTGTCAATGCCTGAAGCTACTCCAATTTCTTGTTTTATTTTTCATCCCGCTTCTGGAAGTTTGTGTCTCAATTCTGTTCGTTGTGATTACCTTCGCGTACACCAGCTCTTTGTAAAATCCCCAAATAAAAAAATTGATGGGGTTGAGGTCTGGCAAACGCTCAGGTCATTCGATGAGCCCTGCACGCCCAATCCATCTTTCTGGAATCGATTTTTTCTTTGAGATTTTACGAATAGCTGGTGTACGCGAAGGAAACCAACAACAAAACAGAATTGAGTCAAAAACTTCCAGAAGCGGAATGCGAAATAAAACAGAAAGAATTCGAATAGCTTCAGGCAAATAGTCACTTTTTAGAACGTTTTCGATAACGTATTCGAATTAGAGTCACGGATTTTGAAAAACTATTGACGTAAATAATAATTTTTAGTATTATGTGCCTTTTATTTTCTATAACAAAACAGGTAATTTCACAACTAGCAATTCTGACTAATGGTAACATTTTCCATTAGTGGTGAGACCGAAATTATTGTAAGTCCCATCAAGTACCTTTTTTTCCTATGACTTTCGAAGCTTAGGACTCCGCAAAGTTTTTGAACTTCGCCAAAGCTAGCTAAAAACACCTTTTTTTATTTCTGAATCGAAAATGAATGTTTGAGTACCTACATCCTACTGAAAAGTTCTAGCTTTCAAGATTTTTTTGGGTAGCTTGCAGTGATTTCAGGAAGCTGAATATTCTTTTTATTGCAGAAACGTTCAGGACGACCATGTTGAAAAAAATGAAAACTTTAAAATGCTAACTACATAGAAATATATGCATTTTTCAAACCCTGCTGGCAAAATACTTTTAAAAAACACTCACAAAATCATAACTCGAGAACTACAAAAAATCGCATATCTCGTCTGGCTTTAAAAGGTCCTCGGTTTAGGTTCATATACCCCAATGTCAGTGCCTTCTTCTGATTTTGAACAATCGGTAAACCATATGGACGGATTCTTATTCAAGCGATGGTTGGTTGCATAACATCTGATCGTTTTGCCAAGAGCTTTGAATCAAAGAATCCAATATAAATGAAAATATTGTTTATTACTATTTTACAATAATAATAACAAATAGAAAAGTATACCTATGGTTTATCGTTTCATCTAGAAGTTGCCTATGTAATGGCACGGCTTCACTAGTCGCTTAAGCCGAAGATATTTCAGTTGTTTTGAGTTCATGGAGTGAAATCTCACGAGCCGCCGCTGCTCACAACTCAGGGGGATATGGCAAGAACAATTTCAATCCATCGGTAATCGCGTTTTGTCTTTCGACAAACAGGCCGCCCACTTGATACACACGAACATATGGCCACGATTTTCGACAGATTTCGCAGATAAAAAAGACATAAAGACGCGAGGGAATTAAAACGGCCAAATGTGTAACTTTTAGCATATTTGTGATTGATGACAGGAATATGGAATATACCACCTTGTGCAAAGACAGGCTGTGTTTGAACACGAAATTTACACGTCAATGAGAACTAGAAGGTGGAGCAGGTAGATGCGGTGATATCCTGGATACGTGAATATGAGACGATGGCGGCGATATTTTACGTAGATAATGTACCTGGTCTTTGCATATATTATGATAACACCTATATAGGGTGGGCAAAATTCTTCGTCTTCTGAGGGTAGATCGAGATCCATGGGATTAAAAGCAATCCATCTCTTATAGCTTCAAGTACTGATTTTGGAAAAATGTCATTTTCAAAAACGTTGTTCAACTCGCTTGTTTGAACCTACCCCTACGCACATTGTCTGAAGTCTTGGTCCCACTATGTTCCTCAAGAAATAAACCATTCATCTTCTGGAAATGTGGAGAACATTTTCCTTACTCTTTGCTTTATGCAGGATGAGATAAAAACGGAAAAAACTGAATGTATCGATCATTTATTTCCGATTAATTTAAGATATTCCACGACTGAACCCATATATTCAATAAATCAATAGTCCGGATTACAACCTCTGCATTCATACAACTGAGCAATATTCCAAGGCATTCCACGAATAAAGTCAATTTTCAGGCATATCATTCCATTCTTCCTGAAGGGCTTAAGACAATTTCTGAAAAGATGAGTAGATGAACTTCTCATAGTCTTTTATAGTTACCATACTAGACTAAAGTTCACAATCGAGAAAGAATAATAATCAAATCCCATTCTTAGATGTCATGGTGCACCGTCAAGATGACCGAACGTTAAAAACCTGCTGGTATAAAAACCCACTAGTGCTGATCGCATGCTGAATTACCTCTCCGACCACCAGTTTTCACAAAAGATTGCAGCTGAGAAAAATCTTATCTTCAGGGCTGAACATTTGAGCCATAGTGACTTCCATGAATCTAATAAAAGAATAATAAAGAGCATATTAGCTACCAACAACTACTCGAGAGGACTGAGTAATAGGATGCTTAGCAACCACAGAAACACCCACGGGAACCACATCGATAAGCCGGCCGAGATGAAGTTCTTCGATTTCCCATATTTACCCGATTTATCGGAAAAGATGAAAAAAACATTTCAATCGAATTTTTCCGTAAAACTCGCATGTTACAGTTTGAAAAGTCAATCTTTACTAAATTAAAAGATAGCACCAAAAAACTAGATCACTCTTGTGTAGTTTACAGAATAAACTGCAAAGATAGTGATAAATGCTACATCGCATCGGCCAGACTAAACAATATAATATCCAGTCCAGTTTTAAGCAACATGGGTATGATTTCGATTGAAATATATTCTGGGAGGATTCTGCATTTCTTAGAAACTTTATAGGTTTTCACTCCCAGTCTCTGAAACATAAATAATTAAAAAATGTTTGATTAAGGTGAAGTGCTCCTGCGAAAATCTTTGCACTTATTTATCAGGAGCAAATTGGTCTTGAAAAAAATTGTTGCCTAACAGTAAAAATGAAAAATGAAACAAATTAAAAGGATATTGTAACGTTTCGAAGGCTATATCAGACACCTTCTTCAGACAAACTCTAAAATTCTTCAGAATTGTGTATTTTCTCATTTGTAATCTGATTGACATTGATAGTTTTAATTATTTATGTTTCAGAGACTGGGAGTGAAAACCTATAAAGTTTCTAAGAAATGGATATGATTGTCGTAACATAAATACCGAGAAGAGAGAAAAAACAGCTTTAGCAAGCCATCATTTTGAAAATGGTCATGTTTTTGATTTTTCGGAGTTTGAAATTTTAGATCAAGAAACGAATTACTGCATAAGGAGCATAAGCGGTTATTCACCTTAACTTAAATAATAGTGTTAATTTTAGGACGTACACTGTATCTCTCAGTCCCCAGTATTCGAATTTATTCAATCTACTTGAGAATTATAGAAATCGAAGATAAAAGCAAAAATTTTTTTTATTAATTTCTGTGAGCTCTGCGTTGACATCTTACATTGTTCTTCGCGGGTGCGGATTCATTGTTTGTGTTCGTTTACGATTTAATGATGGTTTATGACTGTTATTGTCTTTTCTTTTCGAATTTTTATATGTAAGTCTGAAACTGTATTTTCTATACTACATATTCGTGGATATCCTTAAAATAGAAAATTACTCCGAAAACATTGATATAAGTATCAAAAAATGTTGAAATGAGCATTGATGCTGACACCTAAACTACATCATTTCAAGCTTATAGTCCAGTCAATTTGTGCTCAAAAGAACCCCTAGCAGGAAAGTTCTGGGGTAGTTTTGATTTTTTCGATTTTTTATGTTTTTTGGGGTGCTGAATCCGAATCTGAGGTTTGCTAACAAAATTTCGTGAGGGAACATTGAAAAAAATACAAAAAAAGAGAAAAAATCTCATTCTTTGGCAGTTTTCTGCTTATAACTCGGAAACTATCAACTTTTCGTGAAAAACCTCTCAATACAAAATTATAGTACATAAAATTTCCTACAAATTGTACTATCACAGCTTGTTTTGCGACAACCCGTTCTGGTTCAAATAATAGTTGAAAATGAGGCAAAAAAACATAAAAAATGAAAGAAATCTAAACTGCCCCAAAACTTTCCTGCTAAAAGCTCAATTCGACTGGATTATTAAGAGATAGGGAAAAATGAATAGCACATTACGACAGTTTTTTTCGAGAAACTCGGATACCATCAACTGCATTGCATTGGTTGAAGAGTTGTAGTTAGGGACCACCAATTTGATAGACTCTATCCATATAGAACGTTGAAGTCATGTGTACAAAAATTAAACCCTCTAGCTTGTTTGCAAGAAAAATATTAGCGTGTTTTCATTCGATCGAAAAATTGATTGTAAGAATCAAAATGTAGCAAAATGAAGAATATTAATATCAATCAAAACCATAGATCAAATATCAATATGCATTCACATATTTTGTCGTCTACCCTTCGAATTGTTGATGCATTCAAAGAAATGAATATTAATCTGAAATCAATTTAATATGATCCTAAGAACCTGAAGCAAGTTGTTATTCCAACCAACTTTCTTTATCGTTATATATTATGCCATATTGCAAGGTCTGCATTTGAACCTTCACACTGCAGCTACCTATTCGTTCTGCTCCAACGAACAATCCACCATCACGAAAACTCCTTCAAACATAATATACTTTTAATCCATTCAACACAATAGTGTCAGTTGCAAATATTTGAGTGATTGTAGCATTTTTCACGTTTGTTAGGTTGGTAATTGTATCGGCCACGAAGTATCTGGCTGTGGTAGTGACAAAGTGTGCCGGATTAAGAGAGGTGTCTTTTGTCGATGCTGTCAGCTCTGCCACTCCATCAACGGGACGTCGGTAATAAAATAGGACTGCCGCCCTTGAATTGCAATTGTTCAAGCCCTACGCTGGATAGGAAGGTAGAGGTTATGAAAAGGAAATGACATGTAGGCAAGAATATTGCGTGTGATGGAAAGTGTTTCAAGTGTGGTCGTGCATAATGACTCGATGTTTATGTAGGTTTCTCCCAATTATTCGTTGTGGAAAATATAGCGGTGAATAAGATTTCACCCATTGGACAAAAACTGCAGTTTCTAAATGGGAACCTTTGTAAACTGTTGGTGGTCAAGTTTTGATACAAGCTAGAAAACTTCAAATCGTCTTATTCACAAACAGAGGGCAGTAAGTTTCAAAGTATGCTTTCGGGATGACAATTTGAACTTCATTTTTGTAGGAATGTTTAATTTTTAAGACGTTTTAGTGAAAAAACTTCCAAAAAATTATAGACTACATGGTTTGTTCGCTTATTCCTAGAGGAACAGCATGATATAGTTCGCGATTTTCGAATTTTAGGTGCTCTCAAACGATTCGGTTGGAATTGAAATTTTCAGTTCGGGAGGACCAGGATGGGGATGGCCTGGTTAAGTTGGTGAATGCGTCAAATCGCTCAAATAGTTCTCGAGATTTGATTATTTGAAACTTTATTTTTCGAAAATTTCGAAAACTGGAGGTTCGGTCAGGTACAAATTTCAATAAAGGCGTTCAATGATGTAGCCTACTCCTTAAAATTTTCAACGCAATGGACCTTTCCAGTGATTTACAGAATGAATGTTCATCGGAATAATGGACCCTCAGAATATCATAGCGATTATCCGTTTTCCGTTTCGTAGACATAAAATAAGACGGTCGCTCCAGAATAACAATTGCTCAAGCCTTGGGATGGATAGGAAGGTAGAGGCTGTGAAAAGCAAATGACATGTAGGCAGAAATATTGCGTGTTATGAAAAGTGTTTCAAATGTCTTCGTGCATAATTATTTGATGTTTATTTAGGTTTCTTCCAATTAATGCTAGATATTTAGCTTCAGTGAAGGATGGATAAGGTTGCAACCTTCAGGCAAAATGAATAAACTGCTCTTTCTGAATAAGGGAAATTGCAACTCAGGAACTTTTGTCCTCTTTTAGTCTACAAATTTTGATACAAGCTAAGGAACTTTAAACAGTGTTTCTCACGAGCTAAGTTTCGAAGTATGGTTTCGAGATGCTTATGTGCAAGAAAAACTAATGAGAATTATAGAGTGCATGATTTGCTCGCTTGTTCCTAGAGTCATTTGTCGATGCTACCAGCTCTGCCACTCCACCAACGGAACGTCGGCAATAAAATAGGACTGTCGTCCTTGAACTGCAATTGTTCAAGCCCTACTCTGGATAGGAGGGTAGAGGTTATGAAAAGGAAATGACATGTAGCCAAGAATATTGCGTGTGATGAAAAATGTTTCAAGTGTGGTCGTGCATAATGACTCGATGTTTATGTAGGTTTATCCCAATTATTTGTTGTGGAAAATATAGCTGGGAATAAGATTGCACCCACTGCAGTTTCTGAATGAGGGACGTTTGCAAATTAGGAACCTTTGTCAACTGTTGGTCGTCAAGTTTTGATACAAGCTAAAAAACTTCGAATCGTGTTATTCACAAACAGAGGGCACTAAGTCTCAGAGTATGCTTTTGAGATGACAATTTAAACTTTATTTGTGTATGGTTAATCTCTAAGACGTTTATGTGAAAACAAACTTCTAAAACTTATAGACTACATACATACAGGAACAGCATGCTATAGTCAGTGATTTTTGAATTTTAGGTTCTCTCAAACGATTCGGTTGGAAATGAAATTTTCAGTTCAGGACGACCAGGGTGGGAATGGCCTGGTTAAGCTGGTGAATATACCAAATCGCTCACATAGTTCTTGAGATTTGATTATTTGAAACTTTATTTTTCGAATATTTTGAGAACTGGAGGTCCGGTCAGGTACAAATTTCAATTTAGGCGTTCAATGATGTAGCATACTTCTTAAAATTTTCAATTTTATGAAGCAATGGACATTTCCAGTGATTTACAGAATGAATGTTCATCTGAATAATGGACCATCAGAAAATCATAGCGATTATACGTTTTCCGTTTCGTAGACATCAGGTTGGAAGGAAGGATGGATAAGGTTGCATCTTTCGGGCAAACTGAATTAATGGCTTTTTCTTAATAAGGGAACGTTTGCAAATTAGCAACTTTTGTCCTCTTTTGCTCTAAAAATGTTGATACGACCTAAGGAATTTTAAATTGTGTTTCTCACGAACAGAATGCAATGTTTCAAAGCATGGTTTCGAGATGCTTAGGTGCAAGAAAAACTAATGAGAATTATAGAGTACATGTTTTGCTCGCTTGTTCCTAGAGAAACAGCGTACCATACTTACCAAAGTCTTGTTATTTGTCGATGCTGTCAGCTCTGCCACTCCATCAACTGAACGTCGGCAATAAAATAGACTGCCGCCCTTGAATTGCAAATGTTCAAGCCTTACGCTGGATAGGAAGGTAGAGGTTATGAAAAGGAAATGACATGTAGGCAAGAATATTGCGTGTGATGGAAAGTATTTCAAGTGTGGTCGAGCATAATGACTCGATGTTTATGTAGGTTTCTCCCAATTATTTGTTGTGGAATATATATAGGTGAATAAGATTGCACCCATTGGACAAAAACTGCAGTTTCTGAATGGGGGACGTTTGCAAATTAGGAACCTTTGTCAACTGTTTGCCGTCAAGTTTTGATACAAGCTAGAAAACTTCAAATCGTGTTATTCACAAACAGAGGCAGTAAGTCTCCAGCCGGGTTCCACAAAAACCCAATCACGGTGATTAATGAAATGTTATCACTCCTGTGCAAATTTCAGATCGTTTTTGATATGAACCATCGACTCAATTGAATATCAACGATTTGATTGCCAATCAAGCTTTTGTGAAACCTACTGTCAAACTATGCTTTCGTGATGACAATTTAAACTTTATTGGTGTATGGTTAATTTCTAAGACGTACATGTGAAAAAAAATATCTGAGAATAGGGATGTTGACTACTTTTTGGAATTTATTTTATTTTAAAGATGAACCCTATACAACACGAAAAAATTACTTTTTCCTTAAAAATATAGTAGTTGCCAATAAAAATGAGTAAATGAAAAGACAATTCAAAATTCCCGCGGAAATGCTCAATTTTGTCACGTTCTGATGATTACGTCATAATACAGTGAACATACTTTGACTACTGTCAAAGCGAACTGATTTTGCCCGATCTCTTGTGGAAAAGTTCAATCTAAGCCTTCAAAATAAATAGGTCGGTCTGTGAATGCTGATTGAGGTGCTTCTTTTATTTGTAATAATAAATATGAGTTAAAAGTCTGCTACTTACAAAGACAATTTCACGTTTTTAAGCTCCGCTGCACAAAAATCCTTGTTTTCAGCAAAGAAACTTGCGACCATAAGGGAATTTATCTTCGGTAAAGTTACTACTATTACCCTTGATGAATCCTATCTCCATTATAAAGAAAATTGTAGATTATCGTTCTTGTAACGAACTAGGTATTCTGTTCTCTTTCAGCTTTCAACTTCGTAAGTTCGCATCATAGATATGATATATTACATATTTACTATGGTTCAAGTCACAGAACCGTGGGTTTCACAAAGCTTGATTGGCAATCAAATCGTTTATATTGAAGTAAGTCGATGGTTTATGCCAAAAATGAACTGAAAATTGCAGAGAAATGATGACATTTCAATAATCAAGGTGATTGGAGTTTTGTGGAACCCGGCCTATGAATGTATTTTGTTGATCTGAGCACCGAACATTCGAATTTGCAATGACAATACGGATAGTTGGACGTCACTATACGGATTACCTCTGATTGGCGTTCGCAGTCACGTGATAGTTGATAAAAAATAACATAATTTAAATCAGCTTTATTTAATTCAACGAGAATAATAAGATCACTAAAATGGTTTTTTAGGATTGCAAAAATTTCCTTCTATGAGGAAAACCTCAATTTATATGAATTCGTAACATGAGTCAACATCCCTATTATAGACTACATGGTTTGTTCACTTATTCCTGGAGAAACACCATGCTATAGTCTGTGATTTTCGAATTTTAGGTGCTCTCAGACGATTCGGTTGGAATTGTATTTTTCAGTTCAGAAAAACCAGGGTGGAAATGGCCTGGTAAAGTTGGTGAATGGGCCAAATCGCTCGAATAGTTCTCGAGATTTGATTATTTGAAACTTTATTTTTCAAATATTTCGAGAACTGGATTTCCGGTCAGGTACAAATTTCGATTTAGGCGTTCAGCCGTTCAATGATGTAATGCATACTTCTTGAAAATGTAAACTTTATGACGCAATGGACATTTCCAGTGATTTACAGAATGAATCTTCATCTGACTGGATGGAACATCAAAAATCATAGGGATTATCCGTTTTCTGTTTCGTAGACATCAGATTGCTGTCAGGTCAGCCACTCCATCAGCGGATCGCGGGCAATAAAATAAGACTGTTGTTCTAGAATAACAATTGCTCAAGCCTTAGGCTGGATTCTGGATAGAAAGTTAAAGGTTATGAGAAGGAAATGACATGTAGGTAAGAGTTTTAAGTGTAGTAGGGCCCAATGATTTGATGTTTATGAAGGTTTCTTCCAATTAAGGCAAGAGATAAAGCTTCAGTGAAGGATGGATAAGGTTGCATCTTTCGGGGAAAATTAATTAACCGTTTGCAAATTAGAAACTTTTGTCCTCTTTTGGTCCACAAATTTCGATACAAGCTAAGGAACTTTTAATTGTGTTTCTCATGAGCAGAGGGCATTAAGTTTCAAAGTATGGTTTCGTGATGCTTATGAGCAAGAAAAACTAATGAGAATTATAGAGTACATGTTTTGCTCACTTGTTCCTAGAGAAACAGTAGTACCTACCGTAGTTTGTCATTTGTCGATGCTGCCAGCTCTGCCACTCTCCACCAATTGCAATGTTCAAGCCGTACGCTGGATAGGAAAGTAGAGGTTATGAAAAGGAAATGACATGTAGGCAAGAATATCGTGTGTTTCAAGTGTGGTTGTGCAAATGATTCGATGTTTATATAGGTTTCTCCTTATTATTTTATGTAAAAAATATAGCGGTGAATAAGATTGCATCCATTGGATAAAAACTTTTGGTCTGGGTCGTCGTGTCACATGCAAAAAACTCGAAATTGATCCAATGAAGATTTCCTAATCATGTAAGATTTCATATATTATTTCTCGAATATTTTTGTAAGTTGTAATAACTAATTTTTCTTAAATAAATAAAAAAACACGTTGCTAAATATCATAACATTTCAATAAGAATCATTAGTGCTGGTGCCAACGAAAATCCGAGTCGGAGACGATAGACGTTAGATGCCTGACTATTTCAGGAGTAACAGATTATTTAGCATTATGTATGGGTATTTATTTAACAACAACTGCCAAGTTTTGCTGCGGATGAAGTCGAAAAAACTGCTGTTAGCGAAAGCAATAAAGTTTTTCCATCCAGAACCATTTGTAATTCACAATTGAGTGCTGATTGGCAAAAATAGTAAATAGTCATACATATTGAACCGATCGATCGAATTTTGTACTTAGTTGCTCTATAACGATACTAAAACTTATGTGAAATTTCGTGAAGATCTCTGAAATAGAAAATTAGAGAAAAAGTATTTCATACGTCAGGGATTGTTAGAACAAAATTCGAGTTCATTTTATTCGGAAATGGTACATTCGGTCAAAAAGATCTAATCTATTTTTAACATACTTTTGGAACTTAAATTCGTGTTTAATGTGGAAGGAACTAAAAGAATGAATAAATCAAAACCTTATTCGTCATTTGCCTAGGATATTTTATATTCTTTGAAGCACATCTCATGCATATTCTATGCAATTCAAATCTGTCGAATGCGGAGGAATGGGTAAATGTGGAATACCATGCAACCTCCCCGCGCACCTTCTCAACTATGGCTGCACGGTGCGGTCTAGCGTTATCGTCTAGAATTGAAAAGTTTAAGTAATAGCAGCGTGAAAATTTGGCACAACATTGTCAATGACATGCTCGTTTTAATGTAAGGCGGTCATATTCCCAGGACAATGTGTAGATCTGTGCTCTCGTTGAAACATATCCCGGCCCATACCATAACACTACCCTCTCGGAATGGATGGATTTCTTGGACATAACGACGATTAAGGGATATGCGTGGGACTGTCCATACCCTTATTCTTCAAGAATCTGAAAATTGTCCATATCTGGATTCATCGGTGGAAAGGATACTACGCCATTAATCGTTCCAATTGATATGTTAGCTTGCCTATTCCAGTCTTTGACCTTATGGTCACGTGTTAATGAAACTCCTCTTAATGTACATTTAAAACCTAGATTAACCTCTCTCAACGTCGTCTGATGTTTTCGATGGAAACTTGAACCCCATTTGCATTTTGAAGAGTATTCCGTAGCATTCTACATGTAGATGTAGAGTTTTTTCTCGTCGAAACGGTGATGAAACGATCCTGACCAGATATTAGGTTTGTTTTGGTTCCGAGTTCAGAACTGTTCAGGACCGTGCCTACATGCGCCGTTGCGAATTTTATACACAAATTCGGAATGTGCGCACTTGCGAACCGTCCTGGATCAGTTATTAAGCGTAACCAAAACAAATCTATTGTTTTTCGACGCCCACCAAGCCTTGATCATTCCAACACGGAACCTATCTCCCTGAACCTATTTGAAAGTCGAGATATCACACTTTGACTGACATAGAGCCTTTCCGCTACAACAACCTGAGTTACATAGGCCACCCTGCAGCATTCCGATAGCCCTATAAGCCTCAGCGTTCGTTAATTTACAACTTGGCATTTTCAGAAAACTCGTTTCAAATCGAAGCCGTTGATAAACTGACTCCATTTCAAAAAAGAACATTCATGAAGCATATGCAAAGAACCAAACTTCAGAAAAAAGGCGACCAGATTGACGAAATGCTTCACACTGATTTTTATTGGATCGATTCAAGTTGTTATTAAGTTTTAAATGATTTTACAGCGATATTCTCGAAGATTACATCCTACCTACATACTTTTGAAAACGATTGAATCCTACGATATCCCTAACTCCTGTGGAGCAGTGAATTATTCCAATTGGAATTAAATGATTCTGGTATTATCCAACCCTGTTGTTAATAATCAATAATTCATCGAGATACTCTCTTCCTTCCGGTGCAGATTATCCCCAATAAACTCTTCAGATAAGTTCGTCCATTGTTTTTGGGCACACCAACTCAAACCTAAGAGGATGCTTTCAGTCTTCTGCAGTATATTTTCATATAAGCATTGATGTGTGTACGGTCGTCGTAGTTTTAGTCACAAAAACACTTGATCATCTGCCAATCGTGAAATATAAAGGGCTTTGACGCGAATAACAAGTGAATATTGTGGGGTGGCTCGGAGCCTCAAGCGCTCTTCAGCAGACGCACTTCTTTTGTTCGATGAAAATATATGAAGTACAAGGAACGATATGGCCGATATAATAAACCGCTTATTGCGTTTTGGCTCGATATATCGGGGCCTTCGAATTTCCCACAGAAAGTAATTTCACAATGAGGCCCTTTCTTTGCGTTTCAATGAACTTTTCTTAGTTTGGATCAGAATTTGTGTTCGACAAGTTCTGAATAATGGAGGCTTTTTCGCGGATTATAATCAGAGTAACATACCAAGAAGAAACTATTTCTATGAGTT
Source organism: Propylea japonica (assembly GCA_013421045.1). NCBI lineage: Eukaryota > Metazoa > Arthropoda > Insecta > Coleoptera > Coccinellidae > Propylea > Propylea japonica. The sequence goes on along the minus strand of CM024241.1, from coordinate 50,457,329 downwards.
TAACTAAAACATTAATGACAATGATAATAAAAGTAGCCGTTATTAATACTCACATGTCGATGAACGCGTGAGGTTACAGACCATATAGCCACAGAAGGAAAGGGTTACTTTTTAATATAATAATAAAGTTTATTTAGATAAATAAACAAGTAATATCACAGAGGTATCTAATATAAATATTACAACCTGTACGCGACATTAAATTAGTAGTTATTCTAGAACTAAAACTATTCCACGCAAAGAAATCAACAACATATAGGTGAGCAAAGAACACCAGGAAAATATGAGTACACCAGTTCAACTTTTTCATATTTTTGCCTAATTCTTTCTCAGTTACCCCCCTAGATAACGGGACATTCGTAAAATTTACGATGGTCAATATTTTTCGTGATATTTCGTTTACTTCAGGATACCGCAACGAGGTAAAACTCTCAGTACCTTCCTATTTAGTTGCTAGCTAGGCTTTAGTGTACAAAAAATCGCAACATTTTCAGTTGAATTGCAGATTTTGGCCCAGTATTCGTCAATTTCACGATAGTCCCGTATTTACGTTAGTTAGTTTTCGCGCGAGTTTTTTTCTTGTTTTATATTTGTGAACATCAGTTTTGTAATTAGGAGAAATGTAAGTTTTTTTTTTACGTGTAACATTCAGAAGATATGTCTTTTCAGCAGAATGGCTTCAAAACGGCCACTATCTCAGGAAGAATTAGAACAAGAAATTCGGAAAACTATGGAGGAAGATACATATAAATGTAAATATATATAAGTACCTATGGCCTGCATCAACTCCTTCGTGCTCTATTCAACAAATACTTTGAGAAGGGAAAGAAAACCTCTTTCACGATATCAGTATACGATAGATTTGAGTCGTCGCCTTGCTGAGCCATGGATGAGACGAAGATTATCGACTTCAACTTTGAGGCGAAATATCCGCCAAGATATTGGTCTAATTCTGCATATTCAAAATTATTCAAAAACTGCAATTCCTTAAGAAAAAAAACGCAAAACTTGTTTCTTCTGCCTAGTACAAAAAAAGGATGACTAACTTATTGTGGACAATGTTGACATCCGATATGTGGAGAGAACCGCGGATACAGTTGCAAAAAATGCAGTGATGATTAATAGGAATTAAAATTTTTTTATTATATGTTGGTTTTTAATTTTTTAATGAAGAATTTTTAGTACTTGTCGTGAGTTCTTCTCGAAAGGTTTTTCGTAAAATGAATGTTTTGTCGACCGTCGTAAAATTCACGATAGTCCCGCAATGACGTGCGTTGAAACAAATCCCGTTATCTAGGGTTAAGTGAAGTTTGATATTCGCTCTCAGTAAATTGTGTACATTAAGGTAGGTATTGCTCATAATCTATATAATATTACTAAAATATAAAAAGAAGTTTCGTCCGCTTCGGTAAGTGTTTGTCATAATAAGGTTTTGAAGCTACTTATATATTGATCTTTTTTTGAATATTTTGATGTTTTTAATTTTTTTCAGGTCTTCGGGAATTATATTGAAAAGTTTAGATGCTAGATCTTTGAAACTTCGTTGGCTCATACTTTTGTAGCATTTTGGAGGTTGGTAAGTACGATATTTCTTTCTGGTTGTGTATTCATATTGTAAGGTTACAACAGGTATTTTAAATAATGTTTGAAAGAATTGTTATGGCATATAATTTCCTCACATCATGTACTTCTGCTATCTCAAATAATTTTTGGCTTGAAAATGAAGGTTTTTCTGATGAATGATTTTTAATATCCACTTCTGAATAACTTCGTGAGATTTTACATGGCTTTGATAATTTCCACCCCATCCAACTATACCATAGCTGATTTGTGACTGCACCAACGCTATATAGAGAATTTTCAAATACTTCATATTATTCAGATACTTTCGTAAGTATTTGAACTTGAAGAGAAGACTTGTTATTTTATTCAACAAATTTCTTGTGAGTTCACCCCATTAGTTGATCTACTGCAATTTTCAAGTATTTAATAGTTTGGTAAATCAGTTGTGTGAGAGTTAAAAACCATAAATTTTGTTTTGTCACTATTTAAAGTGAGTTTGTTATACTGCAACCATTTATTGATTTCAGCAAATTTTTTTCAGCTTTCTCCTTCAATACAATACAAACATACGTCGAAAGTCTCGGTCTCCTAGTTTTCGCAAGAAATAAACATGTTATGGAAATGATTTAAATATTTATCTTCGAATGCAATATATTTAATGAAAATTTTTGTTCTTTAGTCTTTGGTTTACAAAGGATGGGAACAGGAGCTTTTTATTACTTCAAAATTTTATATGAAATTAATGAAAATCATTAAAAAAATTAAATATGTAAAAATAAATAATTACGAAAATTAATTCTATGGTTCTGATGATGAATTGAAATGAATTGAAATTTTGCATGAACATTCAGTAGGGTAAAACCCGGATAGATGCCCCATTTTCAAAATACCTAACTTCCGAAACCCGTATCAAAGAATTGATTTTATAAGTAGCTGCTACAGTCACCCTGGACCTTAGTTTTGAAAGGGTTATTGTAAAGTGAAGCCGTTTTTCGCTAGTGTGTGCGATCATCTCAGCAGCGAACTTCACAAACATGCCATTTTAGAGGTAGGTATTTGCCGCTGTATAACTTTTGAAGTTGTAATAAATTCATTAATTTTTTTTATTACGCCAATACAGCGTTCCATTCAGTGTACATCTGAGTACAAATAGTTTTTGTTTTCTTCTTAATTTATAAAAAAAAATCATGGGCATCTATCCCTATCGAAAAGGATAGTTGCCCTGATTTTTTGAGGTATAGGTGCCCCTTAGGACATCTAAACTAAAACCATATCTTCTTAGCAGATTTTCGATTCATTGTTTTATTTTGATTTTGAACTTGATTCCTGATCATTTTATTTAAGACTTATATTTAATCAATTTAACATGAATGTGTGGAATAATGCTTTATGTTAATATGAAGAATGCAACTTTTCGTTTAATATATGCTTTTGAAATTCAATTAAAAATGCACAATTGTTGTTAATTCGATGTTACGTACATAAAGTTGCTGTTTTAAGCATAGAAAATCTCATTGCATTTAGTTGGGTTTTTGTTCACACAGTATGAAGGGCATCTATCCCTCCCAGTATTTCATGGTGGGGCAACTATCCATACTTGTAGGCAACTATCCCCAAAAAAAAGGTTCTACAAAAATCAAATTATTGTGCAATTTGGGATTGCTATGTCAGAGAAAAGTCTCAGTATTCCAAATCAAATAATGGAGCTTCCTACACTCATAGAAATTACACATATAAAACCAATATTTTCAGAAATATGAGGCGAATTCAAAAAGTGGGGCATCTATCCGGGTTTTCTCCTATAGTAAATTTCATTCTCAAAATGAATTTCACTCCAATCAGATATCCAGTTATGGAAATAGCTCATGCTCATGGCTTTTCTTAAATTTCAATCCTTGGAAAATTATTCTGGCTGTTTATTATGATTTTAAGACCTCTTTTCTCAATGAATAAACGTTGATTATTATCCATTCAGAAAAAAAGAAAAACGAAAAATTTCAAATCAAAAACAAATTGAGAATTAAATACTTATAATCTAAAAAACTAATTTAATTAAACCAACACTATTCATTTGAAGATTATTACTGCTAAAAATACAAGAATTTAGGTTAATTAAGATATGAGAGACACTTATTTACACTCTATGCTAGGAAGCTCTTATGGCGGTATAAGCAAACCATTGAGAACACAAATGAAAATATTTGTAGATAATTTCGTTCAATAAAAACACGATTATGTTTACGGAAACATTTTCGGAGCATAATGTCGGGCTGTATTAAGGAGAGTTATTATATTGATTTCTAGTACGTTGAGTCGGAGTAATTACTTATTGATAAGTCCGCCATATTTACGTAGTCTCTTATCTAGTGATAGTATCTTATCTACAGCGTAGTTCCGAACAGGAAAACTCAAAAGCATGGAATTTCGTAAAAGAAATATCGTTGGTATGAACATGATGGCCTTAATATAACGATAACACCTATAAAAAAAGTTAAATCTGGAAATAATGAATGATGGCTATGCATTATCCTTTCAAATATTATCGGAACATGAAGGACCGAAATACACACAAGGTCAAAAGTCTTGGCCTCCCTGGTTTTCTCAAGGAATGAAGAATTTATGTTATGAAAATGAGATGAATACCTATTTTCATCTATTTCAATTGCACTTCACAAGATATCGTATTCAATCGTTTGAAAAGTATGTAATCTTCAGGAAAATCGCTGTAAAATCATTTAACACTCAATAGCAACTTGAATCGATCCAATAAAAATTAGTATATGAGACATTTCGTCAATCTGGGCGCCTTTTTTCTGAAATTTGGTTCTTTGCATAAGCTTCATGAATGTTCTTATTTTGAAATGGAGTCAGTTTATCAACGGCTTCGATTTTGAAACGAGTGTTCTGAAAATGCCAAGACGTAACTTAACAACGCTTAGGCTAATAGGGCTATAGGAATGCTACAGGGTGACCTAACTCAGGTTGCTTGAAGCTGAAAGGCTCCAAGTCAGCCAAAGTGTGATATCTCGTTCAGTGAGACAGGTTCCGTGTTGGGAAGACTAAGGCTTAGTGGGTGACGAAAAACAACACTTGCTCAGAATCTTTTTATCGCCCTTTTGGCGAGAAAAAACACTACATCTATGTGTAAAATGTTACGGAATACTCTTCAAAATGCAGATGGGGTCCAAGTTTCCATCGAAACCATAGGACGACGTTTGAGAGAGGTGAATCTAGGTTTTAGACATCCATTAAGAGGATTACCATTAACACGTAACCATAAGCGTCAAATACTGCAATGGACAAGGCTAAATTTCAATTAGAGCGATCAATCGCCTAGTGTCTTTTTCACTGATGAAACCAGATATGGACGATTTTCAGATTCTCGAAGAATGAGGGTGTGGCCAATCCCACGTATACCCTGTAATCTCAGTGACGGCTTGTCTTATGAGGCAGGTGAGGCAGTGCCTCACCAAATAAATTACGGGAATCACAAATATCAAGCGAATTAATTAGAAATGTTTTGAATGGCCATATTTTATGGAACACCCTGTACGACTTGGCTGGTTTACGAACCTAACCGAGCCGTTTGGGACCCGAACTCATCCTGAAAATTTCAAGTCTCTAGGAAAGTTCGAATGTTATGTGCTAACGGTCAGGCGGACGGCATAATTGAATTTGACCACGAATTCGTCATCAGGGAGTCTAACCCTATGGTTTTGAGACCATTTCAGCAGCTCGAAATTCGAAAATTACAGACATTTTGGCAAAACGGTATAGCACTCGTTTAAGAAGAACGAGCGCTCAAAAACTATACTTCCAAACCTTCTCGCTTCTCTATTCATTCCAGAGTTCTTAGCTAAAACTCCTTATTGATCATCCTTCCATAGTTAATAGTTGTGAATCAAAATGCACCAATAAATAAATGGAACGTCTAAGTCGATCCTACTGTTACGGGGTTGATAGGACAACAATAGTGCTAATAGCAGTAAAATACAACATATGTATTATGTTCGCGTTGGCAGAATAGTGCTGCTCGCCACGACAGATGAAGATACAATCAATGAATAAAATAAATTCTGAAGAGTAGAGAGAAAATCAAAAATTCAAAAAATGTAATCAAACTACCTCGAAAGGTTGTTTCCTTCGGAAGTTATCCTGTTTACAATCGGTTATATTGTGTTGGTAGGGGAACGTTGGGGAATATCGCCAATCGGGTAAAATCGACCACTTTCAAATCTCATGAATTTGGCGCCATACGGAAGAAATATACCCACTGGCCAAAGTATAGCTTCGTAATGTGCCCTCTGATAGGGTTAAAACGGTGCCATCGGTTGACATACCTACATGCCGACGATATTGTTGTTTTCCTGACTTTACTAATACGAATAGTGCTCCTAGGTTATAATTTTCTCTCTTTTATAAATTGATTGCAATTAACTTTCATAGTATAGAGAGGATAGTTTACTACAATTTGGATCTTGGATTGTGCAATTTTTTTGTATATTTTTCCTCAAAAAAATTCAAGATTGAGGTGTACTACTTCGGATAATATTGACAATGCTGATCGATATTACCCGCCAGTAATCGATATAACTCTACAGTGGTTGAAATTACCCAAACTCATATCAATAATAAGGATAATAATAATATACCTTATTTGCAGAGGGAAAGAATTAGAAAAAAAATTAAACCTCTCCATTGTCGTAATTCCAGATGCCCGCACGTATATGTCCGAAAAACCGGGCGTTCCTCTTGGGCGTAAGATTCCATGAGAATAGAAATAAATAAAAAAGCAATAAAAATAATAATAGCAATTATTAATAAATAAAAGCAATAAATTATACTCCATTGAAGGAAGAGCACGAAATAAGAAAATAAAAAACAAACATGTTAGCAAGAAGGTTACGAGAAAAATTACAGGTTGTAGGAAAAAAAACAGAAGTATGCTCTGTTTGTGAACATTTGGATACGATTATGACATTTGGTGAGGTTGGGCCCATGTTGAGAGTACTAGTGCTGAAAGAGCTTCAGTTTAAATGGTCGATTTTACCCTTCAATGTGGTTGATATTAACCTACCGAGAGAACGACTTCATAATAAAAGAAGAAATATTCGTTTGATTTCAATGAAATTCCGAGCTCGTGGAAGAATTTTAATTTTAATGCATTGTGCACTCTTATGAAGAAAAACTACTTCCAATCCTTCTCGCTTCCCTATCCATTCCAGAGTTCCTCGCTAAAACTCTTAATTGATAATCCTTCCATAGTGAATAGTTGTGAATCAAAATGCACCAATAAATAAATCGAACGATTAAGTCGATCCAACTGTTACGGGGTTGATAGGACAACAATAGTGCTAATAGCAGTAAAACACAACATAGGGTCGCGGTGGCAGGATAGTGCTGCTCACCCCCACAGATAAAGATACAATCAATCTGTCCACATCCGCTGTTAACTTATCCGACAGCATTGGAATAGGGCTTAGCATGCGTGAATTTAACATATGGCTAAATAAACGTTTGAATATCTCCCCCTTGGCACTTGCTCAGCGCTAAAAGGGATTGGGCAATTATTATAAAAGGGAACATTGCACAGGAACAATGCACGAATTCGGGGAGGTTTTCTCACCTTTTCCCCCGACTTTTCATGTCGAAGGATTTTTCATGGGACCTGTTCATTTCAAAATCACGCCACTGGCAGTAAGACCATTAAAACAACTTCTTTCCTCAAGCTTGACCGCATGTTCGTTTTTGTTTCGATCAATCAAAGCTCTTATCCCGAATGAAATGTGTCATCCTGTTCTGATTTCGAATTGTCCATTATAAAATGTTAAACCACTATGGAAATTCACATCGGAAGCATGCGATATTCAGAGAGAAAAATTTTCCGTCCAGTTGAACAGTGGTTTAATCGAAATATTTACGTGCTCCGTTTCGCAGAAGGACAACAACATCAAAAAGGCGTAATATCGCGGCTCTTCGGTGGCCATCTGAACGTATCTTCCAATCCATCGTATCGCAATATATTCATTAAATAGATCTTAACATTAGGACTATTATGTGCTGGTCAGCCATTCATTTGAAACTAGACATTTTATCTGTTAGACAGGTGCATTTCATCGAATATGTCTGTCGAGTTGCTCTGGATTAATCTGATGAAGCATCAAAGTTATCGGTAAAAGTTTTCCTCTCATGACTGACACCCTCATGTTAACTCATGTTGGAAATGAGAAACAATAGTCGTTGTTTTATAAATTGATCCTGATTTTGTGGAAGTGGCCACATCAGTACTGTAAAATGGGGCGAAGTCGGACAGTGGGGGTGAAAACGGACACTCGGTTCGTGCCGTCGGCGTCGTTTTCGTCAAAGTCATGTGAACCGGTAAGATCAAATTAGAATGTTGACTATAAAGAGTTAGTTAAAGTCTAGCAAAGGTACTGTGCGGATCGTTTCAAGAAGATAATCATTCTTGTAGCTTGCAGGTACGTCTTATTGAATGTAATCATTTATCCACTTTTTACAAATTCTAAAAAGAAACTCTTGCACACAAGAAATAGTGAGGAGTGCTTGCATGAAACATATTCTGAGTCGTTAAGGAATTAATCTAGAAGAAATAGCTATAAAAATTACTTCTTCAAATAATTCCTTCTTGATAATAAATGAAGAGATTCCAAAAATTTCCTTTTGTAGGGGTGAAGGCGGACACAATGGGCCGGCAGTATAAGGCTAAAATTGGCATTTCATTTATGAATTACACCCATGAAAATTTACAAAAGCTGTAAACGATGTTAAAAGTCTTCGAAAAACACTTAGAGAAGCTGCCGAGTGTTATGGTATACCATAGTCAGCGTTATATGATGAAGTGAAAGGAATAAAAACAAAAAAAACATGGAGGACAAACAAAACTGTCTGAGTTAGACAACAAAAATTGTCGACTGAATAATCACATTATGCGACAGGGGTTTTCCAATCACTAGAAGCGACATTCGTCTTTTAGTAAAGAGCTTTCTTGATAGAAAGAAGTTGAGGTGAAGATTGATCAATTCAAGGATAACTATCCCGGAATTGATTGGTTTCATAATTTTATTAAACAAACAGCATAAAAATCTTGACAGAAAGACTAGCCCAAAATATAAAAAGAGCACAGGCACAGCCAAAGACTATTTCGAAAATTTGAAAAAAGTCGTTGAGAATGTTCCAGCAAGCCACATAATAAAATTTTGAGGAAGGTTAATGATCTGCGGAGCCAAAGGTTTCAGTTTCCTCAGTTGACCGAAAATATTAATATGGAATAAGGTTTGTTTGTTTTCGTAATATTCATTTCCTGTCAGAATATATTTTCTTTATACGTTGAAAATGTTGAAATTGTTAGAATGAAAGCTAATTTGTGATGTTTTCATTCATTTTCTCATCAGAATATATTTTATATTTCCTTCTCTGTTTCCAATAAAAATTTCAAACATGATGAGAGTTTAATTGATATCCATTGAAATTTCACCTTTTTTTGTATAATTAAAAGATGTTTTTGTGTCCGTCTTCATCCAATACAAGGCTCGAAGACGTTTTTGAATTGAAATATACGGCTGTCCGCCTTGACCCCACACATAGGGGTGAACGCGGACACTCTTTACCACAAAAAAATAGTGAGAAGCTAAGATTTCAGGATAAAGAAATGATCCAGATTATATTTGGGGGGCATCATGGAATCTTAATTATTTTTTTCAGAATTTTTCTGCTCAGTTTAAGAAAGTTATTCACAAAAATATTTGAAAATCGTCCGACTTCGCCCCACTTTACGGTACTTAATACCCTATGGTCCCCACTCTCCTGAATTATTGTGGTGCCAACTACAAAATGTAAGTCTGGTCTCAGATAACAAATGATTGATGATTTCCATAAAATAACACTAAGATTCGAAGAGCTTCAAAATAAAGCAAATTTAGGTTCGGAATTTTTAGACTTTTTCGTTGTTATCATGTAAGCCATGATATTATAGCGGAGAATGAGCAGCTAGGACAAAAGTTGATGTGTCATTCGAAAGTACACTAAATGAGGTATTTTTTTCACTGAAAAGAAAGCGTGTGCATAATTGTTAATATTCCATAGATAGAACCATTGGAAAAATAGGCCTGATTTCGTTAACTTCAGAATCGTGATATTCTTCTCCTTACCACGCCTGCAATGAGAGTGTTTTCTGCACACAGACTCCCTTATCTTGTAGAAAATTTATTGCCCTTTCGGAATATGTGGTCAAATTTGATGAGACTACCAGGAAAACTAAATAATGATTATTTTAGAGAAAATACTTGAAATTTTTCGTGAAAATTAACTTGAAGAATGACCGTCACTTGTTTTATCACCCCTCGAAGTTTGTCCACTTTAAAAGTAGACACCTTGTATACATCTCGATCATTTTTCTATTTATGTCAATTATGCCAGCCAGTATAGTGAGTCTTGTTGAGTTAACATATTGCATTGGCATAATACTCCTAGGTGCCCACAGTTTTCTGTGGCAAATCTGGAAAGGTACGTGATATCCCACGATACGAAGAGCTTCAAGAAGCCGAGTAAACTGCTTCAACTCGTTTATTGACAACAAAAGAGTTTTTCCATCTTTTTTCTTCGATTATGCACTTGCCTTCTTCTTCTTCTCTGTGCGGTGCCTTACCGGCCGAACTGAGGCCTAGTGGCCCATTGTTCACCCGCATTGTTCCATAGAGACTCAGCTCCTCAGACACGAAGACAGAAACGTCGTGAGCCTGCCAGGAGTGGTCCCTGTCACCATAGGAATAGAAGGTGTTGGATTTCCTAGGTGTGTTGACCTTAACTCAGTAAGGTTTCCACAGTTGAACAAAATATGCTCAACCGTTTCATCAGTACTCCTGCACCACCGGCATAGGGAGCAGCTCGTCAATCCCATTCTCTTCAAATGCTTGTTAAACAGGTGACCAGTCAATGCACCAGTCACCAGACCGAGTTGTTTCCTCTCCAGCAACAGAAGCCTATTGACCTCAAATCGCGAGGACGGTCTCTCAATGAGAATCCTCGACCACCTCAGGCCCACCCCTGCGCTCCATTCCGAGGAAAATTCCCTGTTCAGCCAGTTCCTGAAGAAACTTCTGACAGATGTGCGACAGATTGGCAGCGAAGGCTCCGGACCAACAAATGCTAATCCGGCTCCCCGCCTAGCCAGTTCATCTGCCTTGACGTTACCAGGTATATCCGCATGAGCCGGACACCAGATTACTTTCAAAAAGTTATCAGAGCCCAGCCCACGCAGAGCTTTCCTGCATTCTTCTACCAAAAGAGAATCAACTCTAACATCGGATAGAGATTTCAAAGTTCCCTGGCTGTCGCAACATATATAAATGTGCTGGCCAGAGTATCCCTGCGAATATTTTCCAGTGCGCATGCAAGAACCGCAAATAGCTCAGCCTGCACTTGCCTTGCTTTCCACTTTTTTATATCATCGCCCTCTATTCGTATCAGTGTGGTTGACACCCAACGTGAGGGCTCTGGTCAGGTGATGAGAATGTTTGCTCTTTTTTCTGCAAGGATGTCAGCTTTTCAATTTTCTTCCAATGTCCTGCTAATCAGAAACTATAAAGCCATCTTGTCGTACTTCATCAGCATTATGAGCTTTTGCATCTCAATTCAATTCAATTGCAGAGCTCCTATCGGTTTTCCCAATGGCACTGATTCTCTGTATTTGGAACCACATATCTTGCTTCCTAAGGTGACATCTGAATACCAGATGAAATAATATGAGAAGCCAAGCTAACCTTTATATTCTTTCTTGAAGATCACCTGTGATCACGTCGTAGTTGGCTTCAATAGCTTCAAGGTTTTACTTGATTGGCATAGTGTTTCAGAAAAGTTCTTCAAGTTCCTCACTAGGCCCTTTATAATCCATACTGAGGACACTCATTAGACCTTTCAGATATATTATGTGCTACGGGGTGAAATCCAATAATCTGTAATGTTCCTGTAACAGTTGTATACATAGCTCCTGGCATGTCTTTGAAATTTGAAGAGCTTCTGTAAACTCATTATTTCTACAGTTGGGGACCACCAAACTGAAGTGCACTTGTAATGAATGAGAAGTCTTACCACCGTAGTAGGGGTATTTTGTCTGAGATGGCATACTAGGGTGAGATAGTATATTGGGATTATTTGTGAAAATACTTTCAATCTGGCAACTATGAGCATAACCTTATATTCATTTTTAAACATTACTGTCGTTGTCTCAGTTTGGTTCGCATGAAAGCATCGAAGGATTTGCTACAGTCAATGGTAGGAAATCGGTCCATGGAAAGTTTTTTGCCTATTGAACTAAACGTTTTGTAGCTTCTTGAATTCGAAGTTTTGCGAAAGTTTTCAGGTGAAGTAAAGTTGATTTGTGATTGCTGCGACCAACTGATCTGCAGTAAAGCAAATAAATGTAAATATAAATCAACAACGTACTTCCAAAGTGAACAATTCATTTCAGGGCGAAATGACATACACCTGAATTGGCTGAGATGATATTTCTATTTCATAAGTGAATGTCTGTGGTCAGTAGAAAGCAATTCATTTATGACAACTTTGATTGACTTCCGATATACAGGGTCTTTATAAATGATTGTAACAGCGCAGTTGGCTTTGGATTACAGAATAACCAATCAGAGCATAGCATGATAACAGAGTTCTGTGGTTTGCATAATCCAAAGCCAACTGCGCTGTTACAATCATTTATAGAGACCCTGTATATTGAATATCCTTCTATTTTTATTGCATTTATGATTTTGTTTTTTAAAATTTTCAATTCTCTGAAATCATAAATTGAAATTTTCTTCACTATGACGAACCTATTTATGAGGATTCAGTTCAGTCATCTTACCCTTATATGTCAGTATGAGATGGCATAGCGACACTGTTTTTTGGGTTGTTGGAAAAGTGGATGTTTGGGACTAATTTCCTAAAAGAGTGCTTATATTTGAACGATATTATTTGAGAAATATTAGTACACTGTTTTTGCTGTAGACAATTTTTTTTCACCTTCAAATAAGGGCTCAAACAAAAAGTATGCCGTCTCAGACACATTTCGCTATTGATCCTGAATTTACATTCACGACTTCTGAATATGTATGAGCAAAAGCATCATCCAGGAGGAACCAAAGATTTTCTTAACTTTTTTTTTCTGCCCACAGTTCAAGATCGATATATACACCGTTCCAGGCCATATTGGGTATCGAAATAGAGATAGTGAAAAAGAATATTATAACTACTTCAGATGCTCACCTTAACACTGTTCGAGGGCGAGACTTTCCAAATTGCTTTATGAGTTTTGCTGCATGCAGTGTTTTTGAAGAGTTTGTAACCATCACACGTATTTCTTTAATTTTTTCTGTCTCATTTACCATCAATTGTTCTCAGCGACATAGATTTATTGATATTGATCGTCCAAGAGAATGGCTGCGACAAAGCTTGATTGCGCAATGAAATCGTTAATTTTAGTCAATGGTTTTTGCCAAGATTGAATTGAAATTCTGTTATGTGAATTCAAACTTCTTTATTTAAATTAACCAATACTTTTACATTGAAAAGTTTTTTTTTTGAGCCTACGTAAGTTGAAGAATAATAGTCGTTGATATATTATTAAAGGCTACAATCGTATAACACGTAGGTATTGCCAGCGTTAAGTTGCAAACTCTGATTAATAAAGAACGTCTATAGGCCCTGTCAGATGCACTAAACATTTTCCGAACTTTGGTTATTCCCTACGATTTTCAAGATACTTGCGCCAGTTTTCGTGATTCTAAACAATGCGCCTTGCAGTTATTGAAGTTCATATACTTCAGAAGAATGCCGAAATACTGTATTATTCGGGTTAATCATGGGTAAAAGTTATTCATTTAATGTTTATCTTATTCTGTAGACCTATAATTAATTAGCTATTGTAGGGGAAAACCCGGATAGATGCCCCACTTTTTGAGATTGCCTCATATTTTCGAAAATCTTGATTTTATATGAGTAATTTCTATGAATGTAGGTAGCCCCATTATTTGCTTTGAAATACTAAGACTTTTCTCTGACATCCCAAATTTCCCAAAAATTTGATTTTTGTTGAACCTTCCTTTGGGGATAGATGCCTACAAGTATGGATAGTTGCCTCACCATGAAAATATTGGGACGGATAGATGCCCTTCATACTATGTGAACCAAAAACCCAAATAAAGACATTGAGATTTTCCATGTCTAAAACAGCAACTTTATCTACGCAACATAGATCGAATTAACAACAATTGTGCATTTTCAATTGAATTTCAAAAGAATATATTAACCGAAAACTTGAATTCTTCTTATTAACATAAAGCATTAGTCCACACATTCATGATAAATTAATAAAATATTAAGTCTCAACAAAAATAATCAAGAATCAAGTTCAAAATCAAAATAACACAATGAATCGAAAATCAGCTAAGAAGAAAAGGTTTTAGTGTAAATGCCCTAAGATCACCTATACCTCGAAAAATCAGGACAACTATCCTTTTCGATAGGGATAGATGCCCATGAATTTTTTGAATAAATTAAGAAAAAAACAGTAACCATTCTCAGATATATACTCAATGGAACACGGTATTGACGTAATAAAAAAATAACTGAATTTATTATCACTTCAAAAGTTATACGGCGGCAAATACTTACCTATAAAACTTTGGCGTGCTTGTGAAGTTCGCTGCGGAGATGATAGCACACAATAGCGAAAAACGACCTCACTTGACAATAACCCTTACAAAACTAAGGTCCAGGGTGACTGTAGCATCTACTTATAAAATAAATATTTTGTTACGTGTTAGTTAGGTATTTTGAAAATGGGGCATCTATCCGGGTTTTCCCCTATACCTACCGTCGCTAATAACCATAAGGTGGATCCGACTTATACTCGTACATATAAAAAAAATCTTATTGATCTCAGTTTAAAAAGAATTTTCATTCAGCAACCCTGTTTTTTGTTCTTATTGAACTTTCGAATTTCAAAACAAAAACAAACATTTGCATTAAATATGCGATTTTCGAGTTCGTTCCATAATTCCAAATAATTAAAAAATAATTCCACTTGAATTCGAAGTTTTTAAAATTTTCAACACATCAAGGTTTACACACACAATACTCCGCCGTTCATTCTGCAGACCATCATGTGATATAACTTCTAAAAGGACCTCTCTCCTTAATGGAGACACTAGAGTAAAGTGAATTTAATTCGAAGAGAACCTTCGAAACAGTCGTCGGAATTGTTCGACTTCGACTTGTAATATTCAGAAGTGCCACTACACACTTCAATTAAGTGAGTGAATATGAACGGTGCACCGAGTTAAAAATAAAATTGACATTTTCAAGCAGTTATGAATATTCATTTTCAGTTAGTCGAACGAAACCGATGTTGATGACATTGGAATCGATCATGGATTTCACGAATTTCTACTGGAAATGAGTTGTTATGAACCTGAGACTACGTCAGAAATCAGTGAGTTTTTTAAGAGCCAGGACCTTTAAAAATAATAATAAATGGCTGAAATATTGTGGGAATGAATTTTTATTATTATAATCTCGTAGTTAGTTTCATGTCATTCATTTTTCGAAAACCATTAATGTTTCCTCCCTCAGCTACGACTTAGGTAGGTGTGGGTTTTTGTTTGTCCATTCGACCAGTCGAATACTTTCTGGCTCTAAGCCCTTTGTTGTGTTGAGTTTGAACAAATTGAGAAAGAAGAAAAGCCACTCAAGAAAATATGAGGCTGGATAGGAAAAAAATACTCGTAATCTCCAATTTACCCAATATATGTACTAGGTAGGGTAAAAGCTATAGTGATTGACACCTTAAGGGTATGAATACTCTCAGTAGACGAATTCAGTTCCTAATTTCACTGACACCATGGTTATTATTACGGAACTATAGTTGAATGTTGCTATTTTGGTATTACCTTCAAACTTTCAATAATTATCGATTGAATATTCGAGGAGACACCAATTTCTTCGATTTACATATTATTTGATAGTCATTTTGTCATAAGTTTGTCACACGTTTTTTATCATTATTCCAAAATTATATTCGATATTTAGGATGAAATACCACTATTTGAATCTATGGGAGATGATTGCCCTTCAGTAGGGTCCTGTAGCGGTCTTAGAAAAACAGGAGATTCGAAAAATCATCCCTTGGAACGCCAGACCCTCTTGGCCTAAGAGCATTCATTAAGTATTTTGTATATGAATATTTAAGGTATTTATTCGAATATGTATTTTTAAGTTGCAATTTTGTAAAAACGGCGAGACAGGGTTTTTTTCTACTGAGGTTTTTTCCCTGTGCTCTGGTATCATACGACAGAATAGTATGGTACCCCGTTTGCACCAACCTCAGCTAGGGACTTTTTGTTCATGTATTGTATTTTGTTAGCTCTCAATTCAAAAGAATAGATAGATAGATTTGATAGTCATTGACATGCTTCGATAGTAATTGACACCCAGTATGATAGTCGTTGACATAATTTCATCTCACTTTTGCATCAACTTTGGTTATGATATCATCATGCTTTCTCTCACAATACATTCCCATTATATGGGTCATTGAGACATTAAGGTTTAGACAATTTTATTCCGTATAAACAAAGAAATAACAAAAAGTACTAATGATCTTCACATATATACCGATGTAATAAATTATTGGTGCTATCTAGGGTTTTTTTATCTGTATCCCCATATTTCAGAATGTTTTATTTTTATTTGAGTTCTCAGGTTATCATTCTGAAAACGACATCGTTGGATATTTTTTGTGCGAGATTTTGCAGTAGTGTCAATAAGTGTATATGTTTACTTAAGGATAGCGACTTCACATAATTGCGTATATTTTCCGATTTTGTTCTGTTTCATATTCGTTAGAAGTTTTTCTTTTGGTTGTTGAAAGATTCCAACTTCAAACTTAATATACAGGGTTGGATAAAGTTTTGGCACCAAACTAATATCTTTAAAACGAAACGGGCGATATTTTTGAAATTTGGCAGCTGAGTGTAATGGACCACAATGCATCTGATGAGCATATTTTCATTAATGAGATACTTCCGGTTTAGCCGGAAATGCCATCAACTTCTTTAATTTAAATGGGACACCCTATATATTTTTACAGATTTTGAAAGAGCTTGGGATTTCGAATGCGCACATACTGCGTTTAGTAAAAAACCAAAAAAATATTTTGCTTTTCGATCAAAAACTTTTTCAATTTATATGGGACCTCCTGTATATCTTTGCAGATGTTGATAGATCTTGGAATTACGAATGCTCACATACTGGTTTTAGGGTAAAAATATCATTAATATTGTCCTTTTCGTTCAATAGATATGTGTTTGGTGCCATACTTTATCCCAACCCTGTATAGTCCGTTCACGAAAGGTTGAGCACATAGTAGGCGTTTCTTTATTTATCTGAAGTTGGCAGTATTTACTGTCATAGAGTAAAATAAAGTCAACGTTGCAGAATGTACTTGGCTTCGTCCGACGAGCTTGCGAGTTATCAGAGAACTCTGTGCAATATTGACAACATTGCGTATCAATCTGACAAGAAAATAAAGAACATAACCTAAAATTTTAATATACACAGTGGAATATGCCAAATTTCCATGGCCAACCGACGGCTCAACCTTTCGTGAACGGAGTATACCTATTTATCATTAAAAGGTTCACTTACATCAATTAAATATTCTCTGGAACCTTCCAAACAACAGAAAACTTCTAACAAATATGGAACATAAAAAAAATCGGAAAATATACGCAATTGTATGCAGTCGATATCCTCAAGTAAACTCTAACATATACACTCATTGACACGACTGCAAAATATCTAATGATGCCGTTTTCAGGATGATAACTTGTAATCCCACTTGTCATAATACCGTTGTTTCAAAATACACTGACAGCTTGTTGGAAAACTATCAGCGGACTGCTCTGACCACAGAATATTCACATGCGTCACTTGAGCTTCTTATAGCTGAGGAGAAGAACAACGGAATTTAGAGTTTGACGGCAATGAGTTTATGAATGACATAGGGGTGAAATGGGGGTGCCAATCAGATCAAGGGATTTGATCTCATGGTTTCATGTGTGGTTATAGCGTATCACAAATCAATTTATGAAGATTCAAGGCTTTCATATGATCAAAACTACCAGAAAAAGATATATGTATCTACTGAATTTCACGCATATTCACAAGTGATAATTTCAAACGCGGCAGTTTTGATTGCGATGTACGAAAAAGAACCTTCATAGAGATTCGTTGAAAATAAATGTTCAAGGAATTTAATGAATTTGTTATTGATGAGGTACTTGTAGTATAGGTACTACAAGCAATAACGGATATTACTGACTCTAGATGAAATCACTATTTAGACTTACAAGGTATGAGCTTCGAATCATTTCAAACTACGATAAAATGAATAGTTGAAAATAGTGCAATTCCCGCTGGTGTTATGTATAATAGGTTTTATTTTATAGAATAACTGGATATTTCGAGTGCTCGAGTGAAGTTCCTTTAAATAGCCTGTATAAGTTTTCGAATAATATATCACCTTTGTGTAAGTATAATTTCGTGCTTCTCTTCGGCATTACAATGGAGTCAGAGCTCGCCTTCAGTTTTATCTTCTTCGAAGATATTTACTTTGGTATGAAGATTAGATTAACAGAGCAAACATTGAGCAATGTGAAACACGCACTGGGTTGCATCAAGGACATTGGTTCCACATAAAGATATTCCATATCGAACATGATTACGAATAAATACTTCTCAGAAACTCCCAGATGCAATTTCTGAATTCTAATAAAAATAGTACCAAGGTTAAAATTTCGATGTTTTAAACAATGGCAGAGTTTTTGCAATATTCATATCCTGGGTAGGTACTTCCATTTGTTTTCAAACGTTGGTAACTTATTCTGTTATAACTAGAGACTGGATTATATGCATGCAAATATGCATTAAAAATGCTTGAAATATGCACGAAAATAGGCAAAATATGCAGAATATGAAATATTGAATATTGAATATTGATATTGAACTCAAAAAAAAAGAAAAGTTATTTTTATTTCAAAATCAACTGTCCATAATATGATATTAAAATTGTTTATTAAACGTTAACAATTGAATATTGTTCCAAATGTTCAATTGTTAAATTTTGAATATTTTTGTATGTGGAAAAAGTTCGCTTCACTTCCATGGACGTAAGTAACTGGGGATAATTTGAGCCTTGGTGCTATATGTTCTCCCTTATAGTTTCAGGTAAAACTTCTGCCGTCCCATAATAAGCATC
The DNA here is from genome assembly GCA_013421045.1 of Propylea japonica. Lineage (NCBI taxonomy): Eukaryota > Metazoa > Arthropoda > Insecta > Coleoptera > Coccinellidae > Propylea > Propylea japonica. Next base: position 50,438,437 of record CM024241.1, on the reverse strand, counting down.
CCGATAAGAGACAAATCTTCGAAACCTGGATTTCCTTTCAAACTTTTCTCGAAGTTCATTTGGTGTATTTTACTCATTACCTATTTTGATATTTTCGCAGAGCGCGGCTAGTAATGCTGCGTTCCGAAATGCAATGAAAGTGTGATTCGCCAATCTGACAAAGTCACAATTATTAGTATTATTGCTCAAAAGACCTCATATTTAGTGGAATTTGGTCGGATTCAGCACTTTTATCGCATTTCGGAACGCAGGGAAGAAAATATGTACCGAAAATATGCATTATAACTGGATCTTAGCTAAAATATGCAAATACCGCTAAAGATGTCTCAAATAGGCAATAGCATATGCATATAATCCGGTCTCTATAAATATAGTTCTCACCTGAACCCTATATACTGAGGTTGTTTTATTGGTATAGGGTTATCCATTTTGGGTTTCAAAGTAGTTAAAAACGTATAAAAACACATATTTTTTTTTTTAATCATATTTCTTTTTATTATGTTTGAACGTTGACATTTGTGGTGTAACACTACCCGCGGGTTTCACAAAGCTTGATTGGCAATCAAATCGTTGATTTTAGAAAAGTTCGATGGTTTACGTCAAAAATGAACTGAATTTGCACAGAAATAATGACACTTCATCAATCAACGTGATCGGGGTTTTTGTGAAACCCAGCTTACATCATTTAAATGACAACCACCCGAATTGTTGCAAGCATCGATTCTTTTGAGGTAATTTTCGACAACCTTTGACACATATTGGGCGGTATCTCAGCCATAACTTGACGAATATTGGTTTTTAACTACTCAAGAGTTGAAGGTTTATCTGCATAACACGGTCTTTCGCGTAGCCCCACAAAAAAAGTCAAGCAGTGTCAACTCGCATGATCTTGGTGGCCAGTTGATATCGCCGTCCACCGCCGGTTGTTCAAGCACCCATTCGACGTATCCACGATGTTGATGTGAATGGTCGGCTGGCTTCAGTTGTTTTGTGAGCTGGATTTTATTTGGGTGTAGGTGTAGATCTTAATGCAAAATACGCCATAATGTGCCTTAAGACAGTCCTAATTCCTGAGAATGACGAGGAATCGACAGATTCGGGTCTTCGGCAACACTTTCACTTATAGTAGCGATATTTTCAGTGGTACGAGCAAAGATGATGCACAGTGCTTACAATATCTGTAACCAATCCAGTCTTTTCAAATTTCTTCACAATTTTACCAATTGCTTGCGTAGTTGGACGATTATGTAAACCAAAATCTGCTCTTAAAGCACGATATGTGGCTGTGGCAGAATCGCCATTTTTGTATTAGGTTTTTACAATTTTTCATGCGTTGTGCGATAGTCAAGCGATCCATTTTCATAAATGTCAGACTTTCAACTAAACAAAAAAATTTTTTTTTAAAAACTTGTTTGACAGATATCGAATTCCAGCCGTATACTTTTGAAACCACGAAATGGATAACCCGTTATATTCATATACTAACTAAACGGAGAATTTATTTAGTTATTATTATATATTATTATATTATTTTAGTTAGTCTATGGTTATATTAACCTTCACACCGGGTAAACGAATTTCATCCAAATTCATATCAAAACTGAACCTTAATATTTAATTCTTACTACAAAAATTTTAATTGAATGGTGCAGGGTGCTGATTGTGCTGACTGCTGACGCCACAAAAGCGACGGACAATCCCTGATTGTTATGATGATAATAATTCGAAATGAAGTATATTATTGCTGAAAAATATTTCGAATAGAAGAAACCACTTTGCCTTTGTTCTCAGTATACCTATTCAAATTCAGGTTTGTGGAAAAATAAATATGTTGAACTAGAAAATGAGGGTAACCTAATATACGAAACCATTTTGAAATAGCATGGAAGGATTTCAGATTGGATACACAATAATTTTAATTTTCATGACAGTTTGATGGATACATTTGAGATTTCAGAGACTCTTCCTAACGGTTTTTTCCGTCTGCGCCAAATTGAACCGCTGTTTTCCAATGAGACCTCGTCCGCGTCTGCCGAAAACCGAGCTTTATCTATCTATCTGTTTAAAAGTTGAGAACGTTCAGAACATGACCACTCGATTGAAAAATACTAGATACATCAATAAGATAAATAAATAAAGTTCATGTATAATTTAAGTGAATATTTTCGAAGATACTACCGTGCGAAGCCGTGGCGGGTTGTTGTGCTTTATAATGCCGACCTCATCAATCGCAAGTGGCTAGGATTGGCAGTGAGTATTTAGCAGAGGTTGATATCCAAGAATTCATTTGTCCTGCTCTAAGCCCAGATTTGAACACAATTGGACATGTTTGGATGCTCTTGAGAGGAAAATTCGATCTCGCGTTCCAATTCTTGAGAATTTTCAGCAGCTCAGTGATGCTCTAATTGATTCAAAACCTAAATGAGGACATACCGAGACGAATTGCACCTGTTATCCGCGTCTGGTCTGGTCGGAAAACACGTTATGTTTTTGACTTAGTTTTCAGTTTACATTCATTTCAAACGCATAAAATTATTTCAATTTCCAAAAATCAACGATCAAAAAGTCACGAACGTATACGTTCGTCGAACGAGTGATCCCGAGAATTGACACCCCGGTCTGTCCTACCCTTGCCTTTTCACAACAGTTATATGACGAACTACTTAATCATCTCAAAATAAGAAGTAAACTTACTTACTTCTTACTCTGAGCTACTTATACATGAGATATTTGAAAGTGCTGATGGGTTCCCTTTTTCCCTTTCGTTTCATACATTAAGGCGATAAAATTTTGGATCTGCACAACTTCATTTTCCGGCCTTTAGGGTGCGCTGTGCGAGAATATCTGACAGTAGAATTTTTGTTGTTCATATAACAATATGAGCGATATTCGAAATGTAACGGCGATAAAATGAAGTCTGGACCATCGGCCAATCGCATTCAAAAGTACAATATCTCAGTTTGCTTATTACGAAAGATCTCACATTTTTTTTGAAAATCTCAAATGAACATAAAAGGTTCTGTTATCTCTAAGCCTTCACCAAAAGTGAATAAGGTATCGATACTCATTTGGAGCATCACTTTTTACACTTTTTTTGAAACATAGATAAATTGAAAATGAATCGAAATGAATACAATCTTCAATTTATAGGCTCACAGAACCTTCTTCAGGCGGACTGGGATGATTATTCAAGATGTAGTCAATGAGGGAAGAGACAGACCGGTTTCGGCCTCATTAGGCCTCGTCAGTATCCCATGTCCCTCAGAGACAACATCCTATTGAAAAACTTCTACATTTAACACTAATTGTAAGAAGCTATCGAGTAGCAACTAACTGATGGTGACATCTAGTAGTGAGTAGTGTCAAAATGAGAAGCTCAATCATCACAGATCGCATGCTGAAAGCACTGATTGTATTCATTTCGATGATTACTATTTTCAATTTATCTATGTTTCAAAAATTTGTTAGGTTAGCCTCCTTAAAGGCAAAGAATTTTTTTGTTTGTCATTTTTTCCTTATCTTAAAATCACTTTTTACACTCATTACATAAAGGATGTTCGTTCCGACATGGAAATTAACTGCACCGTAAAAACTCACGAACAAGGAAACGGCACGATAACATAAAATTTTCAATATATGATATGTTGTACTCTAAATCAGGAATAATCTTTTCCTGTTGTAAAAATGGTAAAATCAATCTCCATATTCAAGCCATCGATGTCGTCGGACGCACTAATGTAATCCAGGACGATTCGAGCGAGCGAGAGCAAGCAAAGTGTTTGTTAGGAAATCTTCTACACTGCAAACATTTACCATCGTCACGTTTCTGTATTGACAATCATATTTAGATATTTGTTCGATTCATTGTTTTTGGAACAATATTTCCGCTAGGATCTCCGTTGACTTAACTTTTCCCATGTGCCCTTTACTGAATGGAAATTTGACGTACCTTATAGAAAGGGAATTTTGTAGTTGGAGATATAATGTTGGTCTCGAACGAGGCGAATATTATTGGACAAATAGACAGATGAGTTTTAATCTTTGGTGAAGATGCAACTGAATATTAGATTCTACTTGTCACTGGATCAGTGGACAGAGAGTTGGATTTGTAGGTATGTGATAAGTTTGAGTTTGATTCCGGATTAGGAAAGGAATTTTCTAGCCGGTAGCGGCCTCCACTGGGTCAACAACTAGCAGTGCTATACCTATCATTATTATTACTAGGGTTATGATTAGGTTGGCCTTTAGGGAACTGCGGCCATGTAGATCTGTTGGCAGTGACGGCTCGTGCCCTTTATATGTGGTTCGGTCAGACAAAATAGTTAGCACTGGTAGTTGTTGACCCAGTGGAGGCAGCTACCGGCTAGAAAATTCCTTTTCTAATCCAAACAAAATTTTTTCTACAAACGCTTAGCTTAATATGAAAAAAAATATTGAACTGGTTTGAACTGTTTTTCCAAATCAAGTAATTAGGTATTATAACTATGGGCAATATATTCTATGTTGAAAGCAACACTCAATGTTAAAGAAAACGTGGATTTCAAGAAATTTACCAAGTTAAAATATAAAAATCCCATATAGTTTACATGCAGTGTGCGAAGTAAGTATTTCGCACACTACTTCGCGCACGGTGTCATAGTAACAAAGGAAAATGAAAAAAGGGTCACTTCGCATATTCTTGCCAATGCGAACCTTGTCATTTTTTGACGTTTGTAGAAAAATAGTATATTATATTATAAGGATTAAAAGTGCATCTTTTTTTTACGAGCAATATTTGCGAGTTAAAATAGGCACTTTTAGTCCGAATAATATATACTATTTTTTCTCCAACCAAGTCAAAATTACATTAAAATTGGTTTTAGTGAAAAATCGTTCATAATTTGGTTATGAATTTGAACACAGAATCATGACAGTGATTGTCAAGTAGACTTCAAATGCATTTACTTTTAATCCAAGGATTAAAAGTAGCGTTTTTAATCCTAGGATTAAAAGTGTTGCTAAGTAACGAGTGAATTTTTGTACGGTAAGGAAATTTATGACTTTTGCACCTGCAAATAGTACAAAAATGTCAACATTTTTTGATGGTTGGAGAAAAAAATATATATAGCAATGATTTTTTTATTCGCGATTGTAAATCTTCAATTTCTCCCGCCATCACAGCCGCCCTGTCACAGGTTTGTCCTAATGAATAAGTCGCTATATTAAAATGATTGAAATTGTCTAACAAGTTATTGACAATATTATTCGCGGTTCAAATTTTACCAATATCGAAAAATCCCCAAAAATCGTTCCGATATTTCACCGTCTCGTCTATTTCCCAAGAAGAGCACGCTGCACTGTTTATTTCTTCATGAATTCATTCCCTCATCGAATTAATTAAATCGGTCTGTATAATTTTTACAAACCAAAAAATTTCGAGGACGCGGGAGGATAAATACATTTTTTTAAATCTTCGTCTAAAGTTGCGGCGATTTAACGAGCCCTTGAAATTCTTATAAACGTTTTATAAACTTGCGATGAGTACTCGTGCACTGTCCGAACAATTCAAAATATTTGTTTTCCGACTCACCAAGTGACCAGGTCCCCGCTACTTTACACAACCTTCCTTAAATGTGCCATTATGTGATCTCTACAAAACTCATTCATGGAAACCCAATGAGGTTGTAAATGGCGTTGATAAAACCGACAACCTCCTCAGGAGCCTTCCCAAGTAGCAATTTAACGTTGCGTCGACGTATATAAAGAAGTCGAGCAACCAAACTAAGTGACTTCGCCGACCTCTACACAACGTTCTCACAACCATGAAATGCACCAGTTTGGTCAATCATTTTAGGATTTTGACAACGTCGTGCTGCAACTACAGTTACGTTGTCTAAACGTTGCGAAGTTTACTTTAATGCAACTAATTCACACATGCGCTATCTATGGGAAGTTCATTTCACATATGAAGTTAAATAGTTGATATTTCAACCAAATAATTACCGTGACCAACACGTAAATATTTCAATTTGTACCGCCATGTCGATTTGTTTTCTTATGCATAGAGCCAATTGTCCCTTGTTATAGGGTGGAAACGATTGTTTCGCAACAGAAATCGACAACGGAGACCACTTTACTGTTGAATATACTATTGATTCATGCTGAAAAACAAGCGCGCCTACAATCCATTGGATATTTCTGGAAAATTCAAAATTGAAAATTCATAAAAAGTATATCAAGGAAGAAATTGCAAATGTTTTTCATTAGTTCAAACGCTTACTAAACGAGATTTAGAAAAATTTCGAGCAGAAAATTAAAATAAAGGTTTTAAAATCATTTGTTCGTTCATCTACGTCCCAAAGGTCAATGACCAATTGTTAAAATATGGCGTAGTTTCGTAGTTTAGTTGACCAAAAACTGCACTAATTCTAAACTTCGGGTTACTAGACCAATATAATACGCAAAATGCGACTCCAGTTGTCTATACAACCAAAGCTTAACTGATGTCAATTTGTTTTACCCCGTCGAAAGGAGGTTATGAAATTTCAATATGATTTGTTTACATTTTATTTGAAATTTGGATATTGTAGATATTGAAATATTATGAATCTCAACTTATTAATATACCTTGTTATTATGAATTGAATAATTGAAATATCACGAAACTATAAGGTAAATAATATAAACGTGATCTTTGCGCGATTTATCCTAAAAATGTTGTACTTAACTATTCGAAATTATTTTTCATCTGGATTAGTAAATAAAATAATTCGAGAAAGTTGTCGACAAAATATAATAAATCAGTTTAATTTTTTGATATTTTTCATCGTATTCGAAGGTTGCTGAAATGACCACGAGACAACGTTTTCAAGTCAACTACTTCAATAGAAAAAATAATCTCATCCTCTGGTAATAGTTGAATCCACAACGTTGTTTCTGAATCGAGACAACGTTGCAGAAAACTGAAGTTGTCTAATAAACGTTATAAGAACGTCGTTTCTAATCCCAAAATAATAACTACTTTGTATGTAGTTGCTTCAACGTCGTCACGACGACTAGTTCAACTTTAGTCATGCTTAACGTCGCGATTACGTTGTAAGGTGGTCTTCAATGCGACGTTTCAATAACCAATGACAACGTTAATTTTGGTGTATAATGAGGTTGTCGTCGCAAAAATGCTACTTGGGTTACCATTATCTCTTAGTCTTGGAAAAAAAGGACCGGTTTTCCCATATTAATCGTTCTTAGGCCAGCAGCTCTTGATATTTGCATACCATGTGTTCAGCTGTTTCTGATCCACAGAGTCTGCAAATCTCATCTGCTTACTTTACCATAAATAAATAAGCCCAGCAGTGTTTTTTCAGGGGGTAAATCTGTTATTTAACTCCAATTGGTGAACCGAACCTGATATTGGTCTTTTCAAGTCCACAAGAAGTCCAGGAGATAGTAACCTTGATGCACTTTTTGCAAGTTTCTCGGTTTTTTCATTTCCTTCAACACCACAACGCCTGGCGCCCAAGTGCTGTACCTAAAGTAGCGTAAGACCGTGAGAGTACAACCTACATAAAGCACTACTACTTGTATCTTTGGAGGGTCTCCTCTAAAGTAGTTTCTACTTTCTACGGCTCGTAACTCCGTTGAAATAGCTGTGAGATTATGGAGAGAAGGGTGTTGTAAATCCCCTACAAACCAAGTACAAGTCGCGGTGGAGTTTGAGAGAATTATTAAGTGTACATCACAAAAAATATGAAGAATAAATGTTAATAAGAAATGAATGGGAACAGTTGTAACGTGGTTTTCTCGGTGAAACTTACCTCGAGCGCCAGCTATTCTTTTTCTTATAAGGGAGAATAGCAAACCTACCAGGGCAGCTGCTAGTCAGAGACAGAGTTCTTCGTTATCTAAGATATTAGCGATAACAGAGAAAATCAGAAATAGAGTAACTTACACAATTTATTCAGATAGCGAAAATAGTTATACAAAAATACAGTGATATAAGACGCTATATGAAATGAATACAAAATATAGGATTGGTCAGTTTTGTCTGACCGCGAGCACTTTCATAAGAAACAAATATTTTCCCGGTCAGCCAGAATAGAAGGTGGGTTAAAGTTAACGGTGAATTCAAATATAGGATAATATCAGGAAAAAAAAGGGATAAAAGGGGTCAGTATAAGAGTGCACAACGGTTATATTAGTCCAATATTCTCTCAGTCCCAGAATTCACCACGTGTCTACCACTTTGCTTGTTTCACGTCTAAACAGGTTGGGTTTGGCCAGGTGAAATTAGAGGGTTGAACAGGATATGTCGAACGTGCTACAGCATTGGTTCGGTTATGCCTTCCGGTCTGACCATGAGTTTACACGCCATGAAGGACAGACTAACTACAGGCACTAAGGAGCAGGACCGAGCAGTAATGTTATTCGGTTGAACGTACTATAGCATTGGTTTGCATCAGCCTTCCGGTCTGTCCAAGAGTTTACACACCATGAAGGACAGACTAACTACAGGCACCGGTTGTACGGACAAACGTACTATAGCAGTGGTTCGCTTGAGCCCTTCGGTCTGACCATGAGTTTACACGCCATGAAAGACAGACTAACTACGGGCACCTGGACAAACTAGGAAAGGTAATGTTACGGAATCTGACGGAACAGCTATTTAGGTAGACTCAACGAGGATTAAAAATAGGACTGTAGTAAATCGGCTCGGTACTTACAATTCGATTGCACTAGCACTCACAGCAAGGTAATAAAATTTAGAAAATATGATAGCTACAGCACGGTCGCTTTGAAAAATTTAGAAAACTTTGAAAGGCGTACGTCTAGAGCAGAAAATAATTCGGAACTAATTAAAAAGGTATACGTCTAGAGCAGAACTAATTCGGAACTAATTGCCGATGCAGGGAAACCCCGCCTTTTATAATCTTCCGGAGGGGGGTGAAAAGGTAGGAGCAGAAACGTTAATTTCAGGAGAGTACCTCGGTAAAAACATCTTCAAACTGGCTCATCGTACGTATATGCAAAAAACGGCGTTATCTGCGATCAGCGTTGTTCTTGCGGACGGTTCTACTATGTTTTCTGTATGAAAAACAAAATCAATCGCAGAATGTTCGGTTTTTTCGATTGTTGTGATTTAATTCTGAACGGAATAAAAATTCACGAATTTAAAATGAAAACTCGGATAAATTATTTTAAAATGATGATCAATTTCACGGTTACGAAATTGAACTTCATTACACAGTTATATTAATTGTGGCGAACATCATTTTTGCAGGTAAAAGAGGGACTCGCACAATGTTCGTATACGCATTGAAAGATATCCAGGGTCCTTTCCTCCATAACTATTCAATTTTCGAGAATTCTCATTGTTGCATAAATTCATAATTTCAGAAATAATTAACAAGAGTCTCAATTGGGATTATAATGAGATGGATAAATGAAAAAACTCAAAAATACCTAAAATTATCGATGATTACTATAAGAATTGCAATCAACAAATGAGCCGTGCAAAGCGATTCATGAATGAAAAGTTATATCAGTTGGATTGATATAATTAGAAACGAGACCCGATTAAAAGTAAATATTTCATTTGGAATTCCGAATTTGCGTTCGATTATGAACGATTCGAAAAGTTGTCAAAGTATTTAAAGTCTGTTAGATTTGCTAATGAAATGTAAAAAAGGGTCGTTAATTCCCTTCGAACTAACGAAGTGAAAGGCAATCCCGATTCATTTGCCGCGGCAATGAAAGAGCGGGAAACACGGGGATTTATTATTGCCCGCTTTTTTGCTTCTGTGCATTCAGTTTTTTTTACTTTGAAGGTGGCATAATAGTTGAATTTGTGCCAGATGGAAATACTGTTGTGCCGTTAGTTGTTGCAAAAATTCATACACAGCACATTATTCAGTAATTACTGAAATTCAGAAAGACAGTTTAGCTGCGTGAGGCAGTGAGGCTTTAGCTGTTCCAACGCATATTCTAAGGTAACAGATCAAATTTTTGAGGCTTGATTCTGATACTGCTGTTTTTTTGACTTACCCATGGAACCTATTCATACTCATTAGTGCTGAATTTTTGAAAAGGTTTTTCCAATAAGAGGTGTTATTTTGAAAAGCCCGCTATTTCGGTAGATGGCACGTTTGAAGCTGTCATTTTTTGACATTCGACATGTAGGAACTACGCCAATAATAAAAATGGAACGGTATGCGCTTCAAGAACGCATTTGAATTATTAAAATTCACTATAAAAATGGTGAAAATTTGGCAGAGACGGTTTGTAAAACTCGAACATTTTTGGGCCGTCGTGAATCACCTTGTCGGACCGCAATAAAGAAATTGGTTAAAAAATTCGAGCTGTTAGGACAAGTAAGTGATGTGAAGAATAAAACCCTTGCACGTCGCTCAAGAACAGCCGAGAATATTGCTGCTGTATCCGAAAGTGTTGAAGAAAACCCAGGTTTGCCCGTCGTTCTTTGGAATTGAGCATTCCACAAACGTCATTACACCGTATTTTGCATAAAGATTTGGGTCTTAAGGCTTATAAAGTTCAGTTAACACAAGAACTCACAAGCAACGGAACATTCAAGCAACGAAACTATTGAACTTTTGCAGGAAAATTTTCCGGACCGTATTATCTCTCGAAGAGGTGATCACAAGTGGCCACCGAGATCTTGTGATTTAACACCTCCGACTTCTTCCTTTGGGGCCACGTGAAAAAGAAGGTCCACTCCAATTGCCCAGCGTCGTTTCAAGACCTCAAAGATGGAATTCGTGAGGCTATCGAGGACATAGGGCAGCCACTTTGCGATTTGGTTATGGAAAATTTAATTAAAAGGATATGGTCGTGGTAGTCATTTGCCTGATGTTATTTTCCACTATTAACGGCATAGCTTCTTCTTTATAATGAAATAAACATCCGATCATTTATATTGAAAAATGGAAGTTTTCTTTGAATATCAACATAACACCTTTACTTTGAAGGTGGCTCAATAGTCGATATCCGCCTGATGAAAATCCTTTTATGCCTTCAGTTCTTCCAGAGCTGTGGTAAAAAGCATAGCACAGCAGATTATTGAGTATCTTTTTGATAACAATCCGATCTTTGGCTCCGTGAGGCTATAGGTGTTATAGCTTAATGTATGAGATAGTTAAGATTATATTGTGGTAGATTAGGTGACTTCCTTTCTGCACTTCGACCATTGAGGTCTTTTGTGCGTTAACATACTAGAGCTAAATTTGTCCCCGGAAGTAACCTCTTTCACAAAGTTGATTGTTTTCATAGGAGACTTCGCTCTTATTTCGGTTGTCGTCAAGGTTGCGCTAACCAGTAGAGTAAATCGGGTTTGCGCCAATACATTGGTTTCTGTTTCCTATTCACATAACCAAAAGATATCGGAGTTCTTCTTACCGACCTTGTGCAGGTGATAGGTATCTTACAAAACAATTACCTGTGAGAAGCCCCGTAAGCAGCCTCCAATATAAAGCTTTTGAGCCTTTTGTTTTGAAGGTGCAATCAGTCTCTTTGCTTGTATGTCCCTTTGTCTTGTCTTTGACCAGGTGTGTAATTTAATAAGAGTATTCTTCTCTTTTTCCCAATTATTGACCTCCGCTCTAATCAGAATGGATAATATCTAACCTAAGGGCACGAGTCAGGCGAAAGGAGTGCTTCTCTTTTTGCGTCAGCTTTATCATTTCCCTTAGTGTTCTGGTGGGCAGGTACTCAAACTAGATTAAGCTTTCAGTACTTCACTAGTATTGTCGAAGTATTTCAATTTTGTTAGATTTGATAATGAAATGTGAAAAAGGGTCGTTAATTTCCTTCGAACTAACGAAGTGAAAGGCAATCCCGATTCATTATCATTATTATTTTCATTATAATATGTTCCTGGGAGACCGAGCTCTTCTGTTCTTTCGTTTACTTCCAACTGATAAGGATGAGGTCGGTGATCTGATCAGTGGACTGAAGTCTGATAGGTCAGCAGGAGTCGAGATGGAATACAGGTGGACGCTTTGAAAACCTTATCGCCGTTTATTCGAGAGCCTCTGAAATAATAAATTTGTGCTTGGAAAAGGGTATTTGGCCGAGAGCATTCAAAGAGGCAGTAATTGTACCAATATTTAAGGGATGGAGGTAACGAAAAATGATAACAGATTATAGACCAATCACTTTAATTTCGCATTACAAAAAAATATAGAGAAGATTCTCAAGAACAGATTGACAGCTACATCACTAAGTACGGGTTATTGTCTGATAAACAGTTCGGCTTCAGAGAGGAGTATCCACGGAGGATGCCCTGCTCTCACTGACCTCGATGGTGTCCACGGCGTGGATGGAGGAAAACCTGGTCTATGTTGTTTGTGGATCTTTCAAAAGCTTTTGACACTGTTAGCCACGATTTACTCTTGCAGGCACTAGAAGATATCGGTGTTAGAAGTGGCCCACTGAGTTTGTTCACAAGTTACCTGGCAGGTAGATCTCAGTCTGTCCGAATCGGTGCGTGATGAGTGACAGACAGAAGGGGAGTGGAGTTCGGATCCCACAAGGTACGGTTTTGGGACCGTTACTTTTCAGTATTTATATAAACGGTTTGTTCACTGTGAGATGCGGTGGAGAAGTTCTGGGATTTGCGGACGACACTGCAGTTTTTTACAAGGCAGATACTTGGACGGCGCTCAAGGCCATTGTAGAAAGAGGTTTCCCTCAGTTAAAAAAATGGCTTGAAATATAAATTACTAACAATCAACATGAAGAAAACCTCTTACCTGCCATTCAGCTGTACTAGATCTGGGACGCCATCTTTTGGCTCTATTGAGATACCACAATGGGAGAGAATTGTACAATACTACCCGAAAAAAAAAGTGAAGTACTTGGGTGTGATGATGGACTGCAATTGAAATGGTATGAGCATATATAACTTGTATGTAACAAGTTAAGAACTATTCTGCATAGATTCAAATACCTTAAGAGTCTACTTACTGTTCATCAGTTGAAGATCCTGTACCATGCTCTGGTCGAAAGTCATCTGCCTTATGGTATAGTCTGTTGGGGAAATGCTTGACTACTCATATCCACAAACTTGAAGTTTTGCAGAAAAACGATTTCTGAAGACAATACTTGGAAGAGATCCGAGATATCCATCAGATAGTTTGTTTTGGAAACACGTTTTTCGATATTCGTCAATTGTATAATATTACTTCAGTGTTACCATGAAATACCGTTGTAGCGAAAAAAAGTTCTTCGCTGCCCGTACACTCCTATGAAACCAGAAGGAAAAATCTTTTCCCCCTACCGAGAGTACAGAAATGTATTGGACAACGGTCATTTTCTTACACTGCTCCAAGGTTATACAATTTATACCTCAGGAGATTCAGCACATAACTGGATTATAGCGGTTCAGAAGCAAGTTGAGATCATTCATTATGACCAGCGTCGGAGAGTAGTTGCTGATCTGGTGGAAATGCGGAGATGATGTCGTGTTTGTGTGCGATTTAATTTTTTTTTGCGTCTCGTGTACCATGGTTTTTACATTTTATGCATGGACTTTTACCTGTTGTTGATTTTGTTTGTTTGTACAGTTGTTCGATTTTACCTGCTTTTCATTTCTGTATTTTTGTAATTTCATTTTATATATCTCGAAACAAGTGTTCAACACTTATCGAGTGTCTTTTATTCATTTTATCATAATGTATATGTAATTTTCTTTGCAAATGAAGTGAATAAACGTTATTATTATTATTATTTGCGGCGACAATGAGAGAGCGGGAAACAGGGGGATTTATTATTGCTCCGTTTTTGGCTTCTGTGCATTCTGATTTTTTTTACTTTGAAGGTGGAATTATTGTCAAATTGACGTCAGATTGAAATCCTATTACGCCGTTAGTTATTTTCGAGCTGTTCAAAAAATTAGAGTACAGCAGATTATTGAGTATCCAAAGTAAAGTATCTTATGATTACAATTAGTTATGGAAGTAACATACACATATCGTCAATAGTCTTAGGTTACTCAAGAAAAAATAAAGAGTCATTGTTCCTACAACAACAATAAGGGGGTTACGGTGACCAAACACTATAGAACCAACAAATTGTTGATCCTCCTTGGAAGGGCACAACCTACCGTGCGGAAGTGAGTAGCCCTTGTCTGTCTGGACCAGTCCAAATCCTTTTTCACCCACTATCACTATGTAAAACAGACTCGTGGGTCGTGACTTCATGACTCGCTCGAAAAAAAGTAACGTTGTGCATTATGTTAAGCCATTGTTAGTGGTGCTCTGCTTATTGCCAGGTGTATCTTTGGAGGATATCCTCTAAAGATATGTTTCTACTTTCTTCAACGGTTCGTAACTCCTGTTGAAGTAGCAGTGAGTAAGTTGTGGTGAGTAGAGGGTTGTAAATCCACTACAAACCAAGTAAAACTCGCGGTGGAGTTTGAATAATATATTTACGTCAAAACGTGAACAAAAAATGTTGTTAAGAATTAAATGATCACAGTTATATATTATTTGTGACGACACACAGTTTTCGTCATCGGGCGCCTTACGGAGTTGCTAGAATCTGCACAATTCGCACATTATTTGGCCTAGATATTGTATATTGCATGCATGATGTCGATTACTGCTCCTGGTAATTTTCCATGGAATTTGAATTCATGATTTTTAAATGCGATTTTTTCTGAATATTCTTCAATGTTTAATTCACATTAAACACCAGGTGATAGCCAAACTTTTGTTGAAATGTTACCACCGAGGCGCTGACATCTCCACAAAAAAACGCATGAGACCACTATATCGAAAAAATATGATATTGTGGAAGACACCGGGACAGAATTATTTTTCCAAGCGAAACTGCAGTAACATTTCCCATCATAATGACCCATCCAATGATCATATACTCATACAATTGACCCGTAAAATTTCCAGATCTCCCCAATCAACGAAATTAACTCTCTGAAATAACATTCCTGTCGAAGAACAAACGAAGTAGAGCGAATCATCCATCCCAGTCAATCAGTTCATTCCGAAATGGAATTATGTCCTCACATCTGTACTTAGCGTCTGATGGTGCATCGTTGTGGACACAGCCATAAAATCTAATTTTCCGCGTCCGGTCAGGAAAACGAGACGAGATTTCATATCCATCCCGATAGGAAAGTGACCTTCGTCCGCTAATCCTGTCCGTTCTGATGCGAGCACGACTCACCGTTCATCTGTCATCCAGGGACGAGGGGACTTGATTCGTTGCTGAAATATCGACCCCGATACGAAACCTTTTGCATAACGGGATTACTGTTCGCTTGTTATTTGTTCATATTTATTTCGGAACCCTCCTGATATTTACGTGTTGTAGTGAAACTCGAAGCCATTGCAGATTTAGTGATTTAATGTTGTAACGAGTGTTTTTCTAGCTGCATGAGACTATTACAGTACCTAAATTGGATATAGAACCGCCTTGATCGCCACTAATAATACTAAATATCTACTTGGATATTTTTCACCGAAGCTGTGCTAAAGCTAATGTATTGAGACAATGTGAAGAATGGTGGCAAAAGCTCTCTCCGCGTGCCAGAGAAATGAGAACGATCTGAAATAATTGAGGACTGAATTAATCAACTCGATTATAAATCATTGTTTTGGTCCTGGGCATGATTGTTATCTGTGTGGGCAAGCACTGTTTCCACCAAGATAGCAATGCGGATAGCAAGGTTATGGCTAAATTGTAGATCATATTGCCACAGAATCGTCGATCAGAATACAGGATATTGCGGATCTTGCTGTGATAGCAATATCTTTATCTTAGCAATATGCTTATGCGCAAACAGAATCGCACTGATTGTATGGCTAATCGTTAGCCATGTGGCTTTTATTTGGAGTACTAACAAAACAAAAGCTCTCGGCTAACTGTAAAGAGTGCCATGTTCTTCCAAAACAGGAGTATTTCACTCCTGTCAGACTACCTCCACACGAGTCATTCTGTGTCTACCCCTGTTAGGGATGAGAGTAAGCCAAATGGGCTCTTAGATTGGCAAGATGAAAGGATCTTGAAAATGAGATAGATGTGAAATTTCCAAGTCACTACCATCAGTGGAATAACGACGAAATAGTTTTCCCTGCAGGGTCAACGGTGTATTAGATTGATGGCTGAGTACGGACGAGTTAAGGCTGGAGTATACGGTCCCTTAGTCCAGCAAACATTACCAATGGGCTTCTTTTCATCAGTGTTTCAAGCGGCAGCCTTCACCATAAGAACATGCATATCGCAAGGTACAAGATGCAACTTCCGGAAAGAAGGATCTTTATATTTCCTTACAGTAAACCAGTTTTAAAAACCGCTTCTTCTCAACTCACAAACCAACAGTCCTCTTACTCATTAGTTTACAACTGATGAAAATGTCGCGCATACTCACGTGACACTGTACCGTGAATATCACTCGAAGAGCATTTGAAAGGTTCCCAATCTCAGAGTAAAAAGTAAACCTAGAGTTGCGTTCACGCAATCGTGATGCAGCCAACTACAATCTGTTTATACGCGCGAACAAACTTCCGGCGTTGCGAAATCGTGCCTTATGTTTATTTCGTATTGGGATAAATGATTTACCGCTCCCCTACTTTGATACTAACGGCTTGCGTCTGTTACAGATAATTCTGTCAGTTTGGCAACATCTTCTGTTAGTGTTTGGTTTCCTGATGCCATGTGTTTACATTTTCATTTCGATTTGACGTTCAAAAACTGAATTATTTCAGTGATTTGGTGGCAGTTTATTGTTGCTTAAGGCTATCCGGTAATTATAGCTAGGGCAAAATTACGAAAATGTTGTATTACATTCAGGAATTGGAGAAATGCAAATCTAACCAATTGTTCACTTCACCCCAGTGCGGCAGTTGAATGCTTTCCATCTCACTCTAATGCTTGGTTGATTACAATGCAGTACTATTCACGCGTAGTGGCATCTTTATGTTTATTTCTTACTCTGAGTTCCAATAGTACCTGTCACTTCTGCCAAGACGCCACCAAAACCGCTACACATCTGCATTGCATTTCTTCAACTGTCTATAAGGAAAGCTTTGACTCATGTTACTGATTCATGTTTCCTGAAGCCTCAATAACTAATGCCGGAATGGTGTAGAGCGCAGGGTTGCACAATATATCTAAGAATCAAAGTGTTGAGAAGTACAATTAGCCTTATCGCGCGAAGAGTTGAAGGAGACTTCTAATGTCTATATGTCGCTTATGACGCTTACCGTTTAAGAAGCAAGATTGCTAATTGGGCGACAACCATTTCACGTCGATAAAACCTAGGCAAAACTCGGACCTTCAATAGTAAGGGTGAAAAATTCGGAGATCTGATCTTTTTGAGCGCTCGTTCTCCTTAAACGAGTGCTATATCGTTTGCCCAAATGTCTATACTTTTCGAATTTGTAGCCGAAATTGTCTCAAACGATAGGGTTCTACTCCCTGATGACGAATTCGTGGACAAATTCAATTCTATCGTGTAGCTGTTCGGCCGTTAGCACAATAACTTTCGAAAGGATTATCCTGGAGACTTGAATAATAAAGTTCAATATAAAATTTTTAGGTAATAGTCTCATAGCTTCACCGAGCTCTCAAAAGCTCCTGATCGGGGCATTTCTTAAATTATTTTATAAATTCTGTAGGCTACTCTATGAACTATCACGGAATTATGTCTGTCCATCCTTTATATTCCTAAATAAAAATACCTTTGGACTGACTGCCAATACCTATCATAATATTTATACTGAATAAAAACCTATTTTACTTGACAACAATGCTAACTACACATAAGTTTTAAAGAAAAATTGTATGAAATCCGAATTCAAAGCCGAATAATTCTGTAACTGTTCTTTGTACATTAATGAAACTCCCTACAAAGGTTTACATAGATATCTACTTATTTCATGGTATCATATTTTAGAAAACTCAGGCTGTTTTCAAAGTCACTAAAAAAGTTACATTCAGTTACTTATACAGCTTCATGAAACAGCTTGTATAACGGAACATAACGTAGTGGGCGGTGTTTGGTGATCTGTGTTTTCTTGTTATTCAGAACCCAAGGCATAAAGATAAAATCCTAGAAATCAGAAGAATTAACATCAAAATTTAAAAATTCATCTTTTCGGAGCTGAAAATTTGGAATTATAGAACAAACAGGATAAATCTGATATATTGTTCCTAAGGTTGATATAAAAATAATATGTAAACATGGGGGGAAATTCATTAGGTCTGCTTTTCCTAGGTAAGTGAGCGGGGTTACTAGAAAGAATCAATTGAATAAAATTCTCATCAGCGTCAGTTACGCCAGTAGTACTCATGAACATCTCAGGCAAAACTAACAATTTAGTTTTTCAGGTAGTTAGGTATGTAAGATCCACCCCAAAAAATCCCATTGTCTGTATGAAAAGTATGTTAAACAAGCTTTGTTTTATCAGTGTAGGTATATATCCAATTCGTGCTAGTTGTTTATGTTTTTTGATTAGAACATTCGAAGGAGATTTAGTTTCTGCAATATAGGTCTTATCACATCCACAACTCACAAGGTTGCATACATGCAATTTTCGGTAAGTCGATCTTCAACGAGAATTTCAAGTCAACAACGTAAAATTTATTCCTTTTGTTGCTTCTCGGTAATTGCGATGATACAAAAAAATCATTCATGAAATTATTGTCAAGCAACAAACTTTCATATCGTAATCGAGAAATTTTACCTGCAAAATTTTCCACTCTAGACCTATAACATTCGATAAAATCTTACATTCCTTTAAAATATATCTAGTTTTGCAGACATAATATTTAACATTCTAGACGAATTTGTATCAGACTGTGTGTCCATTTGTTCGTTTGGTTTCACACACGACAACATTCAAGTTAATTAAGTTAAATTGAAACAACCTTGAAGAGACGAAGGCGACCATTTTGTATTCGACTCGTCAAACGGTTCATACAATTTAATCTTTCCCGACGAAGCTGTAACCGGCCGTGCTAATGAAATTTATGACTTGCCAGGGACAGATTTGGAGGGAGGAAATGGACGAAATCTCCTGGCGTTTAATAATCCGCTGATGGTTTCCACCGAAATGAGAAATAAGAGATATTTTGATAGTGAAGATTTATTAGCGAAAGGATAGCCAGAATAAAAAAAATTAAGAAAGCCTGAGCACGTGCTTTTGAGCGATTGTTCGTTGGAGGAGCAATGAAGCTAATACCTCAAAATATTCTATAGGACTGGAGATGGATACCTAAGGGTTTTCCAATAAGAGGTGTTATTTTGATATTCTAAGAAAAATGCCATTTTTCGATATAAATGATCGGATGTTTATTTCATTATAAAGAAAAAAGCTATGCCGTTGGTAGTGGAAAATAGCATCAGGCAAAGAACCACCACCACCACGCTTACAGGTATTCTTTTAATGAAATTTTCCATAACCAAATCGCAAAGTGGCTGCCCCATGTCCTCGATAGCCTCACGAATTCCATCTTTGAGGTCTTGAATCGACGCTGGGCTATTGGCGTAGACCTTCTCTTTACGTGGCCCCAAAGGAAGAAGTCGCAAGGTGTTAAATCACAAGATCTCGGTGGCCAATTGCGATTACCTCTTCAAGAGATAACATGGTCCGGAAACTTATCCCGCACAAGATCAATAGTTTCGTTGCTTGTGTGGCACGTAGCGCCTTCTTGTTGAAAGTAAACGTTGTCCAGATCAATACCATCCAATTTCGGCCATAAAAAATCATAATTATCTCTCGATAGCGCAATCCATTCACCGAACTGTTGCTCCAGCCTCATTTTCGATAAAGTAAGGTTAAATGACTCCGCTGGACCATAAACCGCACCGAACAGTACAGGTTGAGGATAGAGAGGCTTCTCAACAATAACTCTTGGGTTTTCCGAACCCAAAATGAGACAATTTTGCTTGCTGACGAAGCCACTGAGGTGGAAATGGACCTCATCACTCAAGATGATTTTTCGATGGAATTCCGGATCATTTTCATGCATTTCAACGACCTTGTTCTTGTGTTCTTGTGTTAACTGAGCTTTATTAGCCTTAAGACCCAAATCTTTAGCAAAATACGGTGTAATTACGTTTGTGGAATGTCTTCTTCCAAAGAACAACGAGGAATGGACAAACCTGTTTTCTTCAACACTTTCGGCTACAGCAGCAATATTCTCGGCTGTTCTTGAGCAACGTGCACGGATTTTATTCTTCACATCACTAACTTGTCCCAACAGGTCGAATTTTTCCACCAATTTCTTTATTGCGGTCCGACAAGGTGCTTCACGACGACCCAAAAATGAGTTTGACGAACCGTCTCTGCCAAATTTTCACCATTTTATAGTGAATTTTAATAATTTCAATGCGTTTTGAAGCGTGTATCGTTCCATTTTTATTAATGGCGTAGTTTCTATTTGTCAAATCTCAAAAAATAACAGCTTCAAACGTGACATCTACCGAAATAGCGGTCTATTCAAAATAATAATCCCTTATTAGAAAACCCTTCACATACATATAAATGCAAAATCTCAGCATCTCCGCACGATTGGAATCATATTTGGAAATTATTAAAAAACTGGGATATTGATCAATAAAAATTATGAATGGCCATATTTCATGAAACATCCTGTACGATTTGGCTGGTTAACGAACTTAACCGAGCCATTTGGGAACTGAACTCACCCGAAAAATTTCAAGTATCCAGGACAATCCTTCCGAAAGTTATTGTGCTAACGGACGGCCCCACGGACAGAATTGAATTTGGCCACGAATTCGTCATCAGGGAGCAGAAACCTTTCGTTTGAGACCACTCGTTCAAGGAAAACGAGCGCTCATAAAATCAATACAATAATCTGATTCGTCTAATTCAAAATGCAACATTTTAACCCATTACCCAACTTTTCGAATCTGCTCTTTCGTTTTTCAGAAACAGATATCTATGAAGTGAATTAAGAAAATTATATTTTAAATTTATTGGTAAACAATGATATTATAGATCAAACAGCATCGAAGCTGTATGGGAGTTTCATTTTCATCTCAATGTAACCGGAAAAAGGTGCGTCGCGCCATTTGTGAATCAATCGTGAACTCGCAGATTATATGAAAAAATTATTGGTATTTACTGGGATATTCACATATGTCTGTAGATAAAAACGAACGATTCGAAAAGCTCTGTTATCGCGTTATCTCTTTTAATTTCATTATCAGGTTTTATCTTTTTATTGAATAATCGGAAATGACTCTCTCTAGGAAAAAGTGAGAATTTCATCGTAATTCTATAAATAATTGATTGAATATCATTATTCCGCGGTTTTTCCAGGGGCAGAGTGCTATTGTTAGGCCTGAATGTCTGTGAGTTTCGAATGATGAGGTAGGTACTCAACTTCCGAACGGAATGATCCAGAGACTGATCTTTTTAGGGTATGTGGGTTGGATCAAAATATCTCGGTGGAGATTGTTAATTGGCTAAATCGGTTGGATAGTTCTTGATTTATAATGATTTGACACTGTTTTGGGATGATCTCATTCTATTAGTATTATTATACAGGGTGTCTGTAAACAAATGCGAGGGTCTTAGGTAGATCGATGAAATTTATTTATTTATTATATTTATAGAACATCTATATCTCCTGTCATAGACATACAGTATATTCGAATATTCATTCTATGGAACAGTTATACGATGATCACAACTACTTGTAATTATTTATTTTTTCCGAGAGAAGTATCGACTGCATCGAAATTTTGCAATGGGATACCAAAAGAGAATTTTTTTTTTCGAAAATCTATCCCACGCAAACAATTTTTGAAAGAAAATCATAGGGGGTTGTTATTTTCAAACCCTAATAGTAAAGTCATGAGATCTAAAAAAAATCGTGTGAGTAACATCTACTTAGTGCTTTATATTATGTAAAGGCTTGTCTAACCTGCCTTGAATAGAGACCTTAGGATTTTATGGGATGAAGCTTTCATAATATCAAAAGTAGAAAAACTGAAACATAGAAAATTGAAGGAAGCAGCTTTAATGTCAATAACTGAAAACCGTATTATTCAACCGTCTGTTGATCTCAAAAACATCTGGGCTCCAGCCAGATCACATAAATTGTTCGATAACTGAATAATTCGAAAATAGATCGATGATTGGTTTCTGAGAACTATCAAAAATTAAAAACATTTTCAAAGAATGAAGGAAGTTGCTTTTTCTGAAGGCTACAAGTCTTACGTGTTTTGTCGAACAATCTTCGAATAGAAATAGACTTTTTACACCTATTATGTGTTCTGGAAGTCTCTTCGAGATGGCAAAGGAGTTGATGAGATGGTTAATTTGCATATCACATTGACTGCCGCAATAGAAAAAAAAATTACCTCGGGGCCGCATATTTCGAATGGCCGATTTGAAATAAAGATTCACTTGCAGCTCAATACCTTCAAGAAAAATATTTCGTAGGTATATAATAACGCGCTAAGTTCGATTATCTGGCCCCAGGGCCATGCATGAACTGCCTGCATTCACATTGCACAGAAAGTGTGAATTGTATATGAATCACACTAATCACACGCCGTAGAAGCCCGTTCATATCTGGAGTTATATTCAACTCACGCAACCTTTAGACCAAATGCATCGTGAGACAAATATAACTCACATGCATTTAACGTGATATACATCGTTTTCCTCTAGTATTTTTCATCCCTCTTTTTCTCTATTTTTGAGCGCTCATCATACTTGAACGAGTGCTATATCATTTTGCCCAAATGTCTATAATTTTCTAATTTTGGGCCGAAAATGGTCTCAAACGATAGGGTTAGTCCCCTGATGACGAATTCGTGGTCAAATTCAATTCTGTCCGTGGGGCCGTCCGGCTCTCCGTTAGCACAGTAACTTCGAAGGGATTGTCCTAGAGACTTGAAATTTTCAGGGTGAGTTCGGGTACCAAATGGCTCAGTTAAGTTTGTTAACCAGCCAAATCGTTTAGCTGTTCCATAAAATATAGCCATTCAAAGTGTTTGTTCCTCAATATCGTAGAAAATACGAAACCAAGCGGAATGAAATGTTACGATCAAATGCTGATAAGAAACCTCATGCAAAATTTTGTGGCCATAGTGTGAACACACCATAGAAAATTCAATTGGAATATTGAAAAAAAGAACTTCATATTTCCATGAAAAGGTATCCAATTCGATGATTTTTTTTGTGAATGGAGATCGATATTCTGAATATAAATCTGAAATTTCGTGGCCATAGTATTAACAGAACCATAGAAAATTCAATTGGAATATTGAAATCTTTATATTTTCATAACAGAATATCCTATTCGAGTGGAATTTATTTTGAGAATGAAAACTACTATACTGAATATTTATGCAAAATTTCGAGGGGATCGCATCATCAGAACAATATAATTTAATTTTTGTAATTATTTACGAGTGTAAATACTCCCTGACGTGGAAGTGAGCTGAGTAGCTCACTTCCACGTCAGGGAGTATGGAATTGAGTGGGCAGCACGTGAATGTTATCACTGCACTTCTTTTGCTAGTGCCGCTGCCACTCGTGTTTTTTGTAGGAAAGTCAAAGGACCGGCAGCGCGAGAGACAGTAAGTGATTACATTTAACTAGGTTGCTGTGAAATTTATTTGTCTATCATTACCGGAACTTGGTCGAGAGAGAAATGTTGATGCAGAGCGTGAATGCTCACTGCCTTCGATACCAAGTCTCAGAAAATATTCGATTCCTTGAATTCATAAAAGCCCACATCTTCATTTTGACCAACCCTTCAATAAGCAGGAATCTTCCATCCCACTGGTATTAAAACAAAACATTAAAACATATAATATGTAATATGTATATACCTATATAGGATATACCTAGCGCCTGGTGCATCTAAGTGAGTTGGTAGCTTTGAGTCTCTTCTTGTATGAAATTCTTCTGAATACGTACAAAATAACCTTACCTAATTTTTGTTTCGTATTATTTTTATTAATGTGTTAAGTTGTGTGAAAATATGTATTACCAATCAATAAAAAAAATCAGATTTTAAAGATAAAGTCAATTGAAATTTATAAACAGGTGCCATTTTTGTTGATTATTCAGCAACATGGTTTTTTTCTCAACCTGGCCAAAAAATTTCATTCGAAAAATCTTCTCCATGGAGAAATTTTTTTCGATTCAGTACCGCTGAGTAAAAATTGGAGGATTTGCAGGAAATGATGCATCTGATTTCTTGTGAGAATTTGCAGGGTGTTAAAAAATCGAAAATATTGGATATAATATTGTATCTTTAGATTTCGAAGTGGATCCTCACTAAATTGGAATGTTCATGAAATGAATATGTAGTTTGAAATGAAATTTTTATGTTTTTCGAAAATGAAGATAATGTTTGGTTTAATATATTCATTGTTAAAATGCCCTATTCCTCGAAGAACAGAAACCTACCAACCCTCAAAAATGATATATTTTTGTCCTTTTTGGCATGAATGAATAATGAAACGCATAAAATATGACAAAATCTATCGATAATTTGAAAAAATTACCAAAAAACATCTGAGCCGCCCACAATATATTCGAAAAATTAATAAAAACTTTGGAGCTAGATATCTCAGTTTGACACTATTGAGTAGCTTTCTGTATAACGCCGTCCATTTATGTGCAGAGTGTACCAATACAACAAGAAAAATAACTAGTTGGCTACTAGCTAACTGTACACATAGCAGGTAAAAATTGAATAATAAGAATTTTCTTCCATTCCTGTGTCTCCTTCATTCAATCACTGTACGAGATTGATATGAAGCAATCCCAGCGTATGTGTATATCGCCGCAACATTCAGCTGCGCCAATCGCCAAACTGGAAACACGGATCAAGCATTAAACCGAACCGAAGGTGGAAGCAGATAAGTTTATCGTATTTTCCCTCTCGAGTGCCAGGACTGATAGTCCTGGTTTTCCCCGCTTTGCCATTCATTCCAACGGCGGTTGAAGAAGGCGAAAGGGGGAAACGACAGAAGGGACGGCGGCGGCCGTGGCATGCGCGGCGGCAACGCTCCTGCGCCCAGGGTTGCGTCAATAACGGGACCAATCCGTGCAGGAAATTGGTATGGATGATTGTGTGCCGTCTTCGCACCCCTTAGCTTTTTCGGAAAGTGGGATGTGAAGAAGTCTGCAACTTAGGTTTTTCTATTCAGAACGTCATCAAACTCCAAAGGGAGACTTCCCAGCTTATTTTCAGTAGAAAAGCTCATATAAGTATGGGTCCGAAACGGCTACGTTACCTAGATTCGGCATGTCAAAGTTAAGGAAAAAATATTTTTTTGAACAACTGTCAAAAAAACCTGACTTTTTCTCATCGCTATGGATGCGTAAATGATTACTCTTTATAACCGTTAAAAAAGTCTTTTTTTCACCGTTAAAAAAAACTTTACTTTTATTCACCGTTGAAAATAGTTATTTTTGTATTAAGTGCGTAAAATGAGTGTTTTTTTCATGGCACATGAGAGTGTCAATTTTGGCCGAGACCGCAGGTCGAGGCCAAAAATTCACTCGAATGTGCCATGAAAACACGAATTTTATACGCACGAAATACAAACAACATTTTTTGTACAACTGTGAATGTGAATTTACATCGTCTGAAATACGTATAATCATTGAAGATAATGCTTTCAGTACAATATTTAAATGAATCCAGTGATCTTTCTGTGTCATAACTATCGAAACAGTTTGTTGAAATTGTTTGAATCTTTGACAGTATTTGCTCGTAGTTGCTTCAATTTCGAATTATTTTAAAGAAGATGGATGTTGAACATGATAGTGGTGGTGATACCCCCGCAGATATGACTGAAGAATCAAATACAATTGTATCTTATATGTTACCAGCCAAATCAAAGCTAATAATATGAGAAAACGAATAACCAATTTCGAGAATGGCGCAACAAGAACAACGTAGAAAAGGTTTCTGAAAAAGTGCTCACATGCTATTTCGAGGAAAAATAAAAAGTTCTTAAACCTTCCAAGTTATGGAGCTCAATGTTAAAAAAAAATCCGAATGTCAAGGAAAATATTGATATAAGGAATTTTTCAAAATTGGTCCCGCTTATTAAGAACAAAAGCGTCGGATACCGAGGAAAGAAATCTAAAGTGTTATGGAGGGATAATATCAATAAATTTCTCAGAGATGCTGATGACGAAACTAATTTACTTTATAAGGTACAGATACAATCATAATTTTGTGAAATTTGTTGTAATTAAAATATTCATTATTTTTAAGTTGTTCTAATTTTAGTTATCTGCAGTGAAAAAAGACTTTTTTTAACGGTGAAAAAAAGACTTTTTTTAACGGTGAAAAAAAGACTTTTTTTAACGGTGAAAAAAAGTAATATTTTACGCATCCATAGTGATGAAGAAAAGTCAAGTTTTTTTGACAGTTGTACAAAAAAGTAATTTTCTACAGTAACGACACAGAAAGATCACTGGATCTGGATTCATAGAAATATTGTATTGGAGGCATTATCTTTAATAATTATATTTTAGACGATGTGAATTAACATTCACAGGTGTACAACAAATGTTGTTGTTTTATTTCGTGAGTATATAAAATTCGTGTTTTCATGGCACATTTGAGTGCATCTTCGTCCTCGAACTGCAGTCTCAGCCACCAACAATTGACAATCTACTGTGCCACGAAAAAAACACTCACTTCACGCACTTAGCACAAAAATAACTATTTTTCAACTGTTTAATATTTCAAAATTGACTATTGCTACCACTGGCGCAGCCAGGGGGGGGGGCTTTGGGGCTGCGGTCCCCCCAAAGATTAATTTCTTCGTTATTTCTTTCTCCTTTATTTTTTTTGCAACTTTCGTTATTTGTTGTATCATCAAAAATTGTTCAGTTCGGCCCCCCCCAAAACAAAATCCTGGCTGCGCCACTGTGCTACTGAATTAAAATTCAATGAACGCCAATGCGATTCAAAGTTAAGCTCACTAAATGAAAATAAGATTGAAAATTTCAAGTCAGGGCATCGGTTTTGGGGTGTCTTAGTGGATTTTCACCTTTTTTGAGCGCTCGTTCTATTTAAACGAGTGCTATATCGTTTTGACGAAAGGTTTGTAATTTCCAATTTTGAGCCAAAAGTGGTCTTAAACGATAAGTTTCGACTCCCTGACAACCAATCCGGCTGTTAGTACGATAACTTTCGAAGGGATTATCCTAGACACTTGAGATTTTCAGGGTGAGTTCGGTTCCCAAATGCCGCGGTTGAGTTTGCAGCCACATGCAAGATGCTCATAATAAGCTCCATGCAAAATTTTGTGATCATACTATCAAAAGAACCATAGAAAATTCAATTGAAATATTGAATAGAAGAATATTTATATTTTCATAACACGATATCCGATTCGAGTGAAATTTATTTTGTGAATGAAGATTGATATACTGAATGTTGATGTAAAATTTGAAGGAAATTAATTTTTTTATAATTGATTATTTACATAAGCATATGTAAATTTTTGAATTATTTCCAAAATATAATTCGGTAATTCCGATCGTGCTGAGATTTTGCATCCATATACTTAGCATGAATCTTAAGTCATACAAAATTTTGAGGTACCTAATTGTTCATAGTAATAGATAGAAGTAGTATCAATAGTATTATTGCTTCACCAATGAACGAGCTTTACTTAATATTTTTCACAAGCCATTTAGTATACGACGTCTCATTAGAATTTTACAACAAAAAAACTTATGTATCGTACTGTGATTGAATTTGTATTTTTTTAAGGTTTGAAAGCGAAGGAAATTGAATGTTAAAAAATATGAGAACTTTTCACTTTCGATAAGGACAGTAGAAAAATGGGTTGCTGATTTCGAACGTGGTCGTACAAGCCTTGAACACGATCCACTTCAGGATCTTACAAAAACAGCAACAATACCTTAAAACGTAAAAGGAATACAATAATAATACATAATAATAATTTGGTTAAAAAAGGTACCTACCTATTGACGTTCAAAAAACTGTGTGAACAGGTTGGCCAGAATTGGTGACCCCTGAAATACAACTTTTCAACCCAGAGTCAGAGAAAAATCAATGGAACATTGTGGTGGTCTTTTTTCTAGAAACTCATTATACCGGCAACAGCATTCTATTTTCTTTTGTTTTTGAGTTGTAAGCCAAAATTGAGGTTTGGGCAAATTCATCTTTGGTCATTATATTCGTTCCTATTTGTGCTATAAACTCGAAACAAAATAATATAAAAACACTTTTTTGATAGGAATCCAGTGGCTTAATCTAATTTCTTCTGAGGGCTTGTCTTCCTGTTTTACTACAAGAAATTTTGTTTTTTTATGGAAACAATAATTTATTTTATATAAAAATAATCACCGTTTTTTCTTGTTCCAAAAATGTAACATGTCAAATATTGCTCATAGGTCGGTGGTGGCGATTGGGGGGCAAGAGATGGCCCTGCCCCCCCTAAATGTTTATGGCCTATGAGCAGCTAAATCGTACAAATCATGATCACTAACCCACTAATTCTGGGCCACCCCTGCCTCCCCACTAACGTCGCCACTGATCTATGAGTGATATATGATGATATGTTATATATTTTCGAGATAAGGAAAAAACGGTGATTATTTTTAAGTAAAAATAAATTATTGTTACCATAGGAAAAAACAACATTTCATGTAATTAATCAGGAAAAAGTGTATGTATAATGTTTATATTTCAGGTTTATAGCATAAACAGGAACGGAGATAATGACGAAAATTGAAATTGCCCCAATCCAATGTCAAGTTTGGCTTATAACTCGAAAACAAAAGAAGGTGGAGCAATACGGTTGAAGGCATAATGAGTCTCTCATTTTTTTTCTTCATTTTTGTCTACACTCTAAGAAATTTTGGAACACCAGCTAACACCCGCTGACACCAGTCGTATTTCCTCAGAGGTCCTGATATTTTGGTGTTATTTCGCACCTTCTAAAATAACACCGACGTTCAATAACTTTCTGGTGTGTTTCATGATTGCACTTGTTTGGTGTTAAATCACAATAGAGCGGTGTGATCTCAATTGATCATCCAGTGTGTTTTGACACTGACTCAGTTGTTTTTCACAATTTATTAGTGTGAAATACGATACGAGTTGGATCGGTTTCGGTGTGAATTCGCACCGTTTCAGTATTAATTTGCAATAGCTTAGTGAGGTTGCAATAACCTGTTCGGTGTTATTTAGCACTGACTTAGTTGAATGTTATACCTTCCCTTGAGAAGAGAAATGAGAAATTATTATCTGAATCTAAAAAATTCAATTCAACAATTTAAATACTAGATATTTGCTAAAGAGGTTCCTTCGAAGCTAAAAGAATGCAGATCATGAACAATAAATTATTAATTATTTTTAAGCTAGGTACTTACTTCCTATGTTAATTTTTCGTTTAATATTTATGTTCTGTAGTTGTTATTCCTGAAAAGTCTTTTAGTGTATTCGTTTACTATGCAGGTTTTTTAAACAATTTGAATTTATTCACAATGAAAGATTACAACAATATTTGTTGCCAAATAAAAAAACATTTTCTTGTTGATCAAATTTATTTTCTTTACGCTGATAAATACATAATGAACAAATATATAATAGATATGTATCATTTGGTAGACCAAGTGAGAGGTTGACAGCAGAGGTATCATCCAATATCACCCTAAGGAAAGGTTCTTTAACTAGCTTGGAAAAAAGAAAAGATCACATATAAGCACTTATAAATATAAATGGATATAAGTTTGTACATCTTTCAGTGGATTGAACTTTTTTCACATATGCATTGAAGTGATTCACCAATATCTATTTCCATCAATCGAAAATATATGGGTAAATAATCTCAAAAGAAGTCACAATAAATATTTCCACCGTATAACCTAATAAGGTATATTATACAGTAGGAAAGTTTCAACGCTTGTAAAAACTGAAGGAAGTTACCTGAATTAGTTCAAGTTCAAATTCGTAGTACCTACTTGCAAACAGTATTGATTTTGTCCTCGAATCATCATATCAGCCAAAATGAACTTTTCTCTGTTTCCAAAACAAATGGTCACGCATTTCACTTTCTTCACCTCCATCAATTTTACACTATCGTTTCATCATCACAAAGGCACATACAAGAAAGAGATATAGATAAGAAGGGAAACCATTCGCAAGTCCTGTTTTGTTTGACTATGCTGAGGATTCTTTGTAGAGCCACCAAGAATTGGAACTATTGCTATTCACATTGTTGCCAAAGTTATTCGATTGGAATAATCAGTTCATCAGACACCATGGTTCTAACACTTCTAACTGTGTGACCGCTCATAGTTGGCAATATCTGGCAACCGTGTAAAAATACTGAAGACAAACTAAAGTAAACGTATGGGTATTTCATATTTTTGGTGCGAATTTAGATTCAGTTGGTGTGAATTTTGAATTTTGATTTAGCCGACAAACACTTTTAGGTGTTTTTTTTTGTTTCTAGAAGCTTCAGAAGTAACACCCGATCATTTCTGTGAAATTATTATTTGAAACTTGAAAGATGGAGTCTATATTTTCACTCAAGAAATGATTTTCTGATTTATGGAGCAATTTGTTTGTTAGATTGGTGTTATAGCTTGATACACACAGTGTGTTTCCAAATATTTTTCTATTTATTCTTGATTTTGTTTCTGTTTGTGATAATTTGCTTCATGAATTACACCACTCAACACCATATTCTCATAATTTCGATAAAAATGATGAAATTGTGACATAAAAAGGAAAAATATGCTTTATAGTTTAGTATTAGAATTTACACCGGGATTTTTTTAGAGTGTAACTCTTAGGGTTGAAAAGTTGAACAATCAGTTTTTTGGAAAGCTAATAGAATAATTTTTTGTGGATCATACTGGCAAATTGGTGAAACAACAACATACCTATCTGAAACAACAAATTCAGAATTCTTTTGAGAAAAGCCCAAAGAAACAAATTTGTGAAAAAGACAGAGGGTGTGCTTTGTAGAATTTCATCCGGTCACTGTGTCGCAAGAGCATTTTGAAATGAATAAAATATCAAATTGTTGAAACTTCCACCTTATTATCGATTGAAATATATTCTGGGAGGATTCTGCATTTTTTAATTATTTATGTTTCAGAGACTGGGAGTGAAAACCTATAAAGTTTCTAAGAAATTCCACCTTATTCACTAGATTTTGCGAGTCTTTCAGACATAGAAAGACCATGCACAGCAAGCGGTTTTCATCAGATGCTGAGTTCGTTACGACGGAGGAAGCGCATTTTGCAGCCTTTCAAGATTCTTATTCATGAAATGTATTGATATTCAGGGAGACTATATTCATATTCAATAATGAAGTATGTTTCGAATCATGAAGTTGTATTTTTTCTTTTGTAGGTACCGAATAACATTTAGTAAATAATCTATTGGCATGTGAATTTCACCTTATTAGCAGAGGAAATTGTGAACCTGACACCATACCTTTCTATAAATATGAACAGCTCAGAGATAGAAACCACAGTAAAAAATTCAAAAAAAGCCCTGAGCAGATGCTTTTGAGCGCTCGTTCATTGGTGGAGCAATTATGCTATCACCTCAAAATTTTTTATAGGATTAGAGATTCGTGCTAGTATATGAATGAAAAAATCATTAAATAAAAAAAATAAATTCCATGGTTGATAATATAGGTATGATGCGATCCTCTAGAAATTTTGCCTGAACATTCAGTATATTAATCTTCATTCACAAAATAAATTTCACTCGAATCGGATATTTTGTTATGGAAATAGGATATAAAAATTTTTTTTTTTGAGGTTTTCTAGGTACAGGTTCAAGAACAGAGAATTTTATCTCATAAATACATTTCATGAGGGCAAAAATTCTCAGGAATCAAGATATTTAAATCATAGTTCTCCCGATAATCACGGAGTGCAAAAGCTTTTTCAATTCCTTAATAATGTTTACACTAAAAATTATATTATCTTAAATTGACGTTTGAGTTGATCGAACTGTCGCTCACATATCAAACTTTTGCTGATTCCTAAAGCCGGTCCCAGACAATGTGTGTATTTGACGAATGTTCGGCATTGGCGGTGCTTCGCATAGTGTTCGGGCCGAAGTTGAGCTCCCACACACTACGCGAAGCACCGCCAATGCCGAACATTCGTCAAATACACGCATTGTCTGGGACCGGCTTTAGTTTAGTATATTCCCAGTAAAACTCAATAATTCTATTTATTCAGTATTTTCTTTCGGATATGTAGAGGTTGAATTTTTGTATACCTGATTTTATCGACTTCCCATATGTGAATTCCAAATTTCAGCGATTTATCGAACAGTATCTATCTAACCAAATTATCGAAACATAAGGAACAATTTTTTCATTTTCAGGATCCTCAAAAAATTTCACACTAGACTTTGAATCATTATCGGACAACTTGATTGATTAAATTTTGACTCAAACCGATTGTTGGATTATAACGAACTGAACTGAGCGAAATTTCGACCCAAACCTACTTTGAAAATTTCTAGTCTCTAGCTCTTTCCGTTCCAAAGTTGGAAGTGATTATACGGACAGACGGCCGCCGGATAGAATTTTTTTGACCTCGTATTCTACATCAGTGAGTCCAACCGACTCGTTTAAGGCTACTCTCAACACAAAATTCGAAAATAACAGCCATTTGGACAAAACAATGGCACCATTTCCTTAATAATGTGAAAGTAAAAATTAAGTCAAATTAGTTTATTTAATATTTTTTTCCGCCGACCTCGAAATGAAAGATGATTTTAATGTGTACGAAATTGATCATTAATCACCCATTTTAATGCTCAATTTTTTGGCTATTTTAATGTGCAATCCTCATGGCAACCGTTCACAAATTATTCAGAAGCACTATGAGAAATGTCAAAACTCTACTGGAACATAACATAAAAATTTCATATCATGTCAAATGTAAGTTTTGTGCAGAATGGGAATGTATTCCATAAAGAATTCATACACGAATCATATTGATATCGTCGGAAAAATCTTGTAATCAACTCGGTTATTAATCGAGCGACTAATGGTCTAGAACTATTAACGAGTTCGCTCCGCTCACGGTTACTATTTCTGCCGACCTTAACAAAAAAGGTGATTTTAATGTGTACGAAATTGATCATTAATGACCAATTTTAATGCTCAATTTGTGCCATTTTAAAGTGCAATCCTCATGGCAACCGCACACAAAGTATTCAGAAGCACTAGCAGAAATGTCAAAACTCTACCGGAAATTTTGTTATGTTAAATGTAAGTCTCGTGCAAAATGAGAATGTATTTAGATCAACAATTCATACACAGTTCATATTGAGATCGTTGGAAAAGTCTTGTAATCAACTCGGTTATTAATCGAGCGACTAATGGTCTCGAACTATTAAAGCGTTCGCTCCGTTCACGCGTTAAAATATCTATCTTGACCTTTAGTCCCAGTTGATAAAATAACTTTTAATTAATTTATACTTACCTCTTGAAACGCTTGTTCTCTGTGATCATTTCAGTCATAAATGTGTATTTATCATAGGTTGGTGGAAAATAACAACAAGTCGGAGAAAAGTGAATCTGAACATTTATTATGACAAAACGTCAATATATTATATATACATAACTCAATATTCACAGGTTCTCATATTTACAGATTTGGTTTACAGTTGCACATTATGATAAAAATTCCTCGATATACTTTAAATTACAACTACAATATACAAATTTCAAATAGAAGTATTTGAAAAATCACAATCAATTATTGATCAATCGAAAAATTTATAATACATTTAATACAAATATCTTTGTACAATTCTGCACGTAAAAGTTATGCAGTTCAAGAAACCAAATTAATTGGTGTATAAACATACCTATAATACAAGAGATTTCAACAAATATTCGAATAAATAATTCGGTGCTTTTTCTCGAAATGATACAATAAATATAAAGATATTGCAATAATCCACAGATTTCAAAGACAGAATAAAGGAGAATATAAAACTATCATACGTTTCTCTTGGAACATCAGGAAAACCATGTTTCTAATTTCAATTTTGATCGTGATAACAAATACCAAATTTTTTTTATTTCGAATAACATTATCCAGAAATACTGAGATTCTTTATAGAATGTTTAATTCAATGTGTTTTAAATATTTAATATTTCTGTTTATTTGTCGCACACAATATGAATTATAGAGTTTATTTTGAATGAATATTATCACATTTATTCGAATATTTTCAATATATAATAATGAAAAATTAAGTATAGTTCATACAGATTCAGAATTGGGTTTGAGATGTTGGTTTTTATAACGAAATCTGATTCGAAAAATTATTTCGAGTACAAAGAGAACACCTATATTCAAAATTATGTGAATAAACAGTTACTAGTCGAAGAAATTTCAATTATGTTTGTTATTTTTCCAAAATTTTAATAGGAGATAAAAATGATGTGTTTTTGATTTTCCTGATATCCCCACTGAATTAAAATTATTATTTCATCTGAAATTAACATTTTCCCCACTCATTTCCTGATATCGACGGAATGATGATATTCCTCATTTTCGCGGGAATTCTCAAATTTCCGTGGATAATTCCTCTTTCTGATTCATCTCAGACATAGTCCCTCGTGACCATGCAAGTTCTGAATTGCCGAAAACGCTCAAATTTAACATTTTGACCATCTTAGGCTAACGGGTATTGTCATAAACCAGTACCTCCAGATGGTGGATGGTAAATAGAGCCGTTATAATAATCGTTGCCTAACGAAGGATGAGAATGAACAGAGTTTGGAAGGGAAGTTAAAGTGTTATAGCCATATTGGATATCTGCGTACATTTTCATGTCTGACTTACTTTCATTCGGCAATAGCCTCGTGATGGAAAATGGGTGATTCGATGGGGTGTACCCCGAAGGTTCCTGTTTCAAATGATGACCCATAGATGAATGGTGCAGCATCGCTTGATGGTCACTCGAAAGGCTCAACGGATGACAACGATTCATGACAGCTGAAAGTTCTTCATGGGACATATTCTGCTGATGGTGATGTTGCGGGTGCATGTTGTTCAGATCCGTAGGATGTAGCAAGTTCATGTTATCCACGTCCAGTTTGCTGTGGTGAATTCCTAACACGGAATTGAGGTTGTTATCATTCGTCTTATCCAAATGGTGAGGTTTATGGTGAATTTCTTCTTGGTGCAGAGGAGTCTTCTTACCCGAACTGTTGCTGTTATCGATGCTATGCGACGGGCTCTTGTGCGATTGTCTTATCATCTCCTTTTCTCGTCTTTGAATCGTTTTTGTCGCCTCAAGTAACACCCATTTTCGAACATATTTCCAGAGTCCGGATGTAAGCTCCAGAAAGACCCTTTTCCAGGTTTGTCAGGTGTCCTTGGCACCTTAACGAAACAATCGTTGAACGACAAAGAATGCCGGATCGAATTCTGCCACCTTTGCTGATTCTGGCGATAGAACGGAAACAGATCCATAATGAACTGATAAATTTCCGCCAAAGTTAGCATTTTTTGCGGGGAATTTTGAATAGCCATAGTTATCAGAGATATGTATGAATAAGGAGGTTTTGCATGGGTGTAGCTTCTTCGATATGGTTTGTCCGTTCTTGCTCTTTGTAGCGCCGAGTTTGGCGACGTATCACCTCCGCCAAGATCTGTTCTACCTAAAGATCCAACGGTCCCATAACTGCTCATAGGTGCCATACCAGAAGTCATGCATTGCGTTGGTGATCCAATATTAGTGTAACCCATACCCGAGGAAGGCATAGCATTTCCATTCATTCCCATGGAGTTCGTCATACCGCCGTTCAGCATGCTAGATCCAAAATTCGCCACTTGGCATCCAATCTGGGACATGCAAGGATTCAAGGAATAAGAAGCCGTCATTGGAGACATATTCGAAGACGTTGTCATAGTCGACGTTTCCGGGTATATTTTTTGCGGTAACATTGCACTGGTTAATATCGCACTTTTCGCTCACAATTCGGCACAGTTCAAACAATTTAAAACGTCATCAATCAATACGGTCTTAATTCGTCATCGAAGGTTTTGTTTCATTGTTTACATCACGAGCAGATCCACAAACAAGTTAACACTTTAGGTATTCCAA
Source organism: Propylea japonica (assembly GCA_013421045.1). Taxonomy (NCBI): domain Eukaryota; kingdom Metazoa; phylum Arthropoda; class Insecta; order Coleoptera; family Coccinellidae; genus Propylea; species Propylea japonica. Next base: position 50,402,323 of record CM024241.1, on the reverse strand, counting down.
ACCAGCACTGATTGGAAAAACAAATACTCTTCGTTGCCTGTTTACTTAGATACTACAAGCCGTTGTGAAGTACCCAGAGCTTTAGGTAGTCAAACAGTATAGTCTCCGCCGAAGTTAAATCCATATTGTGATTCCAGCCAATAGCAGAGCGCGATTTCAGTTTCCAAGTCAACGGGGGGTACGAAGCCTGGTTGGGATTGGACAGCGTTTACAGGATGCCATGGACGATTGTAGGGGAAGTTGATGGCTCCGCCCACGCAACCAAAGGCTGTAGCGACGGCTGACAACTAATAACTTCAATTCGCGATGTGTTGCTTCGGACTAGTTCTTAGTTTCAGTTGTCTAGATGCGACAATTTTTTTGTTTTTGTTCGTGGAAAAGAGCATCAAATGTAGGAATGTTATTGTGCTTTGTGTGGAACCCTGGAGAAATCAATGTGGAGCTCTGATGTGTACGTCGTTGGATTTGCTGGAAAATGGCGAAGAGTATAAACTTTATTTATGAGAAATGTTCATTTGTATGTTTAGTGTTGGAAAACAAATCGGGCGATTGATTGTGATATTAGTTTTTTGATTTGCAGATATTGATAAGAATATTATTTATGGTCTGAGTTAGATTCTCAAGTTCAGTTAATTTTTAGAATTTAGCCGCCAGGCAAAATCTTAGCACAAAATGTCAATTTTTTTCCTTATTAATCTGTTTCGTTGAAAAGTGGTCATAAGTATATTCTGCTCTATTGCTATATGAAAATTCGAAGTAGTCTTGTCATAAAGAGTAAATTTTTCGGAACAGTTTGATAGGTATTGTGAATTTTTCAAATTTCAAATCACAGCAAAATTATTATGAATGTGCCATTTTAGGTATCTAGCTCCTGGAGCACGTTTCTTATAGTCAATATTCAAAAGTTGGGACACAAAATGAACTTCAACAATCACCAAATATTAATATTAATTTATCTCGAAGAAATGATATCTGCCTATACCTACCTACTATGATGTGGGAATTGGTTACTTTACCTTTTTTCTGAATCCGTTGAAGAGACTGTCCTATGATGTCACATTTTGAACGAGGAATTGAATTTTATCGAATCCACCTTTATATCAAAATTAAATTCCTAATATGGTTGTCGGTAACTTTCGTTCAGGTAGGCACATGAAAACTATTTCAGCTACCTAGTTATAAGTAGGTATATTTACCCGAACTCAATGATATTCAGTAGGTGACTATACAGGGTGTCTGTGAACAAATGCAAAGGAACTTAGGAGATGATGGCTCGATGAAAATAAGCAGGGGTAGTTCAAATATTTTTTTTTTCGAAATTGACCCCCCTTCCAAGATTCAGCCTTTGGGAGGCGATGACAGTTTTAATTTTTTTTACGGCTTCTCAAAAACACTGAATCATAAAACTATACATAATACACTAAGTATATGTTACTCACACAAATTTTTAGATCCCATAACATTATTATTACGAGTTGGAAATAGCAATTCCCTCTACGATTTTCTTCCGAAAATGGTTTTCGTGGGAAATATTTTCGAAAATTAAAATTCCTATTTGATTTCCCATTCAATTTCGGAGAAAAAAGGTCTCCTCCAAAATTTCGATACAGTCGAAACTTTTCTCGGAAAAGATGAAAACTCACAAGCAGTTATGATCACTGTTCATTCCATAGAATGAATATTCTAAGATATTGTATTGTATGTCTTACAGGACATAAAGATGTTCTATACATTTTTCTGAAGGTTTAATTATTAATTTCCGCGGAAGAAAATTATATCCCTAATATTTTAATTTCACAAATAGAACTTTCTTTCGATTAATTATTATGACAAAACCAATTTTGAGCATAAAAAATATCTTAGAATATTCATTATATGTATAGAACAAACGATGAAATGGAATACAGTAGGTAATCATAACTGCTTGTAAGTTCTTATTTTTTCCAAGAAAAGTATCCACTGAATCGAATTTTTGCTAGAGACTTTTTTCTCCAGAATTGAATAGGAATCTATAAGAGAATTTTATTTTTCGAAAATCTATCACACGAAAACAATTTTTGAAGTAAAATCATAAGGGGTTGTTATTTTCAACCCCTAATAATAAAGTTATGAATAATAATTCGTTGTATAAGGAGGGGATATCAATAACTATAGCAGATAGAAGAAAACTAATAATCCATATTAAAAAATTGAAAAATTGCTTTTTTCAATGATGCAATTTTTTTTAAATGCATAAGTTATAATCGGAAGTGCTTTGAATGAAGCATTATTTTATTCTAATTTTGAGAATGTACCTATCATATGCCGTTCTTTGCATGAAAATCAGATCCTGGAATAAAATAAAAAGCTTTTTCCTACTTGCAATGTTGAATTATTAGTAGGCTGTCATTACTATAGCGACTGATGCTTATATTTATTATTTTATTTTTTCAATTTTAACACTGCAACCAGATACGTCGATTGTCGTATTTTTGTCTCAGATATCAATTATTGATATTGGGTGAAATTCATCCTCTAGTAAGGAACCATATAAAAACAGCTCAAAATAAGTTTTGAAAAATCAAACGTTGGTGAGCTATAGGTATCGTAGCGAACTGAAATGGTCGAGTTGCGAGAGGTTAGGTACCTACCTATCCCTGGGTTTCACAAAGCTTGATTGGGCAATCAAATCGTTGATTTTGAATTAAGTCGATGGTGTTTATGTCAAAAATGAACTGAAAATTGCACAGAAATGATGACATTTCAATAATCAAGGTAATTGGAGTTTTGTGAAACCCGGCTTATATCTGGTATTTGAGTGGTAAAATCAGAAAAATAACACATTTTCAACAGTCGCCTCGCTAATGCAATAGCCTAATAATTCAACATTACACCGAAAAGAAAGAAAAACGTTTCTATGCAATTTTCATGTGCCACATTTTTCGAATCAGAAAAAAAAATACCTGAAAAAATCGCTTTCGATTATAAGATACATACCTACAAGGCAAAAACTATTAATCAAGGGCCTGTTTCTGATTTTTTAATTTGAATAAGCCAGAATCATGAAGCTTCTTTAGTCATCGATTCTCATAAGACAACAGACACGAATTTTATTAGAAAAAAATTAGAACTAATGTTTCAGGTTTCAGCGATATACCTACCTTTATTCCAATTTTTATTTATGCGACTGCAAGATAAATAGAAAACTTTTTGAATACATCTGTGCTGCGGTTTCTTCAGGCAGTTTTTAATTATGTATATAACATTCTATACTTCACCAGAATATAAAACCGAAACAGTGATTATTATTTGCCCGCATCTGAAAAAGGTGGCGTTTACCTATCAGGAATTTGTGATTGAGGTCATCAGTTCTCCTAATTATTCAAATAATCTATGACAATCGAAAGCTAAAATAGCAATCATGAAAAAACTTAGTAATTATTCCGATAAAGATTCTGAATAATGAAAGTCGAAGAACTTCATGAATTTAAATCTATGCTAGGAAAAAGAGTCCTGACCAATTCGATTCAGAAACACATTTCAAGTAAATGCGGAATTGAAAAATATTTAGTGAAGATATACCTAATAGAATTGATGAGTTGCAGTAACAATATTTAAGTAATAAATAATTGTATTTTCGTTTCAGGTTTCAGCTATGGACCAACATGAGTTTTGAATAATATTCCGTATACCTATTTGATCTGTAAACCTTTTGTATAAAATCAATTGTGGAGATAATAAATCATTCGAATAGATTTTGCATACCCATTCAAACCATTGATCTGTCGCAATGACATTCCTGCCACCTTATGAAAAAAATGAGAATTCCGAAATAACAAATGGAATCGAATAATTCTACCTAATTGGGTACATAGTATTCAATGAAGTACCTAAGGCCTGGAAGTGAAGTAAGAGGCTTTTGCAATTTTGTTTGTATCAGAAATCGACCACCAATTCAAATTTGAAAAGGTATCCTGAAAACTATTGTTCATCAGTGTAGGTATAAGTACAACTTCCATATTCTTTACCTTGAAAGTTATAGTGCTTACGGCCGATCTTAGACTTTACATTGACACAACTTCAGAAAGTTTAAGATTTGAGAATTGAACCGATCAGATTCCAAGTTTAGAAATATTGGAAAATTCTAATCATACCTCGAGACACATTCGACCTATTTTGCCCATCAACAAACTTAACCGAAATATTGCGACCATGTATACTCGTCCTGAAAATTTCTCTCAAAGTTAAAGTGATGACTATAGACCGTATTATATGCAACATAAAAACGTTCTTATATGCATGCAGATATGCATGAAAAATGCTTGAAATATGGTCATTCAAAATTTTTGTTCCTCAGTATCTCGGACAAAACGAAACCCATCGAAATGAAATGTTGGGGCCGCATGCAAGATGCTTATATAGTTAGCCTCGTGAAGATTGATACACTGAATGCTCGTGCAAAATTTTGTGGCCATAGTGTTAACAAAACTATAGAAAATTCAATTGGAATATTGAAAAGAAGAATCTTTTTCTTCTTCTCTTCTTTATATTTCTATAACGGGATATCCGATTCTGGTGGAATTTCTTTAATGAATGAAGACTGATACCTACACTAAATTTTCATGCAAAACTTTGTGGCCATTGTTTCAACAGAACCATAGAAAAGTCATTTGGAATATTGAAAAAAATAATCTCTATATTTCCATAGCAAGATAACCGATTCAAATAAAAATAATGTTGTGAATCAAGACTGATATACTGAATGTTCATGCAAGATTTTGAGACGATCGTATCATCAGAACCATAGAATTCGATTTCTTTGATTATTTATTTTTGACATATTTAATATTTTGAAAAATTTCCAGAATATTATTCAGATTGTGCAGAGATTCGGCATTTATACATGTATATTTGGTATCAATTTAAAGTCCCTTATAAAAGGACCCCGCACATTTCTTATGGGAATTGGGTCCCGGTGGATTTGGCTGAAAATTTGATATGATGTTCTACTAATCCTTCTGATCAAATGTCTCCACAGTCACGAAGCTGAAAAATGCATACTTCTAGGAGTTTTTAGCGATTTTTTGTATCCAAAATACAGCTTTAGTGAACCTGAACCATGGCAAACAGGAATCGACGACGTTGTTATGTATGTGAGGATCTATTCAATGTTCGGATCAGTGAGGATGACAATGCCGAAAAAAGAATGTAGCTGTTTTGCGCCGTGCTGCATTTGGGAGACCACCACTTGATGTGACAGATTTGACTCGAATATGCATCAATTGCTATTAGTCCAGTCAATTTGTGCTCAAAAGAACCCCTAGCAGGAAAGTTTTGGGGTAGTTTTGATATCTTCCATGTTTTATGTTTTTTGGTGTGCTGAATCCGAATCTGAGGTTTGCTAACAAAATTTCGTGAGGGAACATTGAAAAAAATACAAAAAAAGAGAAAAAATCTCATTCTTTGGCAGTTTTCTGCTTATATAACTCGGAAACTATCAACTTTTAGTGAAAAACCTTTCCATGCAAAATGGAAGTAAGTACATAAAATTTCCTAAAAATTGCACTACCACAGCTTGTTCTGCGACAACCCGTTCTGGCACAAATTATAGTTGAAAATGAGATATTTCTATGATTCAATAAATGAAAAAAATTAAATTCGTTGGCACCGATGATGCCATCCTCTTGAAATTTTGCATGAACATTCAGTATATCAGTCTCGATTCACACAAAAAAATTTCACTTGAATCGGATAGCTTGTTATGGAAATATAAAGATTCTTCTTTTTAATATTTCAATTGAATTTTCCATGATTCTGTTGATACTATGGTCTCAAAATTTTGCACAAGGCTTATTATGAGCATCTTGCATATGGCCGCAAAATTTCATTTTGATGGGTTTCGTTGTGTCTGAGATATTGAGGAACAAAAATTTTGAATGGCCATATTTCATGTTCATAAAACATGGCCATTCGAAATTTTTCTTTCTCGTTATCTCAGACAAAACGAAACCAATCAAAATGAAATTTTGCGATCACATGTAAGATGCTCATAATTAGCCTCATGAAGAATTTTGTGACCATAGCGTAAACAGAACCATAGAAAATTCAATTGAAATATTGAAAAGAAGAATCTTTATATTTCCATAACAAGCTATCCGATTCAAGTGAAATTTTTTTTTGTGAATCGAGACTGATTTACTGAATGTTCATGCAAAATTTCAAGAGGATCGCATCATCGGTGCCAACGAATTTAATTTTTTTCATTTATTGAATCATAGAAAATATCTCATTTTCAACTATAATTTGTGCCAGAACGGGTTGTCGCAGAACAAGCTGTGGTAGTGCAATTTGTAGGAAATTTTATGTACTTCCATTTTGCATGGAAAGGTTTTTCACAAAAAGTTGTAGTTTCCGAATTATATAAGCAGAAAACTGCCAAAGAATGAGATTTTTAATCTTTTTTTGTATTTTTTTCAATGTTCCCTCACGAAATTTTGTTAGCAAACCTCAGATTCGGATTCAGCACACCAAAAAACATAAAACATGGAAGATATCAAAACTACCCCAAAACTTTCCCGCTAAAAGTAGGTACAATTCGACTGAATTATATCGATCTATACTGCGTGAATTGGATACAAAAAATCGCTAAAAACTCCTAGAAGTATGCATTGTTCAGCTTCGTGACTGTGGAGACATTTGATCAGAAGGATTAGTAGAACATCATATTAAATTTTCAGCCAAATCCACCGAGACCCAAATCCCATAAGAAATGTGCGGGGTCCTTTTGAGGTTATAATCTCTTTGGCCTACAAAAGAACGAGAGCCCAAAAGCTCCTGCTCAGGGCTTTTCTTGAATTTTTATTATTTTATTGAGTTCAAATTATTCTTCCAACTTATCTGTAGCCGGGTAAAAATGCAAATTGGGACAATTTGAATCATCATCATTAAGCCGAAGCGTAAAGATCCCATTACTTAATTACAAAGAACACCTCATCGACGCATTTGAAAGCACCATCATCAGCACCCAAGGATATTTTTCACAGTAGGAAGATTAAAATCTGATAACAATATTTACAAACAGAAATTCTTGGTCATGACGAATTTATTACTCTGTTTACGGTTGTTTCTTCAGTGATTAATATTGATGTTAAAACCTTGGTAAATCAATTTACCAATCAAGAAGAATAGAGGTGATAAGATAATTTTTGAGATAACATGGTTAAGAAGCATTCAAATCTACACTCATCTGTTGAGAGATAAATTTCCGAAATATTTTGTTGCATACATAATTTTATAAGTGTTATCGATTTGGTAACCTATTAGTTATCTTTAGCATGAAGCAATAAATTTATCTGAAGATTTCCATTATTATTGACCATGAAGGAGATGAGGTTCGACGTTGCCCTAATAGAAAAAATTTCGTCTAATATTATTATTATTATTATTATAACAGAAATAAGAGAAAAGGCATTGCCTATTAATTTCTCAATAAAGTACTAAAATTAAATAAAGTAACCACAATGTTATATTATATTGGTATAGAAAAATAATATGGACATATTTAAATAGAGGAAGTGGTCCGAATATGAGCCCCCCTTTTGTTTTTTTCCACTAGATTTTTGGATCTTACGAATAAATATCCAATAAATGGTACACTGCAAGCTCAAAGGTTTACCTATGGTATATCAAGAAGGCATTATGAAAAAATGTAATTTAGGTGGGATTTGTGTAAAAACTTAAGATGTAATGTACCGTACATATCTACTTTTGGATTAGACTGCGTGTAATATGGGCCCCTTAGTAAATCAATTGATAGGTATCCAATAGTTTTAAATCATGTATATTTTTTCTGAATGACAGACCTAAAATGAAAATTAATAGTTATTTAATCAACTAGGTTATTAAAAACAGCGACTAATGGTTAAGATATTTTAATGCGTGAGCGGAGCGAACTCGTTAATAGTTCGAGACCATTATAGTCGCTAGATTAATAACCGTGTTGATTACAAGATTTTTTCGACGATCTCAACATGAATAGTGTATGAATTCTTAATTGAAATACATTTTCATTTTGCACAAGACATATATTTGACACAATGGGAATTTCTGTGTTTCTCTGTTCCAGTATAGTTTTGACATTTCTCGTAGTGCTTCTAAATACCTACTTGTGTACGGTTGCCATGAGGATTGAACATTGAAATGACTAAAAAATTGAGCATTAAAATGGGTCATTAAATGCTCAATTTCTTACACACTAAAATCATTATTACCATTATTTTATTATTAACACCTTCCATAGCTTTGAAATAAACTTCGGTTTGCTTCGTAGCATGATGAACTGCAGACTTGGTCTAAATATGAACCCTGTCCCATAATAGGACCACGTTACGGGCCCATATTACCAACATTCCATGTGATTATTTAAAATCATCTAATTTCTTTTTCATTCAGTATTTAGGTACGTTCAATTTTGGAATATCAACTACTGGTCACTAATCTAAGATACTAACACACCAACTATCCAGGTTTATACATAAACATTGAAAAATACCACGAAAGCACTTACCAGAAAACAATTTTTCAAACACACAAAAAAATTTAATGCCACCTGTTTCACAGAGTTACACACGAGGCTGCCTGCTTATACACAGAAATGATTCAGACTCTAATAGACGTGTTTCAGTACGGAATTCATAGATGTCAAGATGTGCTAAAGAGAAATAGGTTGGGGGCCCATAATAAGTGCAGGGCTCATATTCGGACCACTTCCTCTAATAATATTTTGAAATTTCACCAAAAATAAGGAAAAAGACACCGTCTTAGAATATTGTCACAGAGTTTGAATAAATAGGACTGACACCTAAATATGTGCCCAATGAAGAAGAAGAATGATCATTTTTGAAAGCCCGTTTTCCTCGAACGAGTGCTATATCCTTTTGCCCGAATATCTATAATTTTCGAATTTTGAGCCGAAAATGGTCTCAAACGATAGGGTTCTACTCCCTGATGAAGAATCTGTGGTCAAACTCAATTCTGTCAGTGGGCCGGACGTCATTAGCACGATAACTTTCGAAAGAATTGTCCTAGAGACTTGAGATTTTCGGGGTGAGTTCGGGTCCTAAATGCCTCGGTCAAGTTCTTTAACCAACCAAATCGTACAGGGTGATTCATAAAATGAAGCCATTCAAAATAATTTGTTCCTCAATGTCTCAGATAAAACGAAACCAATCGAAATGAAATGTTGCGGCCACATGCAAGATGCTCATAATAAACCTCAGGCAGAATTTCGTGGTCATAGGGTATACACAGATCCATAGAAAATTCGATTGAAATATTGAAAAGAAGAAACTTCATATTTCCATAAAAAGATATCTGATTGGAAGGCAATTTATTTTGTAAATGAAGATTGATACACTGAATGCAAAATTTTTGTGGCCATAGTGTTATTTAAATATTCTTTCGAATAGAAAGCTAACAAAATACATGATGTTAACAGAACCATAAAAAAATCAATTGGAATATTGAAAAGAAGAATCTATAAATTTCCATAACAGGATATCCGATTCGGGTGAAATTCATGTAGTAAATGAGGACTGATATACTCAATGTTCATGTGAAATTTCAGAAGGAGTGCATCAACAGGATTAAAGTAGTCAATTTTTTGATGAATTATTTTTTACATATTTCATTTTCAAAATAATTTCCAGAATAAAATTTCGATTGTGCTGAAATTTATACATATTTGGTTTCAATCTCAAGTCGGATATTAAATATCGAGGTAATAGTTTTATTGCGCGACCAATGAACGAGCGCTCAAAAGCTCCGATCGGAATTTTCTTAAATTTTCGTTTAATTGACTTCATCGATGCTCCATATACAGGGTGTCAAGGAAAAAGGTTCCATGCATAGTGCCACGAAAATATGAAAAAAAGGTCCCATAAATATATGTCAGAAACGGTTTTCATTAAGAAATATAGGTTATTGAAGTTTATTTATTTATTTGAGAGTAAGTGATAAGAATTGAACAAAATGTGATATGCGGGGGTTTTGTATGATGCAAAATCCAAATATCCTATTAGTTTTTAGGGCCCCACATACAGGATTCCTCCACATTTAAATCAACCAAGGGCGTAGCCAGGGGGGGAGTTTTGGGATAGACTTTAACTGAAGGAATTCACCATAAAAAATATTGTTTGTGTTTTCTTACTGATTCATTTTTAATACCTATTCATATGTTGTTGGCACACTTTTGGAGTGAAACATTAAAAAAATTTATTTAGTTTCAATGAAAGCACACATCCTACACACTAATTCATATTGATTCATCCTGTCAGTATTGTTTGGGAAATAAATATTGTTTTTTAAGTTTTTGTTTGAGTGAATATAAATTAAATTCTGAAGCATATTTGAAAAATAGGTTTACCTAACCTAACCAGGAATATCTATGTTGAATATTGTTTCCGAGGTAGGAAAAGGATTATTGAATTCTTAAAAACAACAAATACTTGCTACAGAAAGCGACCCTCACAATTCCCGGCACCTACAAAGTCAATTGCCAAAATGTCAAAACCCCCTCCCCGAAATTCATTCCTGGCTATACGCCCTTGAAATCAACCCTTACTTTTCTGTCTTACACTGCATGTCATTCTGGACTAGAAAAAGCGATTACCCTAATCTTTTTTCCTTCAAAAAGGTATACTTTGTTGAAGTCGCTAGAACCAACGGTTTCCGGTAAAAACGCATCGAAAAGTTATGATGCACGCAAATTGTCCAGAAGCGCCAAAGTAACCTATTTACAATAACAAGGACAAAACATTTCTAGAATTGAATATTAATGACAACAGCACAAAAGCCTGATTAATTAACAAAAAAATATTAGGTATTTAGAAGATGTTTGAATTGCAAGCCTTGTGCTTGAATAATAATCTTGTATTTCTTAAAACAACAGTTTTCGGACATATTATATCCATCGGACCTTTTTTTTTCATATTTTATGGCCCTATATCGCGCGGCACTATGCGTGGTACTTTTTTCCTTGACACCGTGTATACCTGTCTAAATTGCATTAAACCTTTATATGAACATTTTATGGTTCAATTCAAAGGTAGAAAGAAACGAGAGAGCAAATTTGTGTCAACTCATTAATCACAAATCTGAACCAAAAGGTAATCTATAACATATTTTGTACACTGTTCGATAGAGAATTAACAATATTTACACGTTGATTATTTCGTTTCATCGCATTCTTTGACGCATTCAGTTCACGATTCGATCGTCAATGAAAATAACTGAATTCTCCACTACAGCTTCAATGTGCAAATATTATTGTTTAGCAAATAATTTGCTAATTATAATATGCATGCCAGTAATAAGTTGTCCGTAACAGTAAGTTCATGAATCATAATTTCTAGTCGTATACTGTTGGCTATTTAACGTGCCTATATATAACTAGAGGACATCAGTGCTCCGAAAGCAAAGGTTTGTGCAAACCCAATGAATTTGATCAATAACAGTTTCGTTGTCATGATAGGTAACATAGGTTTTCGATATGGAACCGCTAGTGAAAATATAAAAAATTTAAGAAAAGCCCTGATCAGTAGCTTTTGAGCGCTCGTTCTCTGGTGGAGCAATAAGACTATTACCTCAAATTTTATTTGGGATTTGAGATTGATACCAAATATTTAAATGCAGAATATCGTTACAACTGGAATTATATTCTGAAACTTTTTCAGAAAATGAAATATGTAAAAAATATAAATTAAAAGAATTGAATTCTATGGTTCTGATCATGCGGTCCTCCTGAAATTTTGTACGAACATTCAGTATATTAGTTTTCATTCGCAAAATAAATATCACTCGAATCGGATATTTTCTTATGGAAATACATATAAAGATTCGTCTTTCAAAATTCCAACTGAATTTTTTATGGTTCTGTTGACACTATGGCCACAAAATTTTGCACGAAGGAATATCAATATTTATTCACAGAAGAAATTTCACTCCAATCGGATATCCTGTTATGGAAATATAAAGATTTTTCATTTCGATATTCCAATTGAATTTTCTATGGTTCTGTTAATACTATGGCCACGAATTTTTGGTGAACATTCATTATACCGGTCTCCATTCACAAAAAAAAATTCACCCGATTCGGATATCTGTTTATGGAAATATGAAGTTTGTTTTCTTCAATATTTCAATTGAATTTTTTATGGTTTTGTTCACACTATGGCCGCAAAATTTTGCATGAGGCTTGTTTAGGGCATTTTGCGTTTAGCTGTAACATTTCTTTCGATTGGCACCGTTTTTTCTGAGCTATTGAGAAACAAAAATTATGAATGGCCATATTTTATAGAAAACCCTGTGTGATTTGGCTAGTTAACGAACTTAGCCGAGGCATTTGGGATCCGAACTCATCCTGAAAATTTCAAGTTTCTAGGACAATCCTGTCGAAAGTTATTGTGCTAATGACCGGATGGCCCCACGGACAGAATTCGTCATCAGGTAGTCGAACCCTATCGTTTGAGAACATTTTCGGCTCAAAATTGGAAAATTACCGACATTTGGGCAAAACGATATAGCATTCGTTTAAGTAGAACGATTGCTCAAAAATTAAAGAAAGTAGTGACGAACATTCATCGATAAAAATCAACGAATATGAAAGTTTACATGTAGCTACAAACTAGTCTTCTTCCTTACGAAATTCTTTGATCCTCCGAGATAGCGTTCTTCTGCAAAATACGAGATCGAGAAATATGTATAGAAGCCGTTGAGTAGGTGCGTCATATCGAGTAAGGAACCAGTCACCCCAGAGGTGTCAGTTTAGGAAAGATGGTGAAGTTTTAAGGATTTAGGTACCTACTACATATTACATTATTACATATTGAGAGAGAAATGGATACTCGCTAAGCTGAAAAAACATTTCGAGTGTTAAAAATCCATAATTTCACAATTAATAATTTTTTCTATATTAACATGACTCGTTTCGAAGATTGGACGATTTTTGTTTTTATTTAATTGATAACTAGCGCCACCAGATAACGTTATACTATCAATTTCGATGTATTTTCATCTTTCGGATATCTTGTTAACTGGCCTCCCATTTAACCTTGGGTTTTCTTATAACATCTACGTACTTACTTTTATTTTATTTTTGATTTTTTGTTTTTGAGACTATGCAACTTCTTACATTGAAATGGGTATGAAACATATCTTGTGAAAGTTGTAAAACACTAAAAGTCAAAAATCAATTGAGTATTTTTTAATTTATCATATTTGTCTGATTTGAAGAATCAACTTTTCATTTATTTTGAGGCCTAGAATTCACCCCCAAAATATTGAAACGTTATTTCTCAACACCCGTCATACAGAATGAGTATTTTAACCGAAAATTCCTGAAACCAGAAGAAGAACTTTTTCCCTCGCCAATTTCTTCGATTCGGTTTCATTGAAAAGATATACAGACTCTTCAAAATCAATAATATTCAGTTATAGTTCGCAAATGATCCCATCGAATGAAATTATTTTTGGGATATATTTATTGATGAACTGAACATGCTCTAATATAAAATTCCATCCACATCCTCTAGCAAATCAGAAATGACAATTATTTTCCGTAAAAATATCAGAAATCTAATGAACCCAACTCTTGAAAGTAAGTTGAATATATTATATTGTGAATATTTTGGACTTTTTGAAAATAATCTTTGTTTTTTCGTATGAAGCGCCGTTTTCGAGTTATGTGAATATCAGAAATAAAAAATAGAACTATGTTTGCAAAATTCGCAGAATTCAATTTTTTCCGCATTGTCACGTCTGAATGATATCTAGTAATAGATGCCTAGCCTTTTTTATTTGGAATCGCATAACTGCAGTTCCAAAAATATAGAATGTTCTTTTATGTTCAGTTCCGAATCATGAACTTTGCACATAGAAGTGTTATTTGAAGTTGAATGTTGAAGAGTTCTTCTTCTTTGTCCACGATTCTTCGAATCTGCCCTGCAAAGAACGCTTGTATACGTTCACAGATCAATAGCATGTGTTTTATTTATTTATGAAAATGAAAGTATGTTTGGAGCTGATAGAAATCAAGAGAAAAATATTCAGCTCTTGTCCCCAAATAAATTTGGAATAACGTATTCATTGGCTATTACATTATCAACACATTTTTTTCTTCACCAAATGGAATGCTCAATTCGCTCGTTTTTATAATAGATGCAGATGCTGATGTCTAAAATTTGATTGTTAAATACTTCAGTGCTCAGGTTTCCAGAGGTGGCATAGCTCATTATGAAAATTTATAATGACTACATCCTCTTATCTAAGCCGAATTGGAAAAAATGGAAGAGGAATAAAGTGTTTCTTTTATAATAATAATAAGTTTTATTCATCTCTTTAGACATTTACATGTATGAGACAAGTCAAAGAAAAAAAAACAAAACAATTATATTTAGTATTACCTATACCAAGACTCTACGGTTCACATATTTTACATAGTCAACGACTCACGTATTACTATAATAATCTTCGACTAAAACCTCAGATTACTTCATACAGGCGAAATATATCCACCGTAATTTCCATCAAACTAACTTCACGGTTTTCAACATCATAATCACCAAAACTCCTGACATCTTCTTCTCTGTGCGGTGCCTTACCGGCCGAACTGAGGCCTAGTGGCCCATTGTTCACCCGCATCATTCTACAGAGACTCAGCTCCTCAGACACGAAGACAGAAATGTCGCGAGCCTGCCAGGAGTGGTCCCTCTCACCATAGGAATAGAGGTGTTGGATTTCCTAGGTGTGTTGACCTTAACTCAGTAAGGTTTTCACAGTTGAACAAAATATGCTCAACAGTTTCATCAGTACTCCTGCACCACCGGCATAGGGAGCAGCTCGTCAATCCCATTCTCTTCAAATGCTTGTTAAACAGGTGACCAGTCAATGCACCAGTCACCAGACTGAGTTGTTTCCTCTCCAGCAGCAGAAGCCTATTGACCTCAGATCGCGAGGACGGTCTCTCAATGAGAATCCTCGACCACCTCAGGCCCACCCCTGCGCTCCATTCCGAGGAAAATTCCCTGTTCAGCCAGTTCCTGAAGAAACTTCTGACAGATGTGCGACAGATTGGCAGCGAAGGCTCCGGACCGACAAATGCTAATCCGGCTCCCCGCCTAGCCAGTTCATCTGCCTTGACGTTACCTGGTATATCCGCATGAGCCGGACACCAGACCACTTTCAAAAAGTTATCAGAGCCCAGCCCACGCAGAGCTTTCCTGCATTCTTCTACCAGAAGAGAGTCAACTCTAACATCAGATAGAGATTTCAGAGTTCCCTGGCTGTCGCAACATATATAAATGTGCTGGCCAGAGTATCCCCTGCGAATGTTTTCCAGTGCGCATGCAAGAACCACAAATAGCTCAGCCTGCACAATGGAACAGTCCTTCCCCAGAGGGATAGCCTGATTAAAGTGAGGACCCACGATTCCGGCCCCAGACCCTGTTGCTGTGACAGAGCCATCAGTGAACCAGGTGGGACCTTCTGGACTAAGAAGCCTGTTTGATGAAGACCATAGGTCTCTGTCGGGAACAATTACCCTGTAGGGTTCGTCGAAGCAGAACCTAGTGCCCGCGCGGTCACCTCTCTGGAGAAGGGGAGCGTGAGCATCCTTGCCCAGTGAAGAGTCCTCCATCGCGCCATTGTCCCCGTTCCCAGATTCCTAGAGCTGTCTTCATAGCCACCTCCTTCACAACTAAGTGCAAAGGAGGGAGACCCAGCAGACATTCCATCGCTGCTGTAGGGGTAGACCTCAGAGCGCCTGTAATACTTAAACAAGCTTTCCTCTGGCATTTAGTCATAATGTTCTGGTTGACGGCCCTCTCCATAGAAGGCCACCACACCACAGAGGCATAGGTCAGGATAGGCCTCACCACGGCAGTATAACAACCAGTGCATAATGTGCGGTTTTGAAGCCCCATCCATTACCCAGCACCCTCCGAGTGGACCAGAATATTACATTGGCTTTATTCGTTTGAGTCTCAACGTGTTTGTTCCACAAAAGTTTGCGGTCCAATATCACCCCGAGATAACGAACTTGTTCGGATAGAGAGTGAGCCCAACTCCAAACAGACTGGGAAGTCGTAAGTTGCTAGGCACCCTCTTTCTAGTAAAGAGAACCATCTCTGTCTTACTAGGATTTACCGAGAGCTCGTTTTTCAAGCACCATCGTTCGACCCGTCGCAGAGCATTCTGCATCAGATCCCCAATGACACTGATCACCTTACCCCTGATTAATATAACAAGGTCGTCCGCATAGGCCACCACAACGAACCCAGCCTTCCTTAACTCCACCAGGAGCTCATCCAGGACGAGATTCCACAGTATCGGAGAACAGAACACCGCCCTGCGGACATCCCCTTCCTGGCGAGCCCCCTATGGTCGAGCCGCCCAGCCGAGCCACGATGCTACGTGAACCAAGCAGAGACCCCGTCCACCGACAAAGAGTAGGCGGAACACCATGTCTGGCCAACGCAGATTGCATCACACCAAACGCAGTGTTATTGAAGGCACCTTCTATATCAAGAAATACAGCTAGGGTGTACTCCTTGTTATGTATTCCGTCCTCAATACAGTTAACCACTGAGTGAAGAGCAGAATCTACTGATTTGCCCAGCTGATACGCATGCTGGGAGGGGTGCAGTGGTATAGCCACTAAAGCATCGTCCCTGATGTATCTTTCCACCAACCTCTCCAGTGTCTTGACTAAAAACGAGGAGAGGCTAATTGGTCGAAAGTCATTCGCTTTTGTATGCGATGGTTTTCCAGGCTTGGGTATGAAAATTACCTTCACCTTTCTCCAGGACAATGGAATGTGACCTAGAGCCAGACTCGCACGGAGAACGTGAAGCAGTGGGGAGGCCAGCACTTCCAGCCCCTTGGATAGCAGAGCCGGAACAATGCCATCCTCACCAGCTGCTTTATAAGACTCGAAACCGTTGATCGCCCAACGAAGTCGAGAATGTGTGACTACACGTGCAGCCAGCTTCCAGTCCTCGTATGAGGCCCGTCGATGGCATACACCCTGTGTGTCTACATTCTCAGAGAAGCCAGGAAAATGCGTCTCTAAGAGATGTCTTAAGCTTTCTTCCTCTGAGCCCGTCTTTTGCCCACTAGGAAGATTTAAGTAGTCAATCTCGGAGGGCCCCCGGCAGAGAGGACCCGCCTGAGCCTGTTAGCTTCAGGCGCACCCTCAATATCACTACAGAAGCGCCTCCAAGATTCTCGCTTAGACTTTCTTATTAGTCCTTTGTACACTCTCAGGGCCGACTTATAGTCGTCCCAGTCACTTGCAAGGCCGGATCTCATTGCCTTGTTAAAGAGATGCCTGCTGGTGCGTCTGGCATCATTAATTTCAGGAGTCCACCATTTCGTTTGACCCTTCGGTTCTACGAACCTGGGGACTGCAACTGCTATGATATGCTGAGATTATGGCCTCCTGAAGCTTTTCAGCTGCAGTGTCCAATTCTCTCGAAGTCCTAGGTTTGGGATGCACCTGTCCCAGGTTTTCAGAGAGGAATGCCAGATATCTGGACCAGTCTGTTTTCTGGGGTTCCTGAAAGTTACCGGATCCCTTGTCGGGCTGCTTCCACTGATGGTGAAGCAGATGTGCCGGTGATCAGACAGTGAGATCACCTCCGTGGCTACACGCCAATCCATTATGCAATCAGCGATGGAGCTGCTGCACATAGTGACGTCAAGAACCTCCCTTCTACTTGACGTGATAAAGGTAGGCTCATCACCCTTATTGAGAAGGTGTAAACTGGTTGAAAACAGAAAATCAGCTAGAGCCTCACCCCTGGGGTTCACATCAGTGCTGCCCCACAGAATGTGATGCGCATTCGCATCACATCCAATGAGCAGGGGCCAGCCTTTCTGCTCACAGAATGTCACCAGCTCCACCATCTCCTTCGATGGTGGTGGATCCGGAGAGTCGTATGGAAGGTATGGCGAGCATACCACCAAGTTTTCCAGCGGTCCCCTGAAATCAGTAAACCGGGCCGCTACTAGATCCCTGAAACAGAAATTTGTTAATAATTGAGCCCCCAAGTCAGAAGAAGCGAGTATGCACGCCCTCGGATTTGTGTCCTTGGGCGAACAGAAGAGCCTACTTCCACTGAAGGGAGACCCCTCACCTCGCCACCTCTAATCCAGGGCTCCTGAATCAGGTTAATGAATGTCTGCACCTTCGCCAGCTGCAACCGAAGAATATCGGTTGCCGCAATGCAATGGTGCAAGTTTATTTGTGTTACAAATGTGTTGGCCGCCATGAGAAGAGATGAATCCTCAGTCGGCCAACTGTTCCGTTGTACCCGCAGATCCTGGAGGATCAGCAGATCCCGGAGGATCAGCAGATCCCGCAGGACCAACGGGTGTGTCCGATTGTGCAGAGCCCTGAACATGAAAATTATTTCGTTCAACCCCAACCCCACCCCATGAATCTACGGGGTGGCACATTCAAACTTCAAAGCGCCGCACAATCCAGTTGTCAAATCTGAGGGGATGAGCCTCTGAAATAGTTTTCATTTCGACATAGGGCATCAGTCAGCATCCCCCGATATAAATGAGTGTGGTATGTGATTTTCGCGCATTGTGGAGATTGTGAATTTAAACAGAAAACAGTTGAGCAAATACAAAATTTTCAAAGAAAAAATCATCAATGTTATATATATATATATACAGGGTGTTTCATCATAAACTGGACAACATATTATTTTCGTGTAGATGACATCGGGAGAATCTTTTGCCTTATACGTTAGTAATATAGAGTTTTTTATTGATAATTGATAACAAATCTACATATTTCACAAGTTATCTACATAAATTTCATATAAGGGTAAAGATTTCGCCTAAGCTGTACAGCTTGTGTGCTAATATCTTTCACCCCGAACAACAAATAAGGACGAACGTAATAAAAATCTACAGACAATGGACCATATCAGCGCTGAATGAGCCGCGAAGACTTCATGTAAACACCAAAAAAAAATATATATATATCGATTAGTGAGAAAACAAATACTTGAAAAACTCCGGATTTTTCTCTATAAAAAGATAACCTCAATTTTGAATTTGTTTTTTTCACTCATTAACTTCCTCACATAAAGAGATAATAAATTAAGCATTTTAGGTACTGAATAGGTAAAAAGCGTTGACATAGTTTGAATGCATAAGAGGCAATTTTAGGTTTTCCTTCAAATTAGACCTAGTTGAATATACGTGTGATACAGATGAAAACATATGTTTGATTTTCAAAAAGTATGTTAGACTGGACGAAACATATAAATTCCTCAAGTTGAATAATCTGAGGTTGCCGTATAATTCAGAAGTTGGGAATAAGCGTGGTTTCTTGAATAATATTTTGAGTGCTGAATTCTGACAAATCTGTAAGTTATAAAGAGCATTATCATAAGCACTTCCCCACAGTGTTATGCAGTATCTTATAATAGATTCCACAAGCGATCTATACAAAACTATGAGAAGCTGATGATGCAGAATTTCTCTCAACTGATAAAACCTACTGAAGACCTTCCTGACTTTTTTACATAAATAAAAGGTGTGCTCACTCCATTTCAAGTGCTGATCTAAAATCAAACCAAGGTATTTGATTTTTGTGGTTTTTTTTAGAAAGAGGGAGCAGTCGCAGTGTGGTTTTTGACAATCACTCTCATGAACACAAATTTCATCGAAATGTGGCTGATCTGAAGATGTAGCAGAAAAAGTCATGAAGTAGGTCTTGTCCACATTCAAACTCAGTAAGCTTTTACTCAACCAACCCCGAATAGTACCAATACACTTTTCAGCCCTGATATAAGCTTCTCCCCAAGTTATTCCGCTACATAACAATACCGTGTCATCAGCATAAGATACAATCCTACAGTCGTCCAACACCTTACCTATCTTATTGATGTATATTAAAAATAGAACAGGACCGAGAACTGTTCCTTGAGGGATACCTGTTGTTATTGGCTTATATGAACTATATGAGTTGTTAATTCTAGTTTTTTGTTGTCTATTTGTTAGAAATTTCGCAATAAGTTCAGTGGTCTGTCTCTAATTCCTATCTCCTCCAACCTATCCAAAAGTATTGAATGGGGCACCGTATCAAAAGCTTTTTTGAGGTCCAGAAACACCGCCAAATTTTTTTGGTCGTTTTGAAAATTCTCATTTATACTATTAATTAATGTAAAAACTGCGTCCTCCGTACTCTTCTTACTTCTAAAACCAAATTGACTGGAGCAGAGAAGATTATTGGTTTCCAGAAAGTCCATAATTCTATCCTTGAGGCATTTCTCAAAAATTTTACCAAAGATGTTTATAACCGAAATTGGTCTGTAGTTTGTAAGTTGTTTGCGATCACCGTTTTTAAAAACAGGTGAAACAACAGAATTCTTCCAGTCCTGAGGTATTTCTGTTGACGTCAAACATAAATTGATGATGTACTCTAGAGGTTTCAATACTTATATGCAAATGTGATTTTTTAATAATAGAAGTTGTTATTATATCATCTCCGGAGCTAGAATTCTTCAGGGAATGTATTTTCTGAATTATTTCATTACCATTGACAGGACGCAAGAAAATAGAGTTGGAATGTTCATAAGGAGGATCGCCAGTTTCATCGTCA
The DNA here is from genome assembly GCA_013421045.1 of Propylea japonica. NCBI lineage: Eukaryota > Metazoa > Arthropoda > Insecta > Coleoptera > Coccinellidae > Propylea > Propylea japonica. The sequence continues at coordinate 50,381,667 of CM024241.1, read as the reverse complement.
GATCGAACAATGTCACCCTGAATCTCCGACCCTACACCAATGAAAAATTCATTGAAAACATCAGCCACGTTCTGGTCATCATTTATCAATTATCCCCTAAAATTATGTTGTGTGCTTGTTTTCTTACACATTTAGATGTTCCAGTGACCTCATTAATCACCTCCCAAATTTTTTTATAGTTATTTTTTGAGTCTGTGATCTTATTTTTATAGTAGGTGTTTTTAGCCGATTTAATTAGTTTATTTAAAGTATTTCTATAATTCTTATAATGAGTCTGAAGCTCAGGAGAGAAATCATTATTAAGTTCTTTCTTCAGTTTGTCCCTTCGTATTATTGATGTTATAATGCCCTCAGTAATCCACGATTTTCTTTTTCTATTCTTGCTGTTAATATGTAAAATATGAGTTGACCGTGATATGTGTGACCTGAATGTTTTAACAAAACTTTGATAAGCCTGTTCGACATTTTCACTCTGAAAAATTCCTGTCCAGTTCTCCGCACTTAAAAATCGATCTAGTTTATTGAAATCAGTTTTATGTTTGATATTTTCTCTTCATCTTTAAACGTGTTGCCCGCAAATTTTCAACTGACAGCCCAATCATGTAGTGGTCTGTCAGTTCCGAACGCAACACAAATGGTATGATAGTGTTTTCACGGTGGACAATATCTCGATATTTAATAAACAAATGGTCTATCAGGGTCGAAGATTGCTCGGTTTCTCTTGTAAGTTTGTTAATACATGAATAAAAGGCATTTTGTGATAAAATGTTCAAATATCTATTGACCTGTCTATTATTGACATCAAACAGATCTATATTCAAATCCCCTATAAAAATTTCCATCTCTCTATTTTTATGATCAGTTTTATAAAACATATCCTCCAGCTCGTTCAGAAACAAATCCAAATTTATCGATGGAGGTCTATAACACGCAGTTATACCAAAAAAAGTGTGATCGTCCAGTTGTATCTCACATCTCAGAATGTTAGTTTCCGAAAGGTGAAACAATGTGTGTTCTACAACCAATTCATCTTTAAAATAAATAACTAAGCCATCATTCTATTGAACAACGACCCATTATACACACATCTGTAACCCTGTAACTCTATATCATTCACGTTCTCAAGATTGAAAGTTTCAGAAAAGATCATACCTAATATCCACGTTTTCCAAATTTATTAAATTTAAATAAATAACAAGTTCATCGAAATTTTTCTTTATGCTTCGAATGTTTAGATGTATAATATTAAAACCGACATGCCCAGAAAAAATAATGCCTACCTCAGCAGGATCATCCAACATTCTAGCGTCGAATTCGCCATACTCATCCACCACCTCCATATAGTCCAATATCATTATTAAAAACAAAAAAAAAACAGCAATATCAAATATAACAAGATTCAAACTATTCTAAGAAAAGTCGAAAGAAAAACAGTATAGTTTTCACTGTTCGGATTTTCGAAATAAATTTTGGAAAGAGAATTCTCTTACGATTACTCCCTCTGGCCACATCTCTGCACTGCATAATGACTTAAATGCTTGTTCTGTGGGAACGCCCACACTGAAAGCTGAGTTTTGGCCTTGTGTATTTAGCTTTTTCACTTCCACTCCATCCAATTTGTGAGTCCCCTGTAGGTAATCTTTTTATTTTGCTCTGTTATGTCCTTTCCCTGTATTCTCCCGACATAAATCCATTTCTTTTTAGTTGCCCCCTTTATAGTCGAGTTCTCAATTTTTTGTTTCCTGTGCATATTAAATTGTTCCTATTTCTATTACGAGTTTTAGAACTTATTGTGTGCCATTCCTCCGTTTTTTGGCCTGTTTTATATGATGGTAGATTTTCGCTTCTGTTGTTTCTGTCGCTTTGTTTGTTTACGTTTATGTCTTTTGGCTTGTCATTTCCGACATTTCCTGTCATCTGCGGTAGTTCAGATATTATTTTGGCATAGGTAGGAGTAGGTTGATTGATACCATTTTGTTTACTATCTGTTGTTTGGTTCATTTGATTCGTGTTGTTTACCTTCCTTATCTCTTTATTTTCGTCTTTTGCGTTGATTTTTTCACTTTGTATTTTAATCTTTTCCAATAGTAGAGCATTGTTTTCCATTAATATTTTATTCTTTTCTTGACTTTCCTTGAGTAGTTCTTTCAGATATGTTACTTCCATGTTAATCAGGTTGTTTTTACCCTGGAGTTCTCTTAATTCTCTGGCAAGTTTGTCGATTACCTTCTTCATGCTTGCACATTGTTGATTTCTGGTTTGCGGATTGTTCCATACATTTGTGGTGGAAAATTTCACAGCATTTATAGCACTTTATCGAATCCACTACTTTTTTTTTGCAGTGAGAGCATTTAAACTCTAATTCTTTGCAATTTTAGTGGGATCGTCTTCACTAACGTCATCGTCGTGCGCCATTTTGAATTCAATACAATACAATACAATATATCCCGTTTTCGAAGCATAAGCGAGATACAGGGTGTCAAACGTCATTTTTGAGCAAGATTCTTATGAGTGTGGTCAGTTATGTATAACACTTGGTGTAACGGTTTTTGGTCAAATCTCAGTATTTTTGGGTCCTCTATCCAGAAAAGTTGACGAACTCCGAAAAAAAATTTACAAAATGGCGGAAAACCTGCAATGTTCCAAATTTTTTTTGCGGTTGTCAAATTGACTTTTGTTTTCTGAATGAACACATTTTCTTAGACTTTCTCTGAAAAAATTTTTTCAAAAATCGAACACAATTTTTTTTTTACATGTCAACAGCGATGAAAAAATTTCACTCGAAAGGATGATGAAATTTTGTACAATTGTACTTCATGAATTATCAATCACGAATATGAAAACAGAATCGTAAAATATCGAACGGTTTCGTTACTACAGTCATTCAAATGTTTCGTTCGGACCTCTGAAATATTGAAAATAAAATTGTTTTGGGTTCTAGAGTCAAAATGATTAAATTATTGGCATGTCTAAACATTTTAGATGAATTTAAACGAAAAAAAAAATCGAAATCAACGAAACATTTGAATGACTGTAGTAACGGAACCGTTCGATATTTTACGATTCTGTTTTCATATTCGTGATTGATAATTCAGAAGTACAATTATACAAAATTTCATCCATTTCGAGTGAAATTTTTTCATCGCTGTAGACATGTAAAAAAAAATTTGTGTTCGATTTTTGAAAATATTTTTCACAGAAAGTCTTAGAAAATTGTGTTCCTTCAGAAAACAAAAGTCAATTTGACAACCGCAAAAAACAATTTGGAACATTGCAGGTTTTCCGCCATTTTGTAAAATTTTTTTCGGAGTTCGTCAACTTTTCTGGATAGAGGACCCAAAAATACTGAGATTTGACCAAAAACCGTTACACCAAGTGTTATACATAACTGACCACACTCATAAGAATCTTGCTCAAAAATGACGTTTGACACCCTGTATCTCGCTTATGCTTCGAAAACGGGATATATTGTATAAGGCAAAAATGATTCTCCCGATGTCCTCTACACGAAAATATATGTTTGTCCAGTTTATGATGAAACACCCTGTATATATTCTTTTGAATTGAGAGCTAACAAAATACAATACATGAAACAAAAAAGTCCCTAGCTGAGGTTGGTGCAAAACGCAAAAGCCAAACGGGTACCATACTATTCTTCGTATGATACCAGAGCACAGGGAAAGACCTCAGTAGAAAAAACCCTGCCTCGCCGTTTTTACAAAATTGAAACTTAAAACTATTCGAATAAATACTTTCAATATTCAGATACAAAATACGTTATTCTTGCTCTTGGGCCAGGAGGGTGTTTTAAACCAGGTCTGGCGTTCCAAGTGATGATTTTCGAATCTTCTGTTCTTCTAAGACCGCTACAGGACCCTACTGAAGGGTAATCATCTCCCATAAATTTAAATAGTGGTATTTCATCCTAAATATCGAATCAAACAATGTTAATGGAATGGAAGTAGGTATTGATTAATTTCAATGAAAATTTCACGCATATTATTTTTAACCAAGCGAAACGTGAATTTTTGAAAGTTAACCAACGCAACGGATGAATTTTACTGGATTTTTTTCTGGGTAGGTACCCAACAGCCAATTATACTGGAAAAAATTTGATGTTTACAATGATATGGAGTGGAATTAATTAAATGTCTGTCTAATGAAAAATATTAACACATTTTGGTGTGGAATTTTCTCACCGAATATCACACGAGGGGCCTATTGCACCAAAATACTTTGCAACACACTTTCCACTTTGCATTCTGACAAATTTCAAAAGTGAAAATTAATTATGTTGCACAACATTTCCCCAAACATTCAATTGCTGCAAAGTGCTTATTACTTTGCACTTGACTTTTCACATTGCACTTTTCAATTATGAATGCGTTTTGTTCAACATAATTCATTTTAAAAGTGAAAAGTTGCAAAGTATTTGGTGCAATAGGCCACAGGTCAAATGAAATCCGGATTTTTTTCTCGCTCATGAATATTTCAAGAAAATTATCTCTCGAGGATTGTTTTCAAAATATTCATGAGCGAGAAAAATTTTCCAAATTTCATTTGATCTAATGTAATATTCGGTGAGAAAACTCAACACCAAACTTTTTTTGTATTAAACGAGTTATATAGGATTACCTCAACTCATATCATGTAATTAATAATAATAATAATAATAACTGTGTCATTTTTTCAATTAGCCACAAACATTCAATTAATTAAACGCAAGTCATTATGAACGTCAAATTTTCCTCAGTACCTATAGTTGGCTGTCCAAGAAAATTATCTCTTGACTCGGGATAATTTTCAAAATATTCATGAGCGAGAAAAAAATTCCGGATCTCATTTGATCTCGTATGATATTCGGTGAGAAAATTCCTCACCAATCAGTGCTTTTTTTCATTAGACACAGACCTTTTATTAAATCCATTCCAAGTCATTATAAACGTCCATTATTCTTCACTATAATGGACTGTTCAAGAAAATTATCTCTAGATTCGGGATAATTTTCAAAATATTCATGATCGAAAAAAAAATTTCGGATTTCATTCGAACTCGTGTCATATTCGGTGAGAAAACTCAAAACCAAACTGTGTTATTATTCTTCATTGGACACAGACATTTAATTAATTCCACTCCAAGTCATTATAAAAGTAAAATTTTTTTTCAGTATCATTGGCTGTTCAAGGAAATTATCTCTCGACTCGGTATAATTTTCAAAATATTCATGAGCGAGAAAAATTTTCTAAATTTCATTTGATATCATGTTATACTCGTATTCGGGGAGAAAACTCCACACCAGCTGTGTTATCATTTTTCATAAGACACAGACATTTAATTAATTCCACTCCAAGTCATTATAAACGTCAAATTTTTTTTTTCAGTATAATTAGCTGTTCAAGAAAATTATCTCTCGACTCGGGATGATTTTCAAAATATTCATGACCGAGAAAAAAATCCGGATTTCATTTGACCTCTACTATTAGAACTTTTGTACGTATTTTTTGGTTTAGAACTAGCTCCTAGAATATTGTTTTTCGAATTCGGTTTATATTCGATGTGAAATAATATTATACAACAAAAACCTCAAAGTAGTTCATACAGCCAAAATATTTGCAAGGAATCCGCAATTTCCAATCAAACTTACTCCACGATTTCCAACATCATAATCACCGAAACTCTTGACATGAAAATTACAACCCCAACCTTCATCTACGGGGTGGCACATACAAAGCGCCGTTGTTAAATCTGAGGGGATGAGCCTCTGAAATAGTTTTCATTTCGACATAGGACATCAGTCAGCATCCCCTGATTTCGATGAGGGTGGTGCGTGATTTTTCGCGCATTGCGAAGATTGTCCGTGTGTCTGTGGCCTGAAGATACTGACGATAAATGCCTTTTAATCGCCGCTATCTGTCGTCGTCATGATGCATTAGGCCATTGTTCTGGTTTGGCTTTATCCTGATATGAATGCTGTGGAGAGCCATGAATATATAAGACTTAAGCTGTGATGTTCTGAGTGAGGTAGTAGCTGAGGTTTGTGAAGCAACAAAAAGTTTTCATGGGGGTTTAAGAATCATTGAGATTATGAAGATTTTTTTTGTAGGATATGAAAGAATATATCATTCACAATCTTCTTGATTGCAGCTCGAATATGATTTCGATCAATGTGAAACATATTACCTTAGGTTCACTTTTATATTTCGGGATGAGATAACAGCAATAATTATTCTGTAATCGAAAATTGTTTTTCAAGACGTTCTCCACTGCACTGGCGCAGCTAGGGTGGAGCTTTGGGGCTGCAACCCCCCCAAAATTTATTTTCTTCGTTATTTCTTTCTTCTTTATGTTCTGCAACTTTCGTTATTTGTTGTATCATCAAAAATTGTTCAGTTCAGCCCCTCCCAAAACAAAATTCTGGCTGCGCTACTGCTCCATTCTATAAAGATCTATATAATTCTGCAACAGATGACTCAATTTACACTTACAAAGTACCTGTTACAAGTACCTTCATAAGCACTTAAAGCAGAGAATAATATTAATCGATTAAAATGAACCAATTTACACTCTCTCTGACCTAAACTCGTCAGCGTTCAAAAGTAATACACAAGGACTAGTTTTGAAACGGTTGCTTTCATAAGTTACCCTGTTACAGGTCAGCCGCAGCACAATTCTGATGTATGTATATATGTTTGCAAAAAATGAATTCTAGTTGTTTTTGACTAGAAAATTCAAGTTTTCAAGAATCAAGAAGAGAATACCTCCGAAACTTTCTGAGTAGGACCAGTAGATTAAGATTTCGACAGGAAGTTAAGTTCATGAATAAGTAGAAACCCAGCAATAGTTTTCAGGTTTTCAAATTTGCATCATCATTTTTAATCAGGCAAAAGTTTCTGACTAGTAAAATGTTCATAACAGAACTTGATATGGTTAATGTCAACACAACGCCTAGAATATTGTGACAGCAATATGAATTAATCGAAATGCCACCCAAATATCAATTTGAGTATAATTATGGTTATATTTCTGGTTAAATGTATCATTTCCGGATGAAAAACCCGGAAGATATTTTCTGGGAACAAGCTGAAGGGTTTAATTAATAAGCAGCTGCTTCTATCAACACTCCATATTCCTACTGTCAAAATTTCAGGGATGTAGGTGCTGTCATGATATTTATTTTTTCTACACTGAGAGAAATAATAGCCAAAATGAATAATATTGATTTGTTAGCGGCAGATTTGTTTATTGAAAAGAAGGTTTCTTCACAGTAAATAAAGCTTTCGAAAAACACAGGCTAAATGTAAAAAATGGTTCTCTATAGCAACGTTTAATGTAGTAGAACAAATTTCTTAGTAGTAAATATATTCATTTGATTGTCAATAAATTCTTTCTAACAATGAAAAATACATTTTCCTTGGAAATATTCGAAAATTTATTATTCAAACCATAACATATTTGATTTTTTTTCCAATATTCTTTATTGTTATTCAAAATTAGTTTATAATCAACAAATTCGGCAGTAGTGGGGTGGGTTCGAATGAGTACGTTCAACATGACGCATGACGTCGGCCAACTGTGTCGTCTGACAGTCTGACTCCAGGGCGCCTGGCTAATACAAGAAAAAAGTGTCTATACTCCGTTCACGAAAGGTTGAGCACATAGTAGGCGTTTCTTTATTTATCTGAAGTTGGCAGTATTTGCTGTCATAACGTAAAATAAATTCAATGTTGCCGAATGTACCCGGCCTCGTCCGACGAGCTTGCGAGTTATCAGACAACTCTATGCAATATTGACAACATTGCGTATCAATCTGACAAGAGAATAAACATCATAACCTAAAATTTTAATATACACAGTGGAATATGTCAAATTATCATGGCCAACCGACGGCTCAACCTTTCGTGAACGGACTATATATATGTGGTGGCTCACAGATTATTCTGTAGTCTGTTGTGGTGCTGTGGCTTGGTTTGGCGCATGCGTTTTCATTTCGCGGTTTAGTTCTCGGCGTGCGATCTGCGACTGACTGTTTCAATGTTTAGTAAGTGCTACATTATAGATATTAAAGATTAATGCTTTTAATGTAATATCTATAGCGTCGTGTTTCGGTGAAACAAATAGTGTATTTTTACAGTGATGGAGAATTTACTTATGGAATGGGTGAATATGTGGAGAGATTCAGACGTTTGTGATTATGTATATTAGACTTCATTATTTCCAGAAGACCTATGTTCTGTGCCTCGGTCCCTCTGGGATATAGTTATTTTGATTTGATTCACATTCATGTTTACTATAGGACTAGATAATAATAATATATTATTATTATCGATATTGGAATGTTCTGAAAAGCGTCTTCAATAGCATATTGACTGTTAAAATATTTATTAATAACAAAGAAACTATTTGATATCCACTGAAATTTCTTGACTTAAAACTAAGTTTTTTGATTGGAAGATAATTCTTCATCAATAAGATGATGTTAAAAACGTTTTTTCAGATGATGGCGTCACTCTCAATGTATTGCCTGAATTGTTGGAGAGAAAGACTGCACTAATGAATTAATTCCGCGAGTTGGAAAGAGATTATTTTCATAAAAATTACAAAATTTTGAATGAACAAATAGAAGACATAAATGAAAATAAATCAGAAAGGTAAATAATATATTTTTATTTATTATATTATTGTCCATAGTGATGGCTGATGTTTTGCATTTTTTATTAACACTTTATCTAATGGCCTGTTTTGCAATAAATGTTCACAAAACAGAATAAATATTTTTTTGTTATATACCAAACATGTATTGTGTATAATGTTGAGTTCTGAAATAAATATATGAGAGCAATTGTTTTTTTATTTATTTGTCATTATTTCATATTTTATGCATCTTAATATCAATAATCAAAAAGCAATCAGTTAACAATTGTATGGCATCATTTAAAATGTCAATTTTTATATATAGAGAATGGACTTTAGGTATTAAAAATAAATGAGTTAAATAACAAAATGACTCATTTGAAATAATGATACTGCTGCTTTAGTTATAACAAATATATGATCACAATTACAAAATGTTTTTTGAATATTATGAAATATTTATTCACTAGAAAAATATATAAGTATACCCAGTAAATAATATTCTTTCAATGAAAAATAATCGTTTGTTAGCATTAAAGAAATGCACTGTAAGAAATCATATGTTGAATATTAATACAGGTAAGTTAGTCCATATTTGAAACAGTTATTTGTTAAGTATAAATAAAATTTATTGAATATAAATGAATATTTCTCTCAGTGTACAAGCGTGCACTTTCATTCACTTTTCCTCACGTATTCAATTCGTAAAGAGTCACATTGCCAAACAGTGTGGGAAAAACCCCTGCTATTCCATTACCGCACGCAAATGCGTGTGGTAATGGATTAGCAAGGGTTTTTCTCGCACGCTTTTTCTAAAGAATAAACTGAATAATGATATATCTCTATGCCACCGACGACGTTACTATGGAAACGATGAGAGTACAATGGTAACGACTTGTCAGAGACTTTTGTCATTCATGTGTATTTAGAATGATCAATTCACATTTGATCTGTGTGTTGAAATCGATCTCGTATAAGCGCTTGTAGAAAAAATATTGTTCCTAACTCGTGCGGAAGTGTTTTTCCCGCACTCAACTGCTTACCCAAACTCCGCTTCGCGTCGTTTGGGTAACGGCAGTTTCGTGCGGGAAAATATCACTTTCCGCACTTGTTAGGAAAATAACTATTTCTAGATATTTGAGGAAATATCGAGTGGGCACAATGATCATACTTAATATTTTCTAATAATCGAATAAATGCATAAAATAGGAAAATTGCAAATAGATTCGAATCAGAGTTACTATAGAATCGGAAAAAACGAAAAAAGTAATATCATGGAGCAGAAAGAAATTCGTTTTCACTATTATCATAGATATTCCCTCCTCGATTTTTTCACAATTTCATATTAGAATAGAAAACTTCAAATCTTAATAGGTAGCTAGAAAACTAATTTATCGCATCGGTCACAATATGCGATACACAACAAATCAAATTTATTCAACAAATTATTACAAAACCATAGGCAACACTTATAGTCAAGGAAAAGCAAAAACAGTGAAACTAACACAAAAACTATTCTAATATTTATTTCACTTGAAAGCGTCTGACAGATATTCATCAACCGAGTAATAACACTCGGAGATCAGGAAATGTTTCAGGTGCTTTCCATACGTCTGCAGAGTTTGCTCATCTGGAAGATGGTTGTACAATTTGATCGCTCAATAGTTCGTGGCCTTCTGAGCTTGTTTTATTCTGTGCTATGCATAGATCATTTCTTTTCCATGTGGAATACTTACTGATGGTATTCGCCACTCATTATAATATTTACTCTTGCTTTCTTGAACATGAATCAAACAAGCATAAATAAATTGGCTGGCAGCAAAAGGTCGGTATGTAATACTTGTTAAAATATTTTCAACAAGAAGTGGTGTTACTGATCTCTGCTCGCATTCACCTTGAGAATTTCGATTCCTTAGCTCAAGGCTGTCCCAAGCACGGCCCGCGGGCCGCATGCGGCCCGCAGTCAATATTTGTGCGGCCCATGGTATATTTTTAATATTAGAATGGAAGAACAATCACCTGAAATATATTGACGATATAATTGTGGAATTTGAGCAGCGATTGATAGATTTAAAAGAATTAGAGTGTATATCACTTTTTACTCATCAGTTAACAATTGATATCGAGAGTGTGAGGACTGACTATCAATTAGAATTATGCGACCTACAATCAGACCCCTTTTACAAGGGCAGAACAGAGTATGGAATAGATTTTTTTAAGCTCCTTGGCGATCGCTTCCCTAAATTAACCAATCTCGGCTTAAAAATGGGTTCAATGATGGGCAGTACCTATCTTTGTGAAAGTGAGGATTCCACGATGAATTTTATAAAATCTATAGAGTATAGATCCTCACTATCGGATAATTCACTCACACACGCACTGCGTCCGGCTACAACTAATAATAATATTGATATTGAAAAGATTGTGAAAGATAAATTAATGAAGCACTAATACCATTGTATAAAGATATACAATGATAATACCTGAAATTTAATGTAACAGTTAAATATCAACTATATTAAACGTTATTAACTCAAAACTTTTAACTTTTCAAAAATATGTTTTTTATTTGTACGGCCCTCCAATCTATTTAGTAATTTGTATTGGCCCGGATCATATCAGGTCTGGACACCCCTGAATGAGCTGAGCTCATTCCATGTAGAGTTGAAGATTTCAGATTTTCTAATTGGTATAACTTCACTAAATTTCGTACAAGACTTTTCATCCATACAGAGCATTTCAATAAACGAATTTTACACAGATTTGGGCCGCACCACGCCAATTGTTTCCCTATAGGAACAAGCTCGCCAAAATCATGCTATACAGGGTGTCTGTAAACAAATCCGAGGGACTTAGGGAGATGATTCCTCGATGAAAATAAGCAGAGGTAGTTCATATATTTTTTTTCGAAATCTACCTTTCAGGATACAGCCTTTGGAAGGCGATGACGAGTTGACAGTTTTTAATTTCTGTTTAGGAGTCCTAAAAAACATTGAGTCATAAAAATATACATCATATGATTCATTAAGGAGATGTCACTCACAATTTTTTTTTATCCCATAACTTTATTGTTAGGTTTTGAAAATGACAACCTTTTATGATTTTCCTTCCAAAGTTGTTTTCGTGGGATAGATTTTCGAAAAATAAAATTTTCTTCTGGTTTTTCATTCAATTCTGGAGAAAAAAGTCTCCTGCAAAATGTTGTACAGTCGATACTTTTCTCGAAAAAAATAAAAATTTACAAGCAGTTATGATCACTGTTCATTCCATTTCATCGTATGATCCATAAAATGAATATTCTAAGATATTGCTTATGCTCAAAATTGGTTTTGTCAATTATGATATAAAGTTCTATTTGTGAAATTAAAATATTCAGATATAATTTTCTTCCGGAAATTAGTAATTCAACCTTCGGAAACATTCATAGAACATCTTTATCTCCTGTTATATACATATAATATCTTAGAATATTCATTCTATGGAACACTTATAGCATGAAATGGAACGAACAGTGATCATAACTTCTAGTAAGTATTTATTTTTTCCGAGAAAAGTATCGACTGTATCGAAATTTTGCAGGAGACTCTTTTTGTCCAGAATGGAATGGGAAATCATAAGAGAATTTTATTTTTCGAAAATCTATTCCACGAAAACAATTTTTGAACGTAAATCATAGGGGATTGTTATTTTCAACCCATAATAATAAAGTTACAGGATCAAAAAAAATGTGTGAGTAAAATCTACTTAATGAATCGTATTATGTACAGTTTTATGACTCAGTGTTCTTAGGAATCCTAAAAAAAATTGAAAACTGTCAACTCGTCATCACCTTCCTAAGGCTGTATCTAGGGATTGGGGTCGATTTCGAAAAAAATTCATATGAACTACTCCTGTTTATTTTCATCGAGGAATGATCTTCCAAAGTCCCTCGCATTTGTTTACAGACCTCTGTATAATATTGTGTTCTTGTTAAGCACGTCATATGTAGATTTCTAAAGACCAGAACAATATAGGTATCCGATTTCTAGGCTTTCAAATTCAAAATTATCCTACCCATAAATAAGTATATTGTATGAGTATTGAAATTGAGCAAAACTAAAAAGTGATGGAAACGACGAGAAAGTTTTTCCAAAATTTCTGGTTGAAAGAACAAAACATCTTGTACTCGAATTTATCAAACTTTAACTGATTAATGGTTGCTTTTCTAACAATCTGAAATTTTAAGATCAACCAGTAAAACAGACTGTATATCATGACCAGCAGTATACAGCAGAATGTTTTGTTGTTGCACTTCCTCCGAATATTTGTGGATACAGACAAAGATTGCATTAGTCCGACATCGAGTTGTTGTTATAGGACTGGATGAGGTGTGTTTCTCCTACAGCACGTACAAAAACACATCATCACTCCCTCAGTCAAAACACACAGCATGGGGGGATATACCTATAATGTAATTAAAAGTGCTACATTCTCCCCCATGTGGAAATATTGGCAAACATAGCAGGGATATACGAAAAAGGAAAAAATCGATGTTATGACGTAATTTCAAATATTGAGCTGATGACAAAAAGGATATCCCGATTTTCGGGCCGTTATTGCAAGTGTTTTCTTTCATTTTTCCAGTTTGTTTTTCTTCCATCAAACGGAGAATTTGCAATTTGTTGTTTGTAGTTCGGATGGGAAAGCGCGGTAGCAAAAAATTTTTGCACTGTTACAATTGAATTGGTGCACATGGAAATTCATTGCGCTGAGCTGGAAAATTGAGTGGATATCTACTGAATCGTATGAAAATAAAAATTGAGAGGAATAGGAAACTGAGATAAATATTTATGCAAGCCTGGTTTATTCTTGTTACGCACTTGCTCCTGGAGTGAGTCAGATTTGCTCAAGTGTCTGTCAGTTTCGAATTTTGAGCTGGGAGTGACCTCAAACGATCTGGTTCGACTCAGTGATATCGAAGGAACCAAATTTGACATTCAGTTTGTTTAATAACGACACAAATGCTTGTGCAAAATTTTCCTCGACTACAAATATTTAGAAATATCTTTGAAGATCTGGAGTTGAACCTTCCAGCATGTTCGCCATGAAAAATAGTATTTTTTCAATTTGAAAATAATACATTTGGTAAAAAAGTATTTTAAAATTAGTTCTTGATCCATAAATACGAACAATAATGTCCGGATATGTCACATGAAGGTGCTCCGGAGTTTACCCGTTTTTCTCAAAGAATCGACACTCGTAGATTTCTGCAAGCTGCAATTCTCGACGAAATTTTTGGAGTGTCCCAAAGCAGAAAGACTTTGCCTCAGTGTTTTATCTTCTCCTTTTTGTGTGGATCTTTTTCTTCTTCATAGCTTTTCTTTCCTATTCCACAAGAAAGATTCTGGTCCTTCAAAAAGGTGGTGTGAATCTCAAGAGTTACAAGGGACATAAAAAATAATTTAAGAGTTTTGTGTTCATTTTTTGAGCGCTCGTTTTAATTAAACGAGTTTGCCCAAATGTCTGTAATTTTCGAATTATGAGGCGCCAAATGGTCTTAAACGATAGGATCAGACTCCCTGATGACGAATTCGTGGCCAAATTCAATTGTGTCCGTGGGGCCGTCCGGCCGCCGTTAGCACGATTGGGATTGTCCTAGAGACTTGAAGATATTCGATTCGAGTGAAATTCAGTTAGTGAAAGCAGATCGATATATATATACGATCGATATGAATGTTCAATCAAAATTTCGTGGCCATATTGTTAACAGAGCCATAGAAAATTCAATTGAAATATTGAAAGAAGAATCTTTATGTCTCCATAACAGAATATCCGATTCAGGTAAAACTCATTATGTGAATGAAAACTGATTTAATGAATGTCCATGCTAAATTTCAAGAGGATCGCATGATCAGAACCATAGAATTTAATTTTTTTAATTTATACTTTTAACATTTTTCATTATCTGAATAATTTCCATAATATAACTCCGAATGTGAGATTCTGCTTGTATATTATAAAGTATCAATCCCAAGTCTCATATTGAATTTTGAGGTAATATAGTCAGCAATTAGAAATTATGTGCATTAACTTCCCCTTTTCGAAGGAAATGCACTTATGTAGCAGAGTCTTCCGCTTTCATCGCTTTTCTTTCCTATGCCATAAAATGGTACTGATGCCATGAAAAAGGTATAAGATCCCTACCTGGCGAGAAAGACAAAGAAGTGAAGGCATTTGGTATATAAGAATTTTGTGTTCATTCCTCTTCACCACATTTTTCACACGAATGACGAATCTTTCGGTGCAATAATATGAACTGTCATGAAATTGAATTAGTGGATGGTATTTGAAATGAAAATATATTCCTCATTTTGAGCGTTATTATCTGGAAAAACGAGATCAATTGTAGGTACTAATCAATTCATTCAATTCGCTAGAAACAACTAGTAAAAACGTTATCAGCCTAAAATCAGCGGTCCTTCAAGTACCTATCCGTATCAATCACCGAAATTATTATTCATCGATAGCGTCCGTCACAAGTAACAACTCGATGCATATCGGCTTATATGGTAATACTAGTGAGCGCGTTACGCTATTTATACACTGATCAACAATTGCTAGGGATCACTTATGAACTCCTCTTCATTTGTGTTTTTTTCAAGTCTTCTCGTGAATATCTGTACATTATATGTTCTCTAAGGAAAAACTAAGATGTTTTGAGTTGATTATATCAGTCTTCCTCACTTCATCGGATCTTGTTCACAAAATGTGTATTATCTGTAGGCTGTTAAGCCGGGTTTAGACGAAGCGCACCCACTCGCGAGTCAAACCTCGCCACCTACTCGCGCATCAAAACTCATCCTCGCGCCAGTGTTTACACGACGCGCTGGATTCGCCTGGAAGGCGAGCCAGGATGAGAAGGCGAGGCAGTAATCAGCCTCGTATAGAGTCCGAGACTCGACCAGCTCCAGAAGCTTGTTGAAATGGATTATGGTTTAAATGTATTGGGTTGGTACTGAGTTGGGGCTCTCAAATTTCTCGTAAATTCCTCTGAGTTGTTAGAATATTCAAGTTAACAAGAAAAATATTTCAGAAATTATATTTTTCTCTCCCGAATATGTGAAAAAATGTGGTGTACAAGTCGTGACTAGTGTGAATATTCAATATTCAGAAAACACTTCGAATTTTTCCGTCGAATGTTGGAAATTGAATAAATCAATCTCCTGTAGGAAAATCGGTATACATGGAAAAATAACACTGACGAATTTGCAATTCGTGCAAACTGTGGAATTTTGATAGACGTCTGAACTTACTCTGTTGCCTTGATTATTCGAAGGGGTTAAACTCATGACAATATTGTCGATAAAAATAAGCTCAGAAGATTTGAATGACTTGATGATGTTTTCTCGTGAAAATTTAACTGACTATTGATACAGCATTTGAATTTATTCGCGCCTCTTAGATGAAATTTATGGTCGCATAATTTTCTTGGAGGAAAAATTGTTTCTTTACTTTTATGCATACAAAAACCTGAAGGAAAAAAAAACATTGTTACCACATCTGTTTACATATATAGTTCAATTTTCACATAAGAGTAGTATTTCTATTTCCATGAAATTATAAAAAACTCAATAATCTCCTTGAAAATCTTCGAATATTAAATTATTCCCAAATAACGAGAAACGATAAAAAAAATTAATTTTAATGAAGAACAACAACAAAAACAAAATATGATATTTCGTGTAGATAACGGATAATGCTCGGTAGGTTCGTACAAAACATTTCGTTGAATATCTCAAAAACCGATTGAAATAAAAGAAAAATTTGAGCGGCACAAAGCAGCACAAACCTAGCACAAATCAGCATAATAATTTTTTTTCGAAAATCAAAAAGTGCTGGGCCAACTTCACACACACTGTTGCCAGGTATACTGGTGTTTCCTCCACCCTACTGATTTTTCTTATTTTTCCCCATATAAGAAGAAAAACTGACGATTTTTCTGAAAATCTCACCAGCACAAGTTAGCACAAATAGAGCACAATCATAAAATTTTCGAAAAAAAATGAAAGTGCTGGGCTAACTTTTTTCTAATTTCTTTATTTTTGAGTAAATTAGCTCGATATTTGTGAAAATAACTACGGCACAACTTTGCCTAAGATTAGCACAATGCTTTGAGCATGTTTCTTCTAAAAAAACAAAAGTGCTGAGATGACTTTTTTTATTTTCGTAGTTTGTAGGAAAACGCGAATGATTTTCGTGAAAATATTTACGGCACAAAGCAGCACAAATGTAGCACAAATTTTTTCATTCGTTTTTGAGAAAAAATAACGAAGTGCTGGGCTATCTTTTTTCTTAGATTTCGATTTTTCAGGAAATGAGAGGGACTTTCGAGAAAATTCGAACGGCACAACTCAGTACATGTGTAGCACAATTTTTATCAATCATTTAAATCCCATTTTTCGAAAAGTGCTGGTTTTGGAAATATTTCGAAAACCACTTGGAATTGAGAAAAAAAAATTTTCGGCACAAAGCACAAACCTAGCACAATTCAGCACAACAAAAATTTGTTCGAAAATCAAAAAGTGCTGGGCCAACTTCACACACATGCATTTATTGTTTGAGAAGAACCCCACGGCAAAGGCCGTCGCTTGCCGAGACGTTGCCGGCATAATGTGAATAAACCACACAAAAACCATATGATCAAGGAGAAAGATATTTGGCCGATTCGGTGCCTTGCCTGTGACGAGCATGTGGCTTGCACGAAAGTGAGAATTGGCCTTCAGTCTGGTTTGCGCCAATACATTGCATTGGCCTTAACTAGTTTTTTGACAACGGTAGAACTCGTTAAGCCTTCTCTTTTGAAGGTGCAATCAGTGATGTATTTGCGTGGTAATTCCTAACATGTAGGCACGACTCCGGAGAAGGGAGTACCTATATGCTCCTCTTTCTTCGAGGGCGTCAGTATCTGCCTACCAGGTATCTAAACTGCAACTAGCTTGTAGTACTTCGCCAGTTTTGTGAGGCATTGCTTTCAGCTCAAAAAGTTCCTTGATTTACAATCAACGGCCATCACTTGCCTTACAGCCATTTGAATATCAGAGCCAATGCAGATTCTGGTTGCCTCGTACTGTTTCAGTACAGCGTGTTACAAAATGCTTAGAATAGTTTTCATTATAGGAAATTTGGGTTCAATCCATTCAAGGGCGTTTTTCTCTCAGATGGCTATTGTTTGGAATGGACCGATGATTAGTTTATTGGCCCCCTTAATCATGCTCAGGGCAGAAGTGGAATTTTATTGGTGAATGATATTCGAATATAAATTTCTGTCTTATTCGGCGCTCATCATTCGGAAAAACCAAACAATTGTACTAATTAATTCAGTAAATTCGTCATAAACAACTGGCAAAAACGTTATCAGCGGTCCATCAGATATCCGTATCAATCACCGAAATTATTTTTTATCGATTCTGTCCGTCGAATGTGTCGACCGATACAGGCGTCAAGGGTTATAGTAGGAGCAGTACGTTTTTTATCGTACGAACTCAGGGACACAGACAAAATATTTTTCTGTTATCTCTCCACCCTCAAAGAATCTCCGACACTTTTTGAGTGCATATTGAGATGATAATGATCCGAGGGCAACCCAACAAGAAAGTTATAGCTAAACTGTGTGACTTCTGGCGTATCTGAGCACCACCAGGAATCTCGAATTCTGAGCATTAAAATTCCCAAGGAGTTTTCGGGCTCCTCTGGAAGAAAAAGTCTTCACCACAGAAAATTACCTTCTTCTTCATCGAGAATTCCTTTTTTTCAGCAATCCTGCCTTACCTATATGTTATATACGAAAAGATTCTAGTGCGATGAAAGAAGGTGAAAGCCACTCACTGGCGAGAATCCAGCGAATCACGAAACGCATAGAATAATTATATGTATAGGAAATTTTGTTCATTCCTATTATTAAGGGCATTTTCCTCGCGGATTATTACTGCTTTCAATCAATAAATAATTATAAATTAATACACTCATGCAGGAAATTGAATTGCCTTTCCAACAAGGTGCTGCTAGACTCCTTTCCCTATTAAAGCTGTCAGGGGTTGCGGCTAGAGGGGTAGTGATATATTTCTAATAACAAACGAAACATGTCAAATCATATGTTCTATACAGCGGCCATTAGAATCCATACATAAATTATATCTTTTCCATAGTTCTTTATAAGTTATTTTGCTCAAGTGAACCCTATTTTGGTAACTTGGGTATAATGAAATAAGGAAAAGATATAATCTATGTATGAATCCTAAGGGCTTGTATGTAGAACATATGATTTGACATGTTTGTTATTAAAAAATTATTATTATTGTAAAATATAATATTTGATGAATATAATGATTGAGAACTAGTTTGCTACGAAGTTTCTTCGGATTTAAATAACACAATCATATCTATGTGTCTCTATATCAAGGCATACTGGTACAATACGAAAAAAATAAATGGAATAGAATTAACATAAAAGTAAGAAGTCGCTGACGGTAAGAAACAGAAAAAATGGTATTCAGAAACATTCAAAATCAAATTATCTTTCGAATGACACAATAATGAAGGTACGTTTCTGGAGAAAGAATTTTTGGTAGCGCAGCGACGCCTCGCGTCTTAATTCTTTTCTCAAACTTCTATGCACATCCCAAGTCAACATTGATTTGTACCAAATACCTTCAACAGAATAAAAAAAATATAAGGTACCTGAGGGTATTAAGGCTAGCTAGGGAGATTTGTAATAAAATGAAAAATATCCAACATAATCACAAATTTTATTATAAGTCAGTCATGTACTCAAGGTACTACATAATCAAAACACAAAATAGATTCTCTAGCTCAAAACAAAAACAATATATACTTTTTTAAAAACGCTGTCTGTAGGCCTATTATAATAGGGTATGGTTAAAAGGCCTATACTTTAAACTATCAAAAAAATCTACTTATATAACATAAATTGGTATTCTTGAGATCAATAATCATTAATTTAAAGCAATAGGAAGCATAGTGATCTTAGAAAATTAAATAAACTGCTTTTATTCGCATCCATCAGGACATTGAAAGTCATTGGTATTCTTGAGATCAATAATCATTAATTTAAAGCAATAGGAAGCATAGTGATCTTAGAAAATTATTTTTTAAATACGTGCCGCGAAACCTCACCGCTGAATGGTTTCCACGATACTGGCGGAGGGAAAAGTGCAAGCATTAGCCCGCCACTTCTTAACGGCTTGTACAGGCTCTGAGCTTGTGTGTGCGTAATCTTGATCGTCAATGACAGTATTTCGTACGTTTTTTGGGATTTAGGCCTTATTGCCCGACAGGCCTCAATACCCGCGGGTACCTTACATCCCTTCTCGAGTAAAATTAGGTTACCAAGATAAGTGAATCACACTTCAGTGAATTCGTCAGAAACAACCAGCAAAAATGTTATCAGCATAAAATCAGCGGTCCATCGGATATCCCAATCAATCACCAAAATTATTATTCATCGATTCCGTCCATCGACGCATACCGGCGTCGAGGGTAATACTCTAGTAAGAGCATTACGCTCTTTATCGGACGAACTCAGGGACGCAGACAAATTATTTTTCTGTTATCCCCGCCATATGTTCCGGGTAACAACACCGATAAAGATAACGTGATAAGGAGACCGCTTGTCAGTTCACCACTCCCCACGTTTTTATCGATTCCCGTAATACGTGCAGATGGCCCCTAATATGCTCAATAAGCTCGTATTTGACAATTTAATCTTCGCGGATATGACGGTTTCTGACGCCCGATCGTCATATTGCCGTAATGAAAAGATACGAACGATTCGGGAAATCGATTTGATTATTGGATAAATGTGTTTCATATGGAAACGGCGCGATGCCATTGCCCCTGAAAAAAAGAGTTTCACTGATAGTTTTACAAAGATGGGAACCTATCATTCTCAAAAATTTTCGAGAAAATATTAGTCAACTGGTTATTGAACTCCTTCCATAAATTCGGTATATTTTCGAAAAATCAACATGGTTATTTGCGCGGTAAAAGCACCACCACGGCTCTCTATGAGTTAACATCGGGTATTATTGAAGCTCTTGAACAAGGTAAGGTGCCCATCGGACCTTTTCTGGATCTATCTAACGCTTTTGATTGTGTAGATCACCAAGCACTTTAGAAAAAATTGGAATTTTATGGTATTCATGACAGAGTTCACAAGTCCAAAGAAGAAGTAGTTAAAATATGTGTACCTCAAGGTAGTATTTTATGTCCCCTTCTTTTTCGTTGATATATCAATGATCTACCTTTGGCTATATCCACTTTAATTCAAATGATTGTTCATATACTTTTATTTGTAAACGGCGCAAATGCACTTATTAAAAATAAAGACCTCGAAACATGCATCGAACCGACGAAAACACCCTTTTGATCTGATAAGTATTTGGTGTAGTTAGAAGTTAGAACGGGCTCCATCTCAATGTTAATAAAACTGAGTGCGTTATGTTCAGAACTAATAGATCCAGAGAAAATTTTCCGGAAACAATAGATTTCAACGATACCACAGATTTGTTGAGTTCAAAGAAACCGTGTTGGTTGTCGGATACGATACTGTTGACAAGTGATGATTGCTGAGCAGTGGCGCAGCCAGGATTTACTTTTGGGGGGGCTGAACTGAACAATTTTTGATGATACAACAAATAACGAAAGTTGAAAGTTGAAAAGTTGAAAGTTTGGGGCTGCAGCCCCAAAGCCCCCCCCTAGCTGCGCCAGTGTTGCTGAGTGCACAATTCAGTTGAAAATATTTTCAAATTGGACAATAATACTCAGGTAATTGCGCTCTGAAAATACCAGTAAACTTAAGAACTATTTGAATAGTGAAGGATTTCTTCTTAATTGAGTCCAACCGAAAAACTTCTCCAAGATGCCTTCGGATTTTTGAATCTGAAACGGAAAAATCGAAGCAAAAAAGGGAATAAAAAATAAAATGATGAATCGATATAAAATTAACAACCGAATTCGAAGATGACTTGGCAACTTCATGTATAGCCCTTAAGCCATTCTGAAACTCAAAAACTATTTATCAGATGACCTTTTCCTATACAATTAAGAAGAGTCTAAATTTTCCTTGGAAGATCAAATCCAGGAACTTTATTGGAGAGATCAGTTATTAAATCTTTGTTTTGAACATCACATGTGTTTCACTCGGATTGCCAAATTGCTTTATCGATTTCATTCGAGGTCAGAAAATAATTAGACCAGAATGGTTTACGTGATTTTAATCGAGGAATCTTATTATCTGGAATATAGGAAAGTATTTTATATAAATTTGTAGAAGAACTAAATTTATTCCAAATGTTCAAAGTTAAGGCATGCCTGCAGATATGTGTAGGAGTAATGTTTGAAAGAACTGGTAACCATTGTGTTGGTGTTGATTTTATTGTCCCAGTTACTATTTTCATGGAAAAGTTTAAACCTTATGTACCAACATGGGCACTGTTGAGCCAAACAGGGCAACAATCTTCGGCAGTAGAGTACACTAAGGCTAGAGCTGCCGTACGAAGAGTTGTTGCGTCAGCACCCCATGAAGTACCAGCAAGTTTTTTAATAAAATTATTTCTATTTTTAAATTTCATACGTAAATTATCCAAATGAGCTTTGAAATTTAGAAAAGAATCTAGTTTAGTGCCTAGATATTTAGGATTGAAATCATGTTTAAGAGGAGTATTACCAAAAAGTAGGTACGTTCAATTTTCTGTACTTCTGATGATTATCTTAATGGAAACACGAGACTTCAGTTTTATTAGCATTTGGACAAAAATGCCTAGTAAACTGGTGTTCCACGCACTTGAGTGAAAAGCAGTTTTTGTAAAAATAACCTTCACTATAATGATAAGTAAGTGGACGAAACCGCAAGTGAAACCAACAATTATTGCCAAATTATAGATCGTCACGCTTTCGATGAATCTGCTAGTAAATACTCCTCACGTCATTCATCCTCCGATTAAAACCACATAAACACAAATAACAACAAAGAAAAAACAAACAGTATACGTATCTCAAACAAATATTATAAAATCATAATGGAACAAACATGCCATGCGGCTCCTGTATTCACGAATGTGAATTGTATCCAAGATCCTCCACGGATTCGAGATAGTCACCGCCAGAAACCTGTCAATTCACACTTCTAGCAACATCATCTCCGCCAACAATGAACGCTACTGTTCGAGGCATTATAAAAAACCACTCACCAACCTTCGGATTCGAGTATGGACGCTGCAAGAATGAATTTTATTATGCTGGGAGAATCACACACGATCGCGTGGGACTGCTTTCATTATTGAGAAAAAAAATTTATTTTGTGTGGCGGTCACTTCATTTGATCGTTTACCTGCTAATAAAACTTTGTCTTCGTGTAGGTTGGCAATTTGAGGTGTCATAAAGAATAGTGTCGAGGTATTGAGAGTTTTGAAGAATTTCTTAATTGCCCACTACGCTGTGTATACTACTTCATTCATGTTTATGGACTGAGATTCGGTCAAACCAACCATTCATGATACGACATCTACCAGAAATAATGAAGAATTGCCCATAAAAAATATTTTCACAAACATAAGGGATGAATAGAAAGAGATATCACAGGTGACATTATTATTGGTCCTATTTTTATAGTTGGGGAAAGTCTATAATGCCCCATCAGAGTTTCAAAACTGCGCTTCAGCTCGACCCCTGATCTGTGATGACTACAAAGAGATGCCGTATTCCTCCTAAAATTCTCCTGTCCAAGACATTCCTTGCACAGGCTCTCAATGGCGAGGCATGCTGTATGTAAGTGAGTTTCTACCTTTTTCTCCCAGAATCACGCTCGTCAGTTTCTGTTGAACCAATTCTTTTCATATGCTTCCTAAGGTAGCAATGTCCTGTTAGAGAGTCAGTGGGGCCAGTGGGGCAGCCAGGATTTTGTTTTGGGGGGCGCTGAACTGAACAATTTTTGATGATACAACAAATAACGAAAGTTGTAAAGAATAAAGAAGAAAAATAACGAAGAAATTAATCTTGGGGGGGCTGCAGCCCCGCAGCCCCCCCTCTAGCTGCGCCAGTGAGTGGGGCGGTAACTTATTTTTACCAGTGGCGGCTGCTCAGAAGAGGCAGAGGAGGCCGGGCCTTCCCTAATTTCATTGCATTTTATTCAATTTTAAATTTAAGTTTAAATAAAAATAATCGCATTTCTATATCTCTATATTCCCATAATTCCATCTCATATCCAAATCTGAAAGTTATAAACATACTCAGCGATATAAAATATTCATACATTAGGTATCTGCAACACACAATACAGCGTTACGGATAGCAGGCAAACCGCTTAGAGAAGGAGGTTCACCTCTAAAGGGTTTTTCGGAAACTTACTCGATCACTAACCCGGCTTGAATATCGACTAATAAACGGTTCATTTGCTGTCAAAATTCAAGCCTAGTTAGTGACCGAGTAAGTTTCCGAAAACCCCTTAAGAGTCGAGATTTGTAAGAATGTAAAATTTCAAACTTCTTCAAATGAACGGAGCGGGAACCACTCAAAATTCAAGCTGCAGATCACGCGTCAGAGTCCCGGCTCCGCGGCTTTATTTTCGCTTCTAGGCGAACAAGCTTAGCCGAACCTGAACGTTCGATCGGCCCGACTGAACCCGGCGATCGTGGATGGAAATCAGCTGTTGTTTTGATTCCCATCCTTTTTATTAACGAATTATTAATCCTCTCAGCGTGCGGTTTGTGGTTTTGTGATATTTTTCGGAAAAGTTTGTAGGGTGAGATTCTAATATTTCAGCAAGAAAGGTGGAGACAGAAACAAGAAGTGAGAATTATAATGCAAGTAGTGAACTAAAAGAAACGCAAGATCCTGTAGAGTTTATTTTCAATAATAAATTCAGTAAAATGCCTTACGATGATAAAATTTTCATAACTCAAGTAATTAGGTCACCTCGACCAACAATGCCAAATTTAATTATTAATTCTGTTCATAATCGTTCGTTCTGCGTAGTATTGTACAAATGCCACTGGCTGACAGGAAGCCCAATTCGAAATAAATTATTTTGGTTATGGCTCGGGCCTCATCTGATTGAAATCTCACGAGCCGCTACTGATTCTTGCTGAGATCCAAATCCTTTTTTGAACTTGCAGTTCTGAAGTTCTTTCAGTTTTCCCTTGTCCAAAAACTCTTTTCTATAGGTGCATTTGCCTATACCACAGATGGGTTCTGGTCAGTCAGTAAGTGACGTTTGTGCTCCTTTTGTGGCCTGTGTGATAGCCTTTTCGTTTCCTTTGATTCCTGAGTCAGGAAACCAGACTAAAGAGACCTCGTTGTTCTTGCTTACTTCATTGAGTTTTCTGCGGCGTACTTCCATATTAGTTTAGAGTCGATGAAGTTCAGAGTTTTAAGGACAGCTTGACTATCAGAATCGATCACTATGTCATATCATAGTTTCTTTTCTTTCCGGGTTGAATATTTCAATTGCAACTATTTCTACCTGAAAAACACTCGAATAGGAATCCAACGATAGTGTACAATTTTTATGTGGTTACAAAATACACTCACCGGCAAAATAATCGATCCCCTCAAAAAATCGATGTCGTTTGTTAATTCATAAATATCAAGACACATCTTCTCTTGACAATTTAATTCTTCATTCATAACAATAGCTCAATTTTTGTTAAAGATACAGGGTTTTCAGAGCAACATTAAACTCCACAATTTCGCTATGGCTATGAAAGTAATTTCACAGATTTAACCTTAAATCCGAACGTTATGAAAATAAACTGAAAACTCAGTGAAAACGTAAAACTAGAGAAGTTTCAGCGCGACATGTTGTTCGGTATGCACAGTTTATTGGAGACGATTTCTTGCTAATGCTTTATAATGCCTAACCGCATCAACGCTCTCAACCGCATGTGGCTAGGATTTCCAGGGAGTATTTAGCAGAGGTTGATATCCAAACATTCAACTGGCCTTCTCTGAGACCAGATTTGAACCCAATTGGGCATGGTTGGATGCTCTTGGGAAAAATTCAATCTCGCGTACCAACTCATGGAAATTTACAGCAGCTCGGTGATGCCCTAACAGATGCTCTTATTGATTCAAAACCTTAATGAGGACATGCCGAGACGAATTGTAGCTGTTATCTGCGTCTGGGCGGACAACAAGTTATGTTTTTGACTTTGTTTTCAGTTTGTTTTCATTAGGTCAGAATTTTAGGTTGAATTTATTGAATAGATGTTGTAGCCTTAGCGAAATTAATGTTTTACTGAAAACCCTGTATCATAAACAAACACACCAGGGGTGGTGCTTAGTGATTTAACGAATGTCATATTTTATACATTCGCGAATGCGAATTCGAATGCAAAGTCTGCTACTGACATTCGCGAATGCAAATGCGAATGCGAATGTAGAAGTGTTCAATAAGATAAATAATAATTGTTAATTTTTGAGAAAGAAGTATGTATTGAGAGTTTATACTTTCTTGTTTTTAGATTTATTTATAATTTAACGTAGAAGAATATAGTTTTTGATTATTTATTATATTTTTGAGTTTTAATTCAAGATGATGATTATTTTAACAAAAGTTTATATAAGAAAGACTGATAAAAGTTTCATAGATTTGTTTTTGTTAGTTTCAATTGCACTAAATTCTTGTGTTAGAAGTTTTTTTCTGATATTCATATTCGCACAACATTCGCAGAAATTCTGCGGATGCGAATGCAACTACGAATATTCAAAAATATGCGAATATAAGCGAATGCGAACGCGAATGCGAATATTCGTTACAACCTAGTGGTGCTGAAGTTAGGGTAAAAAAACAGATTTTGTTTCACCCTGTATAAAATGACGGAGTCTTCTTGAAATTCAAAACTGATGATTGATTAGGATGAACATATCTACAATTGCAAAAAAATCATTTGAATCGGACATGAAATAACATTTTTATGTATATGTATTATCAAACTCATCGATATTTTGAGTGGATTATTTTGCCGGTCAGTGTATATGCTGGCTGTGCTGTTTGATATTCGACACATTGCATTTATATTTAAAAAGCGTGTACAGTATAACTCACATTTTCATTCATCGTATTCCAGTGGTGAATGACGTACCCTGTATATTTGCATCATTCCATGAGTTTTGATACAAAACAACCATCGAAATACTAGCATGAGGCTCGACAGAAATCGAGATGTGGATCTATAGGAAAGTCTCTTACAAGAAGGGTGTAGTTATATAATATTTTTAGTGTTATGTAGAGATCATTGACGACTGCCAGAGTGCCACAACTGAAAAACTTCCCTAGCTAGAACATGGTTTCAGCAGGACGAACAACGTCCACTCGTCCAATACGTCTCTGCCATAAGTTTTTCAGTAGAGTATTCACCTATGGGGTCCTGAGAAATACATTTGAAGGTCGTATCATTGAATCTGATACTCTTCAATGCTGTCAGTAATTTTCTCACATAGCGATACAATGAATTTAATTCCATTAATAATTACCGCACAGTAGTTATAATTTGCATTTTTATCCATCGTATTCTGATAATAAGTGAGAGTCCCACCTGCAGCTCTAGACCAACCCTGTATATGAGCACCATTCCATAAGTTTTCATAATCAAAACAAAACAACCATCGAAATACCTGCATGTGACTTAACAGAAATCGAGATGTGGATCTATAGGATGGTCTCCTCGCGTCCAGCAAAGTAGCTCTTGAGCACGGTTACAACAGACAATCGGTGCCAAGTGAAAAGCACTTCACAGACGAACATTATGAGACCACACACGAATTCAACTTGAAATTTACATCTTGCTGCTATGTTTCTCAAGATTTCCATTATGTTCGACCAGGTATGAGGTAGGAATTGCTTTGACTTCGCCACTTTAGTAGTTTACGTGATAAAAGCCTAAGTTGTAGTATTACTGGAACGCGAAGCGGAGAGCAGCGTGCCACTAAACGTTGTTTTGACATTCTCAATTTAAAGCTGAACGGAATTCTTCAACTCGGTATGCTATCCATGAATGATAATAAAAAAAAATTGACAAAATGTTCGGATATGATTTGACAAAGTTTTCTTTGACCACGTTATGCAGAACGTTTTAGGTTTTCACTCCCAGTCTCTGAAAAAAAATAATTAAAATAACTAAAAGAAAATTAATTAAGATTACATGCTCCTGCGAAAATCTTTGCAGTAATTTGTAAGGGGCAAATTGGTCTTGAAAAAATTGTTGCCTAGCAGTAAAACTAAAAAAGGAAATAAATAAAAAGGATAATGTAACTTTTGCAGTCAATTAGACTGCAAACGAAAAACACACAATTCCGAAGATTTTATAAGTTTGTCTGAACTTATCAGACACCAAACGTTACATTATCCTTTTCATTCATTTCCTTTTTTAGTTTTACTGTTAGGCAACAATTTTTTCAATGCCAATTTGCTCCTGACAAATTTGTGCAAAGATTTTTGCAGGGGCATTTCATCTTAATTGAAATTTTTTAGAATTATTTCTGTTTCAGAGGCTGGCAGTGAAAACTTAAGAAATTTTTAGAAATGCAGAATCGTTCCAGATTTTATTTCAATCGATACGTTATGCAGAGTATTCAGAATAAAGTCATCAAACGCCAAGGGATATTTCTTTGTCATGTATCATTTACTTTGAGACGATGGTACCTGATGAAATTTGTCAACGAATGTTTGTTCATGCACAAATTTCAACTTTTTTCAACCCATTCACGTGAAAAATTAGAATGTGTGAAAAAAATGCTTTGTCAAAAATCTTTCTTGCAATATTTGATGATGAATTTGTGGAATTAAAAAAAAAGAAAAGAATTTTTTATTTAAAAATCAACATATCTGTAACTCTTAATAACATGGTATTAAAATTTAATTTAATGTTTTTGTAAACGTTCATTTGTTCAATTTTGTCTTCGATCATTTTGAATATTTTTGTATGTGGAAAAGGTTCACTCCAATTCCGCGGATGTAACTGGTGAGAATTTGGACCTTGGTGCTATGTTCTCCCTTATAGTTTCAGGTAAAACTTCTGCCGTCCCATTTATTAAACTCTCGATAAGAGGGGAATCTTCAGAACTTGGTTTTCCCTTCAACATCCTTTCAAACTTTTCTTGAAATTTATTTGGAAATGCCAATGGCAACGTAGATTTATTTGGCCTATTTTACTCATTATTTGTATACTTTCGTCGCGAGCGGCTACTAATACCTACTGCTTTACGAATGCGATAAAAGTGATTCGCAAATCTGACAAAAGTCACAATTATCAGTATTAGTAAGCGTCCACCTATCGGCAGCGAACGCAGTGGATTTTAGAATCCTTTGTATAGAAACTAATGCAAGCGCGTCCACCTACCGCGCCGAACGAATCGGATTCTATACAAAGAATTTAATTCTAAAATCCGCTTCGTCCGCTGCGTTCGCTGCCGATAGGTGGACGCTCTGCTTAAATACTCATTAGACCTCATGTTCTGTGGAATTTGGTCGGATTCAGCACTTTTATCGCATTTAGGAACGCAGAGAAGAACATACGTACCTACCGAAAATATGGAGCTTAACTAAAATATGCAAATACAGCTGAAAATGTCTTAAATATGCAAATGCCTATAATCTGGTCTCTAATCATAACTGAAGCACAGTGTTTTACACATTCAAATTTTTCACGTGAGGGGTTTGAAAGTTGTGCATGAACAAAACTGTATTGGTATACTTTCATTCGGTGACAAATTTCATCAGGTACTATCGTCTCAAAGTAAATGAGTCATGACAAAGTGCACATACTGAAAACCTCTTTGAAATAATTTTTGATGAAATATTATTAAATATTTCAATTTCTGCATGCCCGTAAAGAAAATACATCGACCTTGCTAAAAAAGTACAACATGAAACACATTCCCTATTCAAAAAATTCAGAGGGTTGATGGAGATGGCACAGGGAACAACAAAAATTCTTCATGAATGCAAAAAATTTGGTAAAAAAGAAACAAAATTGACCTGTCTCAGGATTTTGTTGCCAAATACTATAAACAAAACCGAGTCGTTCAAGACCAGCTGAAAATTCCAAATTTACAGATAATTGGACAGAACTATGTCACGCTGTAGCTTTAGGAAAAAAAGCATTAATTACTTAATTAATAAATTCTTCAAATTGAACTTCCAATTATTCGAATATGAACTTGAATAATAATGCATCAACCATGTCATCGACTTCTCAATCATTATCGAGATAACGAGATTATTTCATTCCGAAATACATTGTGGCGTCAATAATATCGGTATCGATCGTAAAAATATTAAATAACTTCCCTATCAAGCACTTAAACTCGGGTATTAGCAAATTTTGTAATTTGGGCGATTTTGATTTACCGGCGAATGAGATAGATTGGTAGGTTTTGGGTATTGCCGAATTATCGATAGTACTCAAGATAAGAGGTTGTGATACATGAGATGAGTACTTAAAGTATTTGTTGCCAATATTGATAATATCATCCCAAGATTGAGGAGCGGGTTATTAACTTGGGACGGTCATTCAAAATTGATGAAAACCTCTTTCATTGACGAGCATAAATCTCTTATAGTTATAGTTACATCAAGGTCTAATGTGCCCCCTTACAGAGCTGTTTTAGCACACCCTTTACAGCTCGCTTTCCAGTCCCAGAGATCTGATGAAATCCAATACAGGTGAAGGCTTCAAGGAGGCTAGTTCCTTACTCTTACAAGTTTCTCGCCCAAGGCATTCTCTCCTTAGGCTCGCAATGCCAAAGCATTCATTGACTAGGTGAATGGGGGTTTCTTCCTCCTCCCCACAGAACTTACACTAGTCAGTGTCCGATAATCCCATCCTCAATAGTTGCTTCCTGAGGCGACAATGTTTTGAAAGAAAGCCAGTGAGGAGGTGTAATTGTTTCTTACCAAGATCCAGATATCTCTTGGATCTTGCTGTTTCAAAATTCGTAATGAACTTAGTGGAATTATCCATCCCTGGGAGATTCCGCCAGAGTTTTTCCCTTTCGGCTTCCTCCTCCTTATAGGTACATTTACCCATACCACAGAAGGGCAATGAATGTCAAAACTTTACTGGAACATAGATACATAAAAATTTTATTATGTCAAATGTAAGTCTCGTGCAAAATGAGAATGTATTTCAATCAAGTATTCATACACAATTCATATTGAGATCGTCGGAAAAATCTTCTAATCAACTCGGTTATTAATCGAGCGACTAATGGTCTCGAACTATTAAAATATCTTGACAATTAGTCGCTGTCTTCAATAACCTAGTTGATTAAATAGCAGTTTCCATCGACCTCAAAATGAAGGGTATTTTAATGTG
The DNA here is from genome assembly GCA_013421045.1 of Propylea japonica. Taxonomy (NCBI): domain Eukaryota; kingdom Metazoa; phylum Arthropoda; class Insecta; order Coleoptera; family Coccinellidae; genus Propylea; species Propylea japonica. Next base: position 50,350,666 of record CM024241.1, on the reverse strand, counting down.
TTCGAAATTGAAAATTGATGAATCATTTTCATGTTTAATTTATGCTATTTTAATGTGCAATCATGTACTGGAGCACAGAACCATAGACATTTTATTATGTCAAAAGTATGTCTTATGCAAAATAGGAATGTATTTCAATTAAGAATTTTATACACAATTCGTATTGAGGTTGTCGAAAAAATGTTGTAATCAACTCGGTTAATGATCTAGCGATATTCCGACCATTAGTCGCGTCTTTGGTAACCTATTTGATTGAATAACTATTTGAGTGAATTTCCCGCCTTGTTTGGGAGTAGGGATATTGGCTATATGGAACATTTTAGGACACCCCGTATAATTAGAAGATCAATTCGACGTATAATTAGAAGACTGATCTGACATTTCAGATTACGCTATATGCATAGTGTTGATATACATATACGAGATACAAAAATCAAATTGAGCATTGACGTGAAGTCAGAAGCTGAATGTAAATATCCTTAAAGCTGATGGTTTCATTCTGTTTTTTCGGAAGTTATTGTGATCGTTAAAATTTAAATTTAATCCCGCGAACCATTAGATATTTTGGTTTTGTTCATTTATGAATTCATCTTTCCTCTACTTTGAAAATTGGTTTTGAAGTTGTTGCTTTTGGAAATTATCGTATTTACGATCGGCGGTAGGCCGAGCTACAGCTAAAGGGTTTTCCAATAAGAGGTGTTATTTTGATATTCAAAGACAAATACAATTCTTCAATATAAATGATCGGATATTTATTTCATTAAAAAGAAGAAGGTATGCCGTTAATAGTGGAAAATAACATCCGGCAAATGGTCACCACGACCATAACCAAATCGCAAATTGGCTGCCATATGACCTCGATAGCCGCACGAATTCCATCTTTGAGGTCTTGAATCGACGCTGGGCTATTGGCGTAGACCTTCTCTTTCACGTGGCCCAAAGGAAGAAGTCGAAGTTCGAGAGATAACACGGTCAGCAAACTTTTCCCGCAAAAGATCAATGGTTTCGTTTTTGATGATCGGCCGGCTTGTGTTCCTGTGTTAAATGAACTTTATAAGCCTTAAGACCCAAATCTTTATGCAAAATACGGCGAAATGACGTTTGTGGAATGCTTGATTCAAAAACCGACGAGGAATGGACAAACCTGGGTTTTCAACACTTTCGGCTACAGCAGCAATATTCTGGGCTGTTCTTCAGCGACGTGCACGGGTTTTATTCTTCACATCACTAACTTCCCCCAACAGCTTGAGTTTTTTCATCAATGTCTTTATTGCAGTCCGACAAGGTGCTTCACGATGACCCAAAAATGTTCGAGTTTAACGAAACGTCTCTGCCAAATTTTCACCATTTTTATAGTAAATTTCAATGCTTTCATTGCGTTTTTGAAGCGTGTATCGTTCCATTTTTATTAATGGCGTAGTTTATATTTGTCAAATGTCAAAAAATTACAGCTTCAAACCAGACATCTACCGAAATAGCGGGCTATTCAAAATAACACCTCTTATTGGAAAACCCTTTACTTTCCAAACAGCTACACCGTCCGCCAACACTTTTCTCCCGACAAAGTGTCAGGTAATGACATCAAGCCTTCCAAGTAAAAACAAAAGATCCACCCCAAGCAAAGTCAAGGTACCATCGGTAAGGCACCGATATTGTCTAGTCATTGCCCAATTATTTCATTACTCTTGGTTTTGTACACCTGCCCGATATTCGACGCTGTCAAGGGAAGTTGACAGGACGATGACAATGCTCACTTTGCGGGGGTGTAATTTGATGGCACAAATTGAGTCTTCTTTTATTTAATTTCAATTTGGCCGAAGAGTGATTGATGTTCCCAACCAACTCTCGATTATACGAAGTGAATCATTGAATGGCAAATAAATAGCTAGTCATTTCACGATAAGCGCAATCCTGATGGATAATGAGGTGCAGTGGCGCAGAACTTGGAGTTTCAAATTGGGGGGTTGCCCTACACCCGTCTTTTCGAATAGAGCCGTATTCAATTTTTCAAAAAAACGTATTCGGACATCACTTCCATGAGTAATATGGAAATAAAATTTTGAGTGAAAAAATTAAGTAATGCTCTGAGCAGGGCTTCTGAGCGTTTGTTCATTGGTGGAGCAATAAGGCAAATTCCATGAAATTTTGTGTGAGGCTTAGGATTGGTACTGAATATATTATTGCAAAATTTCAGTTTATCAGAATCATAGTTTTGGAATTATATAAGTATAATATATGATGAATAAAATACCTAAGTGAAATCGATAACAGTGAAGATATTTCTTTGGTTTCGATTGGGCAATCCTTTTAAAAATTTTGCAAACATTCAATTCGTCAATCTTCATCCTCCAGGATATATTTGAATTTTTTTATATTTAGAACCTTTGAATTGGTATTAAACATCTGAATTACAGCTCGATTCTCGAAATAAATTTCACTTCCATCGGATGTCGATTGAATATTCTATGATTCTGGTAACACCACTGCAAGAAAGTTTTGTATAAGGATAGGAAGGAATGTACCTTATACATATGATCACAAAATTTGTGATCGATGGTTTTCTTATTGATATGGGATATTGGGGAAACAAAATTGGGCATAGCCAATTAAGGCATACCTATTTATTGGTAAAAATCTGACAGTGAACAATTTTAGTTCGAAATCATGGAAATATAACCTGCTGATAAATTATTCCAGAGAATTTTTAGAATTATCCATAAAATTCCACAGTCATAAGTGCATCTTCCATTCGAATCTACAAGAATAGAATTTCAAAACTGATAAGCAGTTTAAGAAATATTGAAAACCATGAAGGGAATATTCCAGTAACGATTACTCCAAAGCTAGTCAACCGGTTTGGACACGAAATTCACGTCCTTAACTAAACACATCCTGAAAATTTCGAATTTTCACTTTTTTCTTTCGAACTTTGTGGGTTTTAGGCCTGAACCCGAAAGTACCCTTGAAATTTCAAAGCCCTAATTTCATTTGTTTGAGGATTATCGGGTTCACGACCGGCCGGACAGTCTAAACATTCGAAAATTACAGATATTTGGGCAGAACGATAGCACGCTGTTCCTTTAGGAACAAGCGGGCGGAAAGAACAGTTGGTATGGCAGCTTGGATTGTCATAACTTTCGGAGCTACATTTACTTACTTTGGGTGAGATGTAATATCACTATGACTATATATTTCTCGATGACAAGATAGGAGTTTGTAGGCTGGCAATTTCGTGAATGGCATCGTAAATAATTTCTGAATTGATTGTGTTAATATTTCATACTATTACAAACTGTACAATCACTTGTCATATAATGAATGTTTTAATTTGAGTGGTGAATAAATTTCAATATTAATTTCTGTTCAAAAATCTCGAATTTTTCGAGCGAGAATTTTCAGCTGGAGAAATATCATCTCCAGTATTATTCGACATGACTTTTTCACCAGAAAATTATTCGAAAAAATATTTTTCATTGCTTATGTGTGATGTGTGAGAAAAACACAAGGAGCACAGCAGTTGTGGTTCGCATTCGACAAAAATTATGGGTTATCTTTTATAATTATATAGGTATGACAATACATTGTCACTGCAAAAAATGTTTATTTTGTCAAGATCAATAGTTGATCTACGTAAAATGTAGCAATCAAAACTCCCTAGGTACTAAATGTCAAACCACTGGAATATTCATTGGAATAACCAATCTGTTTGTAGAATTACGTACGCCTCTGTTATCCATTAATTCTTGCATTTTTCGACCTACTTTAGACCAACTAAAAATCCCAAGTATTCAAGAAAGCGTGGGAAAAGAGATGATTTAGTGTCTTTTATCAAAACGTCTTCTTATCTGTTATCAATAAGCAAACTCTTAACTTCTGCATTTCTCCATAATGATTAGAGTTTTATTGGGGAAATGGTGCCTTATCAATTCGATTGATTATGGAAATTTGGACTAGTTTCGGAATTCTCCTTATCATTTTCCTGTTCGGAAGATTCTTATACATCATCGAAAATAACAAGCACTTCATTGACATTGTAATTCAGTATAAAATTGCGAAATGCAACGAACTGAAAAAGAAACAATCATTTTTTCATCATCCTTGTGTTTATTATTTTAGAAAGTAGCAGCTGTATCATAATATGGTTCATATTGTTGGAATATCATGAATTTGGTCTGAAATTTGTATTGAAAAGGTCTAAAAAATTCAGGTTAGACTTAATACTGAATTAGATTTATATTTTTCGAAGGAATAGAATAAGAACGATTTCAGTTGCGAGGGCTTTGAATAAAAACACAAATATCGGCAAAATACGATGTATTAGCGATTCCAAATAAGCGGTTCTCCTTCTAGTGATCATCGGAAAAACTATAAATAATAACGTGATTCTTGCATAGTGTCTTTTGTGTTGATTTATTCTTATATTTTCTTCAATATTTTGTAATTATGGATTTGATCTCTCCATAAATTCGAAAGTAAACTGATTTTTATCATTGCTTGAAGATACTATAAATGACGATGAAAAGAATCATTACTCTGTACAGAACCAAACAATTGTAAAGTTTTGAACGGTAAGAACGAGAGAATTTTCATAGAAAGAAAAAATCACTTCAAATTAGTAATCAAACAAGAAAAATAAATTTATTTGTTGCATTCAGGATATGCAGCATCTATGTAGAAAATTTTTGACATCCTTTCCTTCAACGATTCTAAACAAGTCGTATTCGTCAAAACTGCAAAAGTATACCTTTCGAATGGTTCTTCGTCAATGATTCGCATCTAATTCGTAAGTATTGACAATTTCTAAGGCTTGCGTCAAGAATATCAATTGATATCTAAATCACTGAAACTCAAACTTTGGCGATTAAGATCAAATTATTTTAACTAGTTTTATCGATTGATTTACCTTTCGGGTAGATTCGCCTTTTTAAACAGATCAATAAATGCAAATTTCATGTACATACTGTTATTCAAAATTTTTTTATTAAGCTGTGCTCGGCGCGGTTAATACTTGGATGGGTGTACGATCATTCGATTTTTAAAGTAATTTACATCGTTCCTGGAACAAAAACCTTTAGTAATAAACGTTCTCAAACTATTCAAAAAGGATATTCGTACCTTATTTCATTTGGATCGGCCCTATTTCGTTTACAATGAACCAAAATTCTCAGGCACTTTCCTCACGTAAACACATCTGACAGTTCTAATTAATTTTCCTATGAGAATGACATCGAAAAATGAAGCAATTTTAGAAACGTCAAAAAATTCAACATTTTCTTTCGTTCTTTTCGATATCTTGCAGACGGTCTAGAGAAACGATTTCTTGAGTGGGCGGTACCTACGTTATTCGACATCGGATCGACAGCGACTGCTACCTTGGAGAGGCCCTTGCTTCGGATTACGTGGGGGCCTATGGGGACGCTTTTTCGCAAAATTGACCCTTTTCGGGAATTTTTTAAAAATGTTCCCGACGCCGCTTCGCGGCGTCGGACGTCTCTGAAGAAACTTCCATCCTTTCTCTTCAGGCCTCGCCCTTCGGGCTCGGTCAAATCTTTTCGTACGACCCACAATAAATCAACAAAACACCCCTAAAACACCCCACATTTCTGTGAACCCCGTCTGTGATCCCTTATCCTTTTAGTATATGTATAGAATTAATGTTGTGTTCTCGAACGTGTATCTCTGAATTTTTTCCCATTTCACTTTCAAAATTCAAAAATTGAAACATTGAAAAATTTTAACAGTACTCCCAGTAGAAATATATTTGTTCTTCAACAAGACGAGTTCTATTCAATAAGGTTGCGTTTTTGTGGAACAAGCTCATCAATAGACAGAATCCATATTTTTTATGATGGAATATTATTCAAATTTCTTCGAAAAGTGCATTGAATATTTATCTCATGTGTTATAACCTCTCTCGAAGAAATTTGAAGTTGGATTCTTTTCGAAAAGGATAACAAGTTATTCATACGGTTTTCTGCATAAGTATTGTACTATCAATAGACAAAACTTCAATATAAAGAAACTGGTTGATTCGATAAATACGTGAGCGCGTTAACAAAAACGCAACGTTGTTAACTAAAAATTTTTAATTAATAATTAATTAAACTTAAATTTGAAGGAGAATGTTTCTACTGGGAATAATTTATTCTAATTTTTCATAGCGCCAAATAGCTCCTCTTCTACACAGTGTTCCAAGATTATCATTCATTATTTTAGTGCACCTCTAACTGTTTTGAGAGATTTTCTTCATCTTAAAAGTGAAATGGGGAAAAATTTAAATTTATTGAACCTGTAACTTTCCAATGCTTCGTATACGGAGAATGATAATTCGTACCCGAATATCTATGAAACCATAAATCTCATTCTGATCATTTATATATTCAACTTTTCAGTTCAATTCTTCGAAATTTCTCTTTTCGAAGTATTTCCTATGGAAAAGCCCGTTATTCCTATTGGTGTTATTATTTTCTCTAAAATAATAACTTATGATACTGCAGTGGAATTTTCTTCCGCAGATTCTGATTATCTTATAAATTTCCACACATAATTAAACTGTATCGTATCAGAGGACATAAAATAGATATAACAAAATTGATATTCATGACCAAATGTCGAATTTTTTCATAGCGCAAAATAGCTATTTTATAGGTACAGTATTCCAGGATTCATTCTGGATGTGTCTTCACCTGAGGAACCGATTCCTCACAACGATCGGCTTGAGTTTTATTTGGTTTTAGTACACTCACCGGCAAAATAATCAATCCACTCAAAAAATCGATGAAGTTTGTCAATTCATAAATATGTTATTTAAGTTCGATTTGATTGAAAGTTTTTTCATTTGTAGGTACGTTCATCTTGAATCAATCACCAGTTATGAATTTCAAGCAAACAAAATCTGTTTTTTTACCCTAACTTTAGAACCACACTCGGTGTGTTCCAGTTGTTCCACAGTGTGATTTCTTATTTCATCATCAAGACACATCTTCTCTTGACAATTTAGTTTTCATTTATAACAATAGCTTGATTTTTGTTGAAGATACAGGGTTTTCAAAGCAACATTAAATTCCATGATTTCGCTATGGCTATGAAAGTACCGGGTTTTTCACTATAATTTGACCCCCCCTTTAACTTTGTTACTAAAGGAGATACAAAAAAATGTTTCTTATAAAAGTTTCACGAAATCAACGAAGGTTTTCTGATATGAGTCCAGAAACTGAAATATATACAGGGTGGCCAACATATTGATGGCAACTTCATTTTTTCAAATGCAAAACTGGAAATCGATCAAGGATAAACATAATTACAATTGAAAAAAATTCATTCGAATAGGACTCGAAATAGAATATTTATGAATGAACAAACGTCATCGATTTTTCGAGTGGATCGATTATTTTGTGAATATATGTGTATGTTTGGTATTGTGACATAAAAAACAACGTTTACCTTTGCCTTTATGATTCACATCCTTATAGTCTTCTCAATTGTAACAAAAAAATTCTGTGAACATATATGGCACCTTCAAAGTCGCCGAATTATTGCCGAAAATATCAATTTACGCCATTAGAAATATGAAAAAACCTTCGAAAGTAAGAAAAGACATTGTAATGTCGGCATGGGCATCAAAAGAGCGGAAAGGACCTACCTTAAATCGTCTTTGTTTTTGGGGTTAAGTACCAGGTAAAATTAAGAAGTCAAATATTTGACTACCCCGTGTATATGCATGCTGGGACCACACACATAGGCAAGGTGTTAACTACCCAAGGGACGATTCACTCGGATCTTGATGGTGTCAATCAAAAAATATCCTCGTGCATTAACACATTTTTATGTCCAGGCATCATAACAACACTAATTGTTTTATTGCGCAACTCTCCAATAACGGACAGAACGCCTTCAGATGGAAATCGAAATTTTTAGTCGTATAAAATGTTCATATAAGGCTCTTTCACAACCAAACTTCTGAATGAAGACCCAGAAGAAAGTTTTAATTTTTTATTGCCTTTGAATATTTAGCAGAACACAAGCGATGATTCGAATTTGATGAACGACATTAGGAACATGCCACAGTTTTATTGTTTGTTCCGTTTTTCACGCTAATTCCTAGAAAACCAGGTTGATATAGTTTTCCCTAAATGTCTCTAAGATTCTTATTTCCAACCAGGAGTGGTTTGAAACGACTCGATTGAACTGACTGAAAATCTGAGGTAGAGAAAAGAATAATTTCTGCTCGGTCGTACGATTCAAGGACTTGAAATTTGAAAGTTTCAGGCTACCAAATCGGTCAAAAAGTTCCAGTGACCTCAATGATAATTTCAAATTTTCATTTGTCAATACATTTTGAAACATAAAAATCCGATCGGCTACAAATTATGATTTATTCATTTGTAGATGTTCGTTCGAAGATGATATATGTATAATTTTCTTGTGGGAATTTTTGTGAAGATGAGTCATGGAAAGAAAGAATGAATAATATCGAAAATATAAAATTTCTGCAGACTGAATAGTTTCTCTAGATATTGGAATAAAAATTAAGAATTGCCCTGCGCAGGAGCTTTCGAGAGCTCGTTCATTGGTTGGGCAATAAGATATATGAGAATTGAAATTATTCAGAAAATGAAATATGTTAAAAATTATATGGATTATATGGATCTGATGCGTTTCTCTTGAAACATTCAGTGTATCAGTTTTCATTCATGAAATAAATTTCACTTGAATCGGATTTTCGGTTATGGATATACAGGGTGTTTCATCATAAACTGGACAAACATATATTTTCGTGTAGAGCTAGAGGACATCGGGAGAATCATTTTTACTTTATACAATATATCCCGAACATTGCAGGTCTTCCGCCATTTTGTGAATTTTTTTTCGGAGTTCGTCAACTTTTCTGAATAGAGGACCCAAAAATACTGAGATTTGACCAGAAACCGTTACTTTAAGTGTTATACATAACTGACCACACTCATAAGAATCTTGCTCAAAAATGACGTTTCACACCCTGTATCTCGCTTATGCTTCGACAACGGGATATATTGTATAAAGCAAAAATGATTCTCCCGATGTCCTCTACACGAAAATATATGTTTGTCCAGTTTATGATGAAACACCCTGTATAAAGATTCTTCTCTCAATATTCCATGAATTTTCTATGGTTCTGTTAACACTATGGTTACAAAATTTTAGATGAAAATTCAGTATATCAGTTTTCATTCACAAAAAAAATTCACACGAATCGGATATCCTGTTATGAAAATATAAAGATTCTTTTTTTCAATATTCCAATTGAATTTTCTATGGTTCTGTTAACATTATGGCCACAAAATTTTGCATGAGGATTCTTATGAGTCTCTTCGAAAGTTATTGTGCCGGACGGCCCCACGCACAAAATTGAGTTTGACCACGGATTCTTCATCAGGGAGTCGAACCCTATCGTTTGATACCATTTTCGACCCCGCACATTTTGTATGAGAATTGGCTCCCGGTGGATTTGGCTGAAAATTTGATATGATGTTCTACTAATCCTTCTGATCAAATGTCTCTACAGTCACGAAGCCGAAAAATGCATACTTCTAGGAGTTTTTTAGCGATTTTTTGTATCCATTATGGCTTACGTATTACCGTTCACACAGAAATGTTTGAGAATATTTCGTGATTATTGAAAGCTGATTCTGTCAATTCGAAATATTTTCAAACATTTCTGTGTAAACGGTAATACGTTAGCCATAATGGATACGAAAAATCGCTAAAAACTCCTAGAAGTATGCTTTTTTCAGCTTCGTGACTGTGGAGACATTTGATCAGAGGGATTAATAGAACATCATATCAAATTTTCAGCCAAATCCACCGAGCGCCAATTCCCATAATACGTAAGCCATAATGGATACACAAAAATCGCTAAAAACTCCTAGAAGTATGCATTTTTCAACTTCGTGACTGTTTAGACATTTGATCAGAGGGATTAGTAGAACATCATATCAAATTTTCAGCCAAATCCACCGGGAGCCAATTCCCATAATACCTACGTAAGCCATAATGGATACAAAAAATCGCTAAAAACTCCTAGAAGTATGCATCGAGGTATGCATTTTTCAACTTCGTGACTGTTTAGACATTTGATCAGAGGGATTAGTAGAACATCATATCAAATTTTCAGCCAAATCCACCGAGCGCCAATTCCATAATACGTAAGCCATAATGGATACAAAAAATCGCTAAAAACTCCTATAAGTATGCATTTTTCAACTTCGTGACTGTTTAGACATTTGATCAGAGGGATTAGTAGAACATCATATCAAATTTTCAGCCAAATCCACAGGGAGCCAATTCCCATAATACGTAAGCCATAATAGATACAAAAAATCGCTAAAAACTCCTAGAAGTATGCATTTTTCAACTTCGTGACTGTTTTAACATTTGATCAGAGGGATTAGTACCTAGAACATCATATCAATTTTCAGCCAAATCCATCGGGAGCCAATTCCCATACAAAATGTGCGGGGTCCTTTGGGCAAACGAAATAGCATTCGTTAAGTAGAACGAGCGCTCAAAAACCAGACCAACTGTTCTGTTCTTCTTCAATTTTTCCAAAGTAATAAATCATTAAAATAATCCATGAAACCTCGAGCCGAACGAATGCTGTAAGTAAACAAATCGAGAAAAACATTTTCAACCAAGCAGTGATAGTGGAAAACTAATGGAATATTCATTGTCATTCAGGCTAAACAGAAAGGATAAAACGACAAGGTACATAAATTAGCCGATCACGAAAAGGAAGTGTCTTTATTTCAGAACTCATTTTCTCGCTCATGAAGAGCGCAAATATTTAAAGTCGATAGTCCGCGATCTCTTCTATGTTTTGATCGGGCAATCTCTCTGTCTATAGACATTTGCTGCCGTGTTTGCTTTTATATTTTTCATAAAATTGAGATTATAAGGATTCTGTACACACCCTCTGTAAATATTTTCATATTGCTTCCTTCATTGGATTGTTTTTCGCGGATTATTTTTCTTGTCAATTAATCGGTTTCTCAGTCGAATGGTTAAGTGGATCATTAGGTAAGATGAGGTACACCTCCAGGGTGTTTATATTTGGCACATCCATAGGATTTTCCAGTCATTTATAACAAAATAATTCTAGAAATGGAGTCGTAGCGATTATCATTTTTCGAGAAAAAAAAAATTGAAACACCGGAATGAGCTAGCGAATTCAAACGATCAGGGACCTATTGCACCAAAATACTTTGCAACTTTTCACTTTGCACTTTTCAAATGAAATTAGATCGCACGAAACGCATTCATAATTGAAAAGGGCAATGTGAAAAATCTAGTGCAAAGTGAGAATCACTTCGAAGGAATTAAATAATGGGAGAAATGTTTTGCACTTTAATTAATTTTCACTTTTGAAATTTGTCAGAATGCAAAGTGCACAAGTGAAAAGTTGCAAAGTATTTCGGTGCAATAGGCCCCTGAACTGATGGTTGATTGTGCATACGCGTAAGCATTCCTTCGATTGGTTGATTGTTGAATCACTATTTACAACGATGCCAACTGGCCACTCCGCTGTGAATCGTCATCCCCGCTAATTATTATGCTTGCTCGTACGTCATCATGGAGTTCAGGATACTAAAATTGGATTTATAGTTTTCCTCAGAGACGGTCAGAAGCAAAATTTTAGGAGGGGGCGAAGTTTCGAAAATTCGAAAATGTGCATTGATGGCTTGGAAACCGATGGTGAAATAGGGTGGTTTGCGATTTAATATTTTTTTCTGTGGTGATACTATTTTAATTTTGCCATTACCAGATCAACACACTCTTCCTCTTCAGGATTTTGAAAAATATCATGGTTCTTTCGATACGAGAAAAAGTGAAAAGACTTTTGACTCATATATGGATGACTGCAACAGAAATCTATTGGAACACTCGTATATCAACAGATAATATCATCGCCGTAGAAAAATTATCATAGTGAGTTTTTAAATTATTTATTAGAAGTTTGAATAAGTGTCCTGCAAACAGTTTTTTTTTTTCAAAAATCGTAATATAATTCCAGTTTCATGAAATTCTACAGACATGAGCACCTCATGAATTCGCATTTTAATTCTGAATTTTAATATCGATAGTGCACAAGCGTGCACAAAATACTGCCCGATATTTTCGAACTTTTTTTTGAAGATGTCAAATTCATTAATAATTTATGACATTTTTCTGAAATATGTATTCTAATTCAATTGAAATTTCCAACTGTTCTGAAAAATTTCCAACTGTTCTGAAAATTTTCCAACTGTTTCCAGAATTTTTTCCGACTGCTTCCCATTTCGTCAACTGCATCGAAAATTCACCAACTGTTTCCACAATTTCCCAACTCTGATCAATATTTGGCACGCCTATAGACCGACTTCATTGATATTTGTTCAAGTGCTTCAAAATTTCACCAATTGTTTAGAAATTTTTTGAACTACTTTGAAATTTGGTCAACTGCTTCGAAAAACTACTGAATGCTTTGCAAAATTGCCAACTTTGATCAACATTAGACCGGTCCCTGTATCAACTCCATTGAAAATTTTCAAACTGTTTTCAAATTTTATCAACTACTTTGACAATTTTTCCAACTGTTTCGAGAGTTTGCCAACTCTTATTAATATTGGGCACGCCCCTAGACCAACTCCATTGATATTTGCCCAACTGTTTCCATAATTTTTCCAACTGCTTTGGTTTTTTTGTCAACTGCTTCGAAAAGCTACAAACTGCTTTGAAAAATTGCCAACTCTGATCTACCTGTATAAAGGAAGTCATTCTGCTCAGGAATGTAGACTCTATGGTTATACAGCTCCAATTTTTCCAAGTTAATATTTTACGGATTTTGTATTCGTGGTGTGAGAACCACCCCTTAGATCTCTAGGACGTCAATTTTTGAATTTGATATCTTAATTTCAACATGAATTTAAGCACACTTCAAAGAATATTGTACTCTTCAGTTCTTGAGTACTATGAGCTAGAATTAAGTTGATGTACGCCAATGAAGAGTGCGATCGGGTATTTCCGTAACTTTTACCTCCTAGTTTTACCTGCTAAGTTCACGCAGGTAGATTCCTACCCGTGACCCTAAACAAGGAAGGTTAACTAGCTACCGTTTCGGCCACCAATGAGATGTAATCCCGCTTCTAATACATTATGATGTCTTTAGCGTTGATTCAAACAGGAGAATAAACTTCATGAATCAATTAAATGGAACCTAAAATTATCAAGATGTCCAAATTCCAATGATCGTTCTTTGATAATTATGAAAAAATGTTATACAGCTACTGACTTCGTCGTATGATGGTTACAACAGAAATCTATACTAAAGACATGTCAATTACATATCAACATCATAGAAGATTGTCACATAGAGTTTTTTTAGAACCAAACTAGTATCGCGGGCCAATATATCCACTTTTTTGAAAATACGATTCTGACGAAATTCAGCTCAAATATGCACGTCGCTATCTTAATTAAGTTTGATATTGATCGGATCTGTGATTTCGCTAATATTTGAAAATCAATGGAACGAATTCAAGTGAAAGTAACTCTAGAACCATTCAAACAATGTTTAATATTTATGGAAACATGAAGTTTTGTAGTTGTCTCTTGTCTCAAATCTAATGTGAATTTTTCAAGACCTAAACAGAGAAATTTATCGTTTAACCACCCATAGACAACATTTTTTCTTGAAAATTATACGTTCCTGTCGAAATTTTGCTGAAGTTTGCGCATCATTATTCTTCTTCAAAATACCAAATTCCGAAAATTTTGGATGTGTGGATTCGGAAATATCGGGAAAATAATGAAAAGTTTCAAATGCAAATAGCTTCTAGTGGACCCCTTTGGCCCGTTGAAGAACTCAACTGAGGTATTCGGAACCCGAATCAGCTCTCAAAATTTCAAAACCCTAACTCAATTCTTTCGAGAGTTATCGTGTTCACAGTCAGCCAAATTTTTCGTTGACCACGGATGTGATGTGAAGGGTGTGTCTAACCGAGTCCTTTGAGACGACTCTCGGCCTAAAACTCGAAAAATACTGGCATTTGGGGAAATGGTATCACGCTGTTCTCCTAGTAACAAGTGCGCAAAACACCTGTCCATATTTTAAAAGAGTGGAAATGCCCATTGACATTTCCTAATATTTTGAATCACTGAATAAAAAACGATACTTCACATTCCTGTATTGATTAGAGCCTCCATTCGAAAATAAATGTGAGAATATTGAATTGAAGAAGATAGACAAGTGTGGCTGCGTGCTTAGGTCACGTGTCGCCCACGCGGACAAACCATCCACTTCCGCGAAGTACAGGAAGTATATGCTATTCTTTCTTCCTCGAATAATTTACATAATTGCGATATTATAGGGGAAACATAGTAGGGGGTTAATTGACAGCGTACATGCCGGACACGCTTAGGTTTACTCCCTATAATATTTCAATTGAAGGTAAAGTGTAGCAGGAAAGGCATACGTTTCGACAAACTTTTTTTTAGTAGAGAGTTGAAGTGCTGCCAAGGACGTAGACGTAAACGTTACAATTGACATGTGCTCATGCGCACTCGTCAGTTTCTTACGTTCCCGCTTGGGCCGGCTTTACGTGCGACGTAAACTAGCGTCCTGTCACGTACGTACGTAAGTTGAACGAATCCGACCGATGAAGGGCGAATGCTGGAATTTTGAAATTAATTGCTTCTAACCTTAAAAATTTAAAAATAATCTAGTAGCTGAAACTTGTTTTGAGAACACGATTAATTAACTTTTTACTTAATATCTTCCTTATTATTTATAAACTGTGATTTTGCATGTTTCTGAGAAGTGTTGAATTTTTTCAATGCAATACTTCTGTTACGAGATTGCATATAAGTACCAAGAACTAATATATTATTTCGATGAGTTACAAATGTGGCATTTTCCTTTCAAATGAGAGTGATATTTACATACAAGCAACTCCTTGTGATGATTTCCTCTAAAATTCCTGCTTTGGGCAAGAACTCAAGTTATAGAAAAATTATTTTCATTATTATTCATTTTGAAATTCGAATGTAATGAAGGAATCCTACAAATATGTTCACTTCATCAATTTGTTATAGGAAACAGACAATCTGAATCGCTAATATCAGAAACTTTCTGTCAGAATACAACAAAAAAGAAATAATAGGTTAGCTTTAGTCTCTAATGGTCTGCCGTACGTACGTATGGCAGCACTTCAACTCTATTTTTACTTCAAGACGTAAACGTTATATTGACTGTTTTTCTCACGTCTACGTCCACGTTCGGGCTTACGTGCTGCGCGCACTTCAACTCTCTAGTATCTATTCCAGAACGCTGCTAATTCATGCCCACGTTCTTCTTATTCTCAGGATTGAACAATCTAGACTTCTGATTACAATTAACAAATAGGGAATAGAAACATGAGGTTAAATTTCGACCACCACAAATTAGGTGAGGTCATTGAAGTATCTCAAGTAAATCGTGAGTTTACAAGCAAAGAACTCTAAGAATATGGTCTTAGAATGTGGCCTTTTTTAATTTAGATTAAACAAGTATCAGGAAGTTTGTAAAATTGTACTGTTTACGTTAAGCTTTCAGTCTTTTCGTTTTAGCAGCCTGCGAAGATCTGAATACTATTGACCTGCTTATAAATAATGAAATATCTAGTCTAGTTCCAATGCCTCTAGCATATACTTACGATATGGTCGAAACAGTTCTCGGTCAAGTCCTATAGAAATAAGTTGAATGACAAAGTTGTAGGTAACGAAAAGATCTACATCTTCTGTAGAACTTTTCACCGACTTCAAGTTGCCCGTGCATTAGTTTTCGTTGTATTATCTGCTTTTCAATGGGTTTCGTTCTACTTCATACGATTCTACGACATCATAATATTATGGCGGAGGATAAGCCGCGAACACAAGAGCTATCATTCGAAAGTCCACTAAATGAGGTTTTTTTTTACTGAAAAGAAAATGTGTTCATAATTATTGATATTTCATCGAAAAAACCATTGGAACAAAGGACTAATTATGTTAACTTCAGATTGGTGATATTCATCTCCTTACCTGCACATAGACTCTATCATCTTGTAGCAAATTTATTGGCTTTTCTAATATGTGGTCAAATTTTTCTGCTCACAGACTCTCTAGTATCTTGTAGAAAATTTATTGCCCTTTCCGAATATAAGGTCAAAGTTGATGAGACTGCAAGGAAAACTGAATAATGATCATTTTAGAGAAAAATCTCGAAATATTTCAAAAAATGTTCAATTGAAGAATAACCGTCAACATTTCGACCATATGTTATATGACATTTTTTGTTCCAAATCACTCGTATAATCCCCCCTTCAAGTTTGTCCAGTTTAAAGGTAGACACTCTGTATAGACTACGAATTCCATTGTGAGGTCAAAAGTTCACTTCCGCATACCTACCTAGTACCCGAATTCCACTTTTGCCGCAATATGATTTTGAATAAAGCTTCATTTTACCAATTGGGCATTCATGGCCACTCTGTTTTATGATAATATAAAGGAAACGCAAGCAGAAAAAAAATCATTAGAGGAATGTAAGAGGGGAACATACTTAAAAAAACACCAATTAATATTACAAAAATATACTTCCAAAATGATGGCTACAAAATAGAGTCCACTATGTTATAACAGTTCAATCTTCGTCAACATCAAACGAAAATGTATAAATAACATCTTTCGGAATTTAGCATTAAATTTGGGAATGTGCTTGAAATGTACAAAATTCGATAATATTTTTTTCATATTCGAATGATCTACACGAAATTCTTTAGGATTGATACTAATACAGATTTTATACTTTTATTATATTATAGTTTCAAATATTTTATAGAATTATAAGACATCAAATGACCGTTAACGACATAAATACAAATATTCGGACCTTAAACCTGAAAGTCAAGAGTCTAGTTGATGTAGTTCAAAAGTTTGAATGACGACTGGCGGACAAATTTAACTTCGATCTAAATAATAAATAACAAATAAATAACAATATTTTCAGGCCGTTTTCGGCCCATATGCACAAATTTCAGACATTCAAATGCGCTCGAATACATGAACAAATTTAAAAGGATCAAAATTTCATCAGCTCTAAGACATCATTCAGATTAAGATTATATCGTAATTTTGAAATTCGAATTATATCGACAAGAAAACTGGAATAAACGAAAAATGTTATTTATACATCTTTCGTTGAACTCAGCACCATTGCACTCCATCATGAAGTGTATGAAAAACCTAGATGCAAAATTTTCCAAGAATAAAACGGAATGTATATTATCACCTACTTCTTGAAAGAAAAGAAATTAATATTTTATATAACGTATACGGTGTTGGATCAAATCAAATGATCTTCACTACTACTCCATAAATAAAGAGAAACTTTCGACACTAATAAAAATCTTTTGAAGTTCTCTTTAACAAATAGATTTTTAACATACAGGCAAAAGAAACTTTTTGATATTCTGCTCCAAAAATAAATTTTATAACATTTATTTTATAGACCGTGTGATTTGATCAAGTATTGTACAATTGAAATTAAATATGAATTAGGACATCTATGAATAAATTACTAAAAGCGAATTAGGCACACAATTTTATTAGTCAGTTGTCATTTTACTATGAATTTTTTTTCAATTTTTAAGTAACATGCCGAAAATTTATGTATATTTCATTAGATACCAAAGTTGTCCATTATTATTAACAAAGAAAATTTGAAATACAAAACAGAACAATTTTCATAAAAAATAAATAAAATGAACCATATTTAGCAAAAACCACTAAAAATTGTATTATCTCAAGAAGAAAAAAGCTCGATAAAATAGTGGTATGACAGTCTTCGAAATTCCAACGAGTGACAGATCATCAGTATAAATTAATTTGTACTATCTTACCTTAGATAAACCAAGAAAAAAAGAATTATAAGAAAAATATGTTGGATTGGACGCATTTCTGAGTCTCCTACTATGAAATCATATATGAAATTATGACTTCTGTTTTTCTCTATACTACCCGAAAGTGTAAAAGTAAACGATGAGTCGAAAAGCAAATCTTTGGATTATGGTTTGGTTACAACGATTTTTGAAAGAATACACACCGATAAAAAACCATTACGTGAACTTTAGGTGACGCAAATATCCAAGGAAAAGTGCCTCACTGATATTTCTCATGACATTATTATAATAAATAGCAGAATTAACATTCATATATTAACTGATGTTCATAGGGTCACATCACATTGTATGTTGAAGTTTGAAAATTTTCCACATGAATGAACGAAGCGCAGCCAAAATTTCTGATGAGCAGCAATTTACAGGTCAGCCGGAACGTGTGTGAATGATCCCTGAATAAGGGGACGCTACAGCCTATAACCTCAAGAATTTAATAGGGAACATCATGGGCGTTTTCGGAAACTTACTCAGGGTTACTAACTCGATCCATTGGGTCACGTGAAGGATCTACTCGGATCACGGAGACGGGTTCTAAGTTTACGAACACATCATGTTTAAGATTTGAAGTGACACACGTATCAATAACATAACCAAATATTTTATAGATTTCTTTTTTCAGTCCCAGTTTATTTTCGGATTGTCTCTAACTTTACTTGCATTTATTGGCTTTTGTAAAATATTTCTTATAATTTCTGGTGTGCCCTTCCATGTTTAATGTTATTTTCGAGTATCTATGTTGAAGAAGTAGAGAATTTATTTTTTCAGTTCCAGTTTATTTACTGATTGTCTCTAGCTTTGCTTGGATTGATTGGCTTCTGTAAAATCTATGTTATAATTTCTGGTGTGCCTCGCATGTTCACAGTTATCTTTGAGTACCTATGTTGAAGAAGTAAAGAAGGCTTTAGCTTTAACGCAGAAAGAGCTGCATACAAAGTTATGAAGAAGTTGTTTCACATTATTTTTTCGGCTCATGGAACCACACATTTTACACTGAGCCAAATTATCCTCTCTTTTTATAATTTTTAGGAATAGAATATATGAAATTACTAAGAAAAGAGTAGTCTCGTGTACGGATTTCGATAGATCAACCTGAGTCAGTGATCGAGTTAATAGCACCGTACGGGTTGGATGTTCGGGTTAGGTAAACGATAGAAGGTTGGGGATCGAGTGAACCCGAGTAAGAATCCGAAAAGGCCTCATGATACCCCATGTTAAATGGCTTCAAATTTTCTGGTTCATATTTTCAGATCAATGATTCAACTGGAAGAACGAAATATTTGTTTACTGTTCGCAATGTATTAGTAAAGGCAAGGAAACATTTATTCAAATTGAATTTTTAAATTTAGCGCCCTTTGATTCCATAAGATAATACAAACTCGATACCAATAACATTCTGGAAAATTGACGATTAGTGTACAATTTTTAATCCGAATCTAAGATGTTTAACAAATGTGGTTAATATCAGAAGTCTTTAAGAATGTATATCACATGTTCACTTAACGTTTGTATTATTATTATTGTATGGAAGCGAATAGCATTTGAACACTCTGAAATAGATTGCTAATAGCAATCACACAATAAATGAAAAACTTCAACATGAATGATCAAATTTTCCGGTATCAATTTCAGTATGAGAAATAGCAGTAGTGGCTCCTATTCTTTGGGAATCCAATATAATTATAATCATGTGTGCATTCAGTTACTCAGTTTATACTACTCAATACATTTCTTATATTTTATATTTTTTTGAAAAATTTTCTCAAATGTTATTCAATTTATAAGAATTACATTGATTTCAGTAGAGTGGAATACCATATCTAGTGTTTAAAATTCTATATCTGTTGAAATGATATCACACTCTGCAGAACGAAAACCCACTGAGAACCCAATCAATTTATTTATATGTTTGGCTTGCAGCGTGATTTATTCGGATGAAGCGGTTTCATTCAAAGTTCATATTGAAGTTCCGCTAAGAAGAAACATTGCTTTTTTTAGATATACCTCGAGAAAGTGAGTATATTGCGGAAATATTTTTCAACAACCTTCCAACAAAATAGTCATATAATCAATTTACCAACGTGAAAAGAAACAACCCAAAATAAATATGTAAAATTACATAACTACATTGCTTAAGGACAATACGATATGCTATACCAAACGAAATGAATTTCTAAAATCCCTTCATGAGTATGAGAGTAGAGTTTTATCGAAAGGTTATAGTTACTGAAATAAATTAAATTTTCAGGGATAACAATATGAATTATTGAGAAATCATTGCGTTGGGCGTTAAACATCATCAAGGAAGACATGGAAAGTGATATCCCAAATAATGGGAATCACTACAGATCTGTCACAGGACCAGACAGTGTAACTCTTGGTATAACTCCTGTAGAAATACCATGCATGATAGATGAAGTGGTTGTCATTGAGACCGAGTCAGTCGAATCAGTTTTTCCATTTTCTGAGGCATCAGATGCGATTGTATCGCTTTTCTTAGAAATGCTAGCAAGCTTTTTATTCAACCTGAAATAGAATAATTTTTTTGTTTCATACATTTCGCTTTCATCATGGAATGAATAAGATTAGAACAAATCGAGGTCAATTGGCAGAGTATCTGCCTTTCTGCAATGATATATTACGTGCGTTATCACACTACAACTGCGTTTTTCCAGGAATATAATTCTTGAAAAATATATCCTTTTCTTAGGCAACATTGCTCTTATATTGCCATTGCATTGGTTTTAGTAATTGATCCACATAACTAACAGATATCAGAGTTTTCCTTACCCATATTGTGCAGGTGATATGTCATAAAAGAAGGACCTGTGAAAAGCTAGATATTGAGCCCTCTCTGCCCCCTCCCCACAGAAGCTACACTCGTCAGTGTCCGATAATCCTATCCTAAACAGGTGCTTCCTTAGAAGAGAGTGTCGTGTAAAAAATCCAGCGAATAGGTGTAATTGTTTCTTACCAAGAACTAAATATCTTTTGGATCTGGAATGGTCCAGCCCTAAGAGATTCCGCCAGAATTTTTCTTTCTAGGCTTTCTCCTTCTCTAAAAACTCCTTCTTATACGTACATTTACCTATACCACAAAAGTCACATGTCACAATGAGTGACATTCGTGCTCCCTCTTTGGCAAGTGTATCGGCCTTCGTTTCCGTTGATTCCCGTATGGCCGGTAACCCAGATTAAAAAGACATTATTTTTCTTGCCTAACTCATTGAGTTTGTTTCGGCACTCCCAGATCATGTTTGAGTCGATGACGTAGGAGCTAAGTGCTTTAATAGCAGCTTGACTATTTGAGTGTAAGGCTATATCGCACTTCTGATAGTTTCTTTCTTGATTTATATCTAGACATCTTTCAATAGTAAGATTTCCGCTTGAAAGAAAATCTTACAGGAGCCTAGCAACAGTGCACACGACTTGGTACTTGGCCCGTATATCCCAGCGCTAGCTTCTGTATACGAGTACCATTTTGCGGTATTTTCTTTGAGGTTATAGTCGGTGTATTCCCGTTCCCATTCCTCTCTTCTACTTAACAATTTAACACCAGGGAGGTTTGTAGATGAGATGTAGTTCAGAGAGCACCAGACTCTCTGATTCTCTTTTTTTCTCTTTTCACCTGTACCTTCCTTAGATATTCTGAGGATAGCCTCATGAGTTACCCTATCAATCACTAGATGTAGAGGTGTGAGATTCGTAATGACCTCATTTGCCTTAGTTGGGCACGTTCTCGTAGCTCCAGTGATGCACACACAGCTCTTTCCTCGTATTTACCTGACTTACCTTAGCAAACCAGGCTACTGCCCCATATGTCATTATACGTCTCACAATCATGACGTACATCCATCGCAGTATTTTTGGGTTACAATCCCAATTTTTGCCGCATAGACGTCTGCACGCCATAAGAGCCCTTTTTGCTCTGCCAGTAACAGTATCAACATGCTTATTCCACAGAAGTTTACTAGCCAGTGTTATTCCTAGGTATTTAACTTCTGACTTCCACTCCGAGATATTTCCGTTTAAATATAACGTTTTCATGTCGGGAAGGTTTCTTTATTGAGTGAACGGAATTACTACAGTCTTGTTGTAGTAACAAGACTGTAGTTATTATATTCACTCGGAAAAGAAACCTTCCTGACATGAAAACGCAGTATTTTCGAGTTACAACCCCAATTTTTGCCGCAAAGACGTCTGCACGCCATTAGAGCCCTTTTAGCTCTATCAGTAGCAGTATCAACATGCTTATTCTCCTGGTACGATGCAATGCTTATTTGTTTTTTCTTGCAAATATGTTAGTCTCTTATTTCCGTTAATGTAGTAGTAAGCAGATATCTAAACTGGAACCTACACCAGTGTTATGCTTTAAAGCTCCACAATATCTTTGATTTGAATCAACGGCCATCAGCTTCTGTGTTACATAGGCAATGCAAATGCTAGTTACTTTGTACGGAGTGTGATGAGAAATTGAGTTCCTGATTTAAATTTAAGTCATAGAATATGGGACTTACATTTGAACTTTTTGGTCCGCTTCTTCCTTTTTGGCTCTTGTGTCTTGCAATTCTCTTCGGAGTTCCAGGGCTTCTCTTTCCAATTCCAAAACTTGCCTAGCAGAATGGCCGTCTTCGATTGATGATTTAGCAATCGAAAGAGATTCCTCCGGTCTGGAATAATAAAAGGATTTGAGTTAACTTCATATTTTTGGTAGTCGGTAACTTTGATATATACAACAGTGTTGATCTTGAAGAGTCATATTAATTTATTTGAACCATACATTCCTCTTGTTCGTAAGATGAACATTATGAGAAAAATATGACAAATCGTGACAAAATCACCGAAAATTGACATAAAAATCATACAACAGATGCGTAGGGTTCTAGAGGGTGTCTTCCAGGGAACGATTATTGGAACTATTTTGTTTTAAAAATATATATTGATGATCTACCCGAAATTTGCCAGGAAAATTAATTTCAGCTTGTTGTAGATGGATGATGTCGATATCTTTCAATGAGCTGATAACACAAACATAGTGATATCCAACAAAAATGCTAGGTTTAGAGTCATCTTTCTGGAGAAAAACATACATGCAAACGGATTAATCCAAGTGAGCTCTAGCACCAAAACTACTCAGGGTAGATCATCATCTGAACTGATGGGCATTGCCCTGTGATAACCTGATATTCAAGCTGATTTCAGTTATTTATACCGTCCGAGTACTGAGGAATCAGTTTGACGGAAACGCATTGAAAGTTATTTAATCAACTAGGTTATTAAAGACAGCGACTAATGGTCAAGATGTTTTAACGCGTTCGCTCCGCTCACGAGTTCGAGACCATTAGTCGCTAGATTAATAACTGAGTTGATTACAAGATTTTTCCGACGATCTCAACGTGAATTCTCATTTTGCACAAGACATAAATTTGACATAATGGAATTTCTACGTTTCTATATTCCAGTAGAGTTTTGACATTTCTCGTAGTGCTTCTGAATAATTTGTGAACGGTTGCCATGAGGATTGCACATTGAAATAGCCAAAAATTTGTGCATTAAAATGGGTCATTAATGATCAATTTCGTACACATTAAAATCACCTTTTATTTCGAGGTCGGCGGGAAAAAAAATTAAGTACGCAAAATTCAAATCTCTGCTAAGCTACTGTAATATCTTCTGGGATGAATCTTCACAAGAAGAATGGTTGCTCATCCCACAAAAAACTGCATTCTAACCCAAAGCTATGTTCCGGATAATACAGGTATCTTGCAGAGTCAAGTTTAGAAACAACATTCTCTTCTTGCAGGGCATTTTCATTTAGGGAACTTACTGTTTCTTATTAAGAACTCTCAATACTTCAAGCCATATGAAAATTTCAATATTCAATAGCTGGATGAAGTTACACTTCTTTCCTCCTCATGAACTATCAATAACTCAACATAACCCATTGTATCTTGTCATTTAGCATGAATGTATGTCCTACATTTGTAAAGAGATTTAAAGAAGCCTAGAACTTTCCATAAAACACTGTACTCTCTTGTTCTAAATGCTTTATCGTACAATATTTTGGAGTTTACAAACCATTGCTCCTCAATTAGATAGTTTTGATTTATTTCTGTATTATATTCGATTGTAATTTAGAAATAAATGCAAATTATTATATTATTTTTATTCTCGGCTCATCACATATATAGTGTTTCCCAATAAGGTTGTAGAACTTTGTAAGGTTTTGGAGGCCATATTTGTTTATCAATTTTGACGTTCGAAGTGTCATTTTATTCAGAAAGGTTCAAAGTTTTACCATGAAAAGTTTCACGCTCACACAACGTTTGGAAATCGTCCAAATTTATTACGCAAATTCGCGTTCGCCGGTGGCCACGCGAAGAGAGGCTCATTTCTGGCTGAACGGCTTCGTTAACAAGCAGAATTGCCGATATGGAGCGATTCTAATCCACAAGTGGTGCAAGAAAGACCTTTGCATCCACAAAAGATCACAGTTTGGTGTGGATTGTGGAGTGGTGGCATCATCGGGCCGTATTTTTTCCGAAATTACGCCGGACAAGCCGTTACTGTGAACGGCCAGCGCTATAGCGACTTGCTGCGTGAATTTCTCTTCCCGAAATTTGATGAAATTGGTGATGACGATCTTTATTTCCAACAGGACGGCGCCCCCCCACACATTTCGAACGACAACATGACTGTATTGCGCGATAAGTTCGGCGACTCATTAATTTCGAGAAACGGCCCCATCGCCTGGCCGCCAAGATCGTGTGATTTAACGCCCTTGGACTTTTTTTTATGGGGATATGTGAAATCACAAGTGTACAGCAACTCTCCAGCGACAATTCAAGACCTTGAGGAGAACATTACGAGGTGTATCGAGGCCATACCACAGGAAATGCTAGGCCGAGTCATGGAAAATTGGGTCAAACGAATTAAGGTCTGCAAACGAGCTCGTGGAGGCCATTTGAACGATATCTTGTTTAAATCATAAACTTATACACTATATCTTTCGAATAAATGTTTGAGAACCAAAATCGGTTAATTTGTTGTTGTTTTATTCAATTTCAAAGTTCTATCAAGCTTATTGGGAGACACTGTATCGGGTGTCCCGAATTCGTTGTCTAGTGAGGGGATCTCAGAAACCCTTGGAGCTAGAAGAAAATGAATGCCACATTTTCGGGCTCGATTTTTGAGAGATTTAATTTGGTGAAAACCGTAACCTTGTAAGTTCAACCGTTTTCGAGATATTCGCCAAAATTGGAAAATGGCGTGAAATGAAAAGTTCTCATAACTTCTTCATTACTGGCGCTATGAACATGAAACGAAAACATTATACAGGCACTTTTTTTCGTAGAATTCTTTGATGTAATCAAATTTTTTTTATTGCGTTTTTTTTTCGAAGTTATAAAACAAACTTGTGTTTTTTTAAATGTGAACCATAAGCATTTGAATAGCAGATTGAACCGTCTTTTTTTTCCCTTTTCAAAAATATATAACTTAATAAATGAATTTCTTATCAAACTGTAAAAAACATCAAAAGTTTTATTTTCACACGAAAAATCAAATGGTTGTCTAAATATGATAATCTGTGAACATCAAATGATCAATAGATAAGAACAGATAACAAATTTTTCATAAATATTGTGCGAAGTGAAGTCCATTTTGGTCAATGCAAAGCTCACACCTTCTTTCTGACATTGTGAGGTGGGAGCTTTGCATTGACCAAAATGGACTTCACTTCGCACAATATTATGAAAAATTGTTATCTGTTCTTATCTATTGATCATTTGATGTTCACAGATTATCATATTTAGACAACCATTTGATTTTTCGTGTGAAAATAAAACTTTTGATGTTTTTTACAGTTTGATAAGAAATTCATTTATTAAGTTATATATTTTTGAAAAGGGAAAAAAAAAAGACGGTTCAATCTGCTATTCAAATGCTTATGGTTCACATTTAAAAAAACACAAGTTTGTTTTATAACTTCGAAAAAAAAACGCATAAAAAAAATTTGATTACATCAAAGAATTCTACGAAAAAAAGTGCCTGTATAATGTTTTCGTTTCATGTTCATAGCGCCAGTAATGAAGAAGTTATGAGAACTTTTCATTTCACGCCATTTTCCAATTTTGGCGAATATCTCGAAAACGGTTGAACTTACAAGGTTACGGTTTTCACCAAATTAAATCTCTCGAAAATCGAGCCCGAAAATGTGGCATTCATTTCCTTCTAGCTCCAAGGGTTTCTGAGATCCCCTCACTAGACAACGAATTCGGGACACCCGATACATCAGTTTTTATAATTCTATTTTGATGGAAACTGAGCAATATATATATATATATATTCTTTTGAATTGAGAGCTAAAATAATACAATACATGAAACAAAAAAGTCCCTAGCTGAGGTTGGTGCAAAACGGGGTACCATACTATTCTGTCGTATGATACCAGAGCACAGGGAAAAACTCAGTAGAAAAAAACCCTGCCTCGCCGTTTTTACAAAATGGTAACTTAAAACAAATATTCGAATAAATACCTTCAATATTCAGAAACAAAATATGTAATTCTTGCTCTTGGGCCAGGAGGGTGTTTTAAACCAGGTCTGGCGTTCCAAGTGATGATTTTCGAATCTTCTGTTCTTCTAAGACTGCTACAGGACCCTACTGAAGGGTAATCATCTCCCATAGATTTAAATAGTGGTATTTCATTCTAAATATCGAATTAAATTTCGGAATAATGATAAATAATAATAATGAGCAATACCTACTCAGTACAACCACTTTCTGGAGTAGGTATATTATGTTTTGTTGGGACTTCTTATGAGTAAACTGTTTTTCTGTCTGTCTTTATATTTGGGTCTTCTTCTGCTGCTTTCTTTATGATGACCGGTTTTCATTATCTTTGCTTTCATAATTTGGTGACTATAGATTGTTCTTGGTAGGCTATTATTAAAGATTATATTTGAAAGCCAATTTCAATATGGATGAGTATTAATTACTTCCCGTGCTATTTGGCCATGCATTTCTTTATTTTTTTCAAGAGGTTCGTAGGTTCTTCTATTTTTTTTAAAATGATTCTTTCATTGATTTGACTTCCTTGGTTTCAGATTGAAGGGGTAGTTGTAGTCAATATTATCGACTTGAGCCTATTGAAAGGGTAATGTTTCTCTGCATCATGCCGGCTCTTATATTCATTTCCAGAAATATTTCGGCAGCCTCCTGTGATATGATAGATTGTTACTGATGACCTTCTGTTTCAGGAAACAATCTTCCAGAAGTCAGCATCTTTGATTTTTCTTTATCACTATCCGTCTGTATGGTGATTTCATAATGATTCAATATTATTATCATTCCCAATTGGAAACTCCTACAACATTCAATTCTATCAGTAATCTTCGATACGGCAGAAGTTAAACATACCACCAATATTACGTCCTTCAGGATTAAAGAAAAGAGTCCGATACATCCAGCTCAGCCCCAGAATTCTGCGTTCCTCCATCAGGAATTTTGGGGGAGCCTTGCGAGAGCCAGAGGCGTGAATCTCGTCACGATCCCCGTCGGTCCGCAGGCCGCAGATAGCGAACGTTCATGCCTTATCGAGGACTATATTTCCCGAGCGCGGCGACAGCACCATCGGGGCCAGTGTAAACACGCCAGGGAAAACGGTCCTGCCGGAAAATTGCCGTCGTCGTCGGGGTGAATTATTGCCGGGCGAAAAAACGACTATGTCGCTAGCTAGACCGCCCTAATAGCGGACGATCCTACGAATAATTGTTATTTTTATTGCGCAACGTAGGGTACCTTAGGATGCGTGTGTTGGGCTTTGAAGAGGGTATGACGTGAAAATGTGGAATGACATTCAATGTAATAAAAAATTTGAGAAAACACTTGACCAGGAGCTTTTGTGCGTTCGTTCATTGGTGGAGCAATGAGACTATTACCCGAGGGGTAAACATCTGACCTAAATGTTGTACACCATAAATCCTTTCCAATGAATAAATCCCAGTAAATTCTCATAAATCCGCAACTATTTCCTTAAATCCCCGTGATTCTCATAAATCCTCAACATTTACCTTAAATCCCCGATAAATCCTCATCAACCCCTATAAATCCTCATGAATCCTTGTAAATCACCGTAATTTACCAATTATACAGGGTGTCCCAAAACTCGACGTCAACCCGAAACCGGGTGAAAGGCCAAGTAATGCTGGTTGTCAGAAAGATATAAAAAAAGATCTAAGTTGCATGATTTTAAAATGATAGGCATTTAAAAAAACACAGAAAATTCCACACCCCGTGACAGTCTTTTCACTCCACAAATATCAACTTTTTCCAACTTTTTTTTGCTGTGTAACCCTGAATAATGCTTGTCTAAACTGTAATCAAAATTTTGATACCAGCTGCTCTAGGTTTCATAAAAATAGGGTTAACTTCTCAGAAAAAAAAAATTCAAGATAAACAACTGACTGTATTGAAAAAAAATGTACTACGCAAGTTTGGCATGTTTTGTCAAAAGTTGGCGCATTTAGTGAGGATTCCAAAATGGTATAATTCTTGGTAAATTGTAGCTACCTACCTTAGTTCAAATTCGCCTTCGATTGCCTGTGAATACAGTCAGTTGAAACTAGGCAACTGTTTATTTTGTTTTTTTTTTCTGAGAAGTTAGCTCTATTTTTATGAAACCTAGAGCAGCTGGTATCAGTTTAGACAAGCATTATTCAGGGTTACACAGCAAAAAAGAAGTTGGAAAGTTGATATTTGTGGCAACAGGAGTGAAAGGACTGTCACGGGGTGTGGAATTTTCTGTGTTTTTTAAATGACTATTATGTTGAAATCATGCAACTTCAATTTTTTTTTATATCTTTCTGACAACCAGCATTACTTGCCCTTTCACCAGGTTCCGGGTTGACGTCGAGTTTTAGGACACCATACTCAAAAATTATTGTTTCATCGGGTATTACATACGGTGGCATTTCAATTATTTTGTTGATATCCATATGTGATTTGTGAAATACATGTCGGGTTATTAATAATTTAATTTTAATTTTCGAAAAAATTTATTGATGAAAACTGAATAGTAATTCGTTATAAGGC
The DNA here is from genome assembly GCA_013421045.1 of Propylea japonica. Classification (NCBI taxonomy): domain Eukaryota; kingdom Metazoa; phylum Arthropoda; class Insecta; order Coleoptera; family Coccinellidae; genus Propylea; species Propylea japonica. Next base: position 50,321,588 of record CM024241.1, on the reverse strand, counting down.
GTTACATAATATTAAAATGATATGACAATAAAATGAAAATATATGAACAAGATTCTTTTTTATTAACGTAAGCTTCATTAATTTTCGTTAACATTGTCTCCTCGATCTCATAAATTTTATTTTCATTGGCTTTCATCGCTATTGGTCCAAAAAATATATAGTGTGTTTCTACGACTGCTGTGTCTTGTTTCATAGCCCATTTAAACTCGCACCTCTTCCTTTTATTCTGTCTCAAAAATTTAAATTCGAATTTGGATCATCATCATGAATGATTGTGACACATTCTCCAACAAACCAACCTTCGTCGTACGCGTAATAAACGACGCTGTGTGAAAATTAAACGATGAACGTCAATTTTCGTGGCAAGTGGGAATAAAAAATATACCCGACCGACCATCTTCTCGAAACAGGAATGAGCTGCCCCCCCCCCTAGCTGAAATCCTGAGTACGCCCTTGACCAGAGGGAGGATTTTGTTTTCGTTGTGTTAAAAATCTATCGAACCACCTTAATTTTGACTATCAACAACAATATTTCATCAATATACCTATAGAAAAGAATTTAAGGTACTATATACTACACCCGCAAGTTTTAATTGTAGGTTAGAATCGAACACACCGACACCATGCGCATGCGCAACTCAATAATTGGAAGTGGGGGTAACTCCTTGGTAAATCCCCGGTAAATCCCTGGTAAATCCTCGATAAATCCTTGATAAATCCCCATAAATCCTCTTTTTCTTGTAAATCCTTAGTAAATCCCTGTAAATCCTCTAGGCTGTACACCATAAATCCCCAGATATTACCCCTCGCTATTACCTCCTCAAATTTTATATGGGACTTGAGATTGATACCAAATGGAGAATCTCAGCACAATCGGAATTATTATTCAGCAAATGAAATATTATTGTATGGTTCTGATGATGCGATCCTTTTGAAATTTTGCATGAACATTGAGTATACCATTCTTCATTCACAAAATAAATTTCACTCCAATCGGATATCCTGTTATGGAAATATATATTTGGTTATTGGAATTGAAAATATTCTTCTTCTCAATATTCCAATTGAATTTTCTATGGTTCTGTGTACACTATAGCCACAAAATTTTGCATAAGGCTTATTATGACCATCTTCCAAGTGGCCGCAACATTTCATTTCGATTGGTTTTATTTTGTCTGAGATAATGAAGAATAAACATTTCGAATGGCCTTATTTTATTGACAAACTTATCACTGAACTGAAACAGAATACTACAGTAATTTAATCACATCCTCTACGAATAAACCTAAGACTACTTGGTCGTTAATAAGAGAACTAAGTGGTGGAGGCGCTAAGGTATCAAAGTTTCCTACTGGTAATCCTACAACGTTAACCAACAAATTTAACAGCTACTTTGTAAATGCTGGAACCAACTCTGGCACGCCAATCAATGATACTAATATTATTCATTCTGCCAGGTGCTCAAAGTCATTCTTTATGATCGAACTAACACCCTCTGAATTGATGAATATTGTTTCGAAATTCCTATGAAAATCCTAAAAAAGTGTATAAATAAGATCACTGAACCTTTAAGTTTCATGATAAATTAATCGTTTACTGCAGGCATATTTCCCAATTCTTTGAAAATATCATATTGTTAAACCAATTCATAAAAAAGGATCTTATATGAAGAAGTGGAAAATTACCGCCCTATAAGCTTGCTGACATCATTCTCTAAAATTTTTGAAAAGGTTTTATCTGTTCGACTGATTTCGTTTTTTTCCAGGTTTGAAATCTTTAGTAAATCTCAACATGGATTCGTACCACAAAAATCCACCGAGACAGCCATATTTGATGCGATAAATGAAATTCTTACTGCCTTTGAAAGCGGCAATATTCCCCTGGGTATGTTTCTTGACCTGTCGAGGGCATTTGATAGCGTCGATCATAAGAGACTGCTGTCAAAGTTGGAAACATGCGGCATTCGTGATAATCAGCTCAAACTTATACAGAGCTACTTGAGTGGTCGCAAACAGAGAGTCGAAATGGTGAAGGATGGCAGAGTCTTCTATTCTGACGATCTTTTAATTTTGAAAGGCATTCCGCAGGGCATCATATTGGGACCTCTGCTTTTTCTAATTTATATTAACGACTTGCCACATCTAATTAGTCTCCTTTTCTGGATTATTCTCTTTGCAGATGATACCAATGTCATTGCATCCAATGCTGACATAGCTACACTCATTCGAAAGGCTAAGAACGCGTTAAAGTCCATTACCTCCTGGTGTAACGACAACCACCTCCGATTGAACGTAAGCAAGACTGACCTTGTCTTTTTCCACACACTGATCGTTCCCGTATCTCCTTCCCAGATACCATCAACATTGGTAGCACCGACCTTCCCATAAGTAAATCAACTAAGTTCTTAGGTGTCCATCTGGACGCCTCCCTAAAATGGATCTTCAGATAGAATATCTTAATAAGAAGTTGCACTCTGTACTATATTCTATAAATGTTTTGAAACGACAGGTAACGGTCGATGTGTTGAAGGACGTTTATTTTGCAAATTTTGAATCGTTGATATCATATGGAATTATCTTTTGGGGTAACAGTGCGCATACACGACGTCTTTTCATCATCCAGAAAATGACTTTAAGATCTATATTACAACTACCTTACAGGTCTTGTAGAGGTTTATTCAAAAAAAGCAACATTCTGACTCTGTCAGGTTTGTTTGTATTCAGGTCTTTGTGTTTTCTTCGCAAACATACTGAGCTTTTTTCACGTTTTTCTAATTCCAATGATACAAGAAAAAGGATACCTTAACTCCTCCCCAAATGCTCACTTACTCTCACGCAACAAAGTTGTCAGTATAGCTGTATAAAATTTTTTAATGCTCTTCCCAGATCACTTCAACAGATCAACAACCTGCGATTATTCAAAATGAAGGTACGCAAGTTTATACTAAATATGGAACCCTACAGTTTGGAGGAATTTTATAATTATTGTCGATCAACTAATGAGTAATAAGTAAATCTGTTAGACCTGTTTCAATTTCATCACTGTATTTATACAATATGTGATAATTTTTGAAATAAATGTGTTATTATTATTATTATTATTATGGAACAACCTGTACGATTTGGCTAGTTAACGAGGACAATACCTTCGAAAGTTATCGTACTAGCGGACGGACGGACCCGCGAACAGAATTAAATTTGACCACGGATCAGTCATCAGGGAGTCGAGCCATATCGTTTGAGACCATTTTCGGCTCAAAATTAGAAAATTGCAGACATTTGGACTGAACAAGCGCTAAAAAAGAATTTCTTTTAAATTTGATTAATGCAAGTTTTCAAAAGTTCAACCTTCAACCTCAGGTTTTTGTATACGTAGAACAACGATATTTCCGTACGAAAGGAGCATAGCGTGCTATCTTTTCGCCAAAATGTCTGTAATTTTCGATTATGGGCCAGCAGTGGTCTCAAAAGGTGCTGGCTCAGACTACTCATCCAGGGCTTCAAAAAATTACTTCGAAGGGCTGTTACAGATACCGCTCGATTTCTTCGTATAAAATTGTGATAAAATGATGTTATCCTGCAGATGGTACTCTGGCTCAATCAGGTACTGGTTTCCATGCAATGCTGCTATTTTTCAAGAAAAGGACAACTATGCAAGTTACAAAAATCTGTGGAATATTCAAACGATGCGAAATCTAGCGGTTCGAGAAAGCTTCTTGATATGAGGCTACTATTCTTGTCCATCAAACTAAGAAATTAGATATCCCAGCATTTTCCACGAAATATTCTGAATATTATAATTCCCGTTATTCGCTGAAAACTGATAATCTTCGAATACATCTGTATTCTTCCGAACAAGAAACATTTTTTGGTGGTTCATTGTTTTCATTCAAGAGATAATGAAGATATTGACTTTTATCTACACTCACCGGCAAAATAATTGATCCACTCAAAAAATCGATGCAGTTTGATAATTCATAAATATGTTATTTAAGTTCGATTTGATTGAAATTTTTTTCTATTGTAGGTAGGTTAATACGAAATCAATCACCAGTTTTGAATTTCAAGATCACTCGGCGTACGTCATTTTATACGGGGTGAAACAAAATCTGTTTTTTTTTACCCTAACTTTAGAACCACCCTTGGTGTGTTCCAGTTGTTCCACCGAGTGATTTCTTATTTCATCATCAGGACATATCTTCTCTGGACAATTTCATTCTTCATTTATAACAATAGCTCGAATTTTGTCGAAGACAGGGTATTCAGTGCGATATTAAATTCCACAATTTCGCTAGGGCTATAAACGTATTTTCACAGATAAACCTTAAATCCGAACATAATGAAAATAAACTGAAAACTAAGTGAAAACACACAGAAGTTTTAGTGCCATATGTTGTTTCTTTTGCACCGTTTATTGGAGACGATTTCGTGCTGATGCTTGATAGATAATACCCGCATGTGGCTAGGATTGCCAGGGAGTATTAAGAAGAGGTTGATGATTCAAGAATAAAATTGGCCTGCTCTAAGCCCAGATTCAAACCCAATTGGGCATGTTTGGACCCTGGAGGAAAATTTGACGTCGCGTACAACTCCTGAAAATTTGCAGCAGCTCGGTGATGCTCTAATTGATTCAAAATCTTATTGAAGGTAATCCAAGACGAATTGCACCTGTTATCCGCGCCTGGTCGGAAAACACGTTGTGTTTTTCACTTAGTTTTCAGTCTATTTTCATAAGGTCAGAATTTAAGGTGTTGAAGTACTGTTATAGCCTTAGCGAAGTTGAATGTTTTACTGAAAACTGTGTTTCATAAACAAAAAATAAGCTGTTATTAGAAATGAAGTTGTTGAGGAAAGATGTGTCTTGATGATAAAATGATAAATCACATGGTGAAACGACTGGACCATGCCACAGGCAGTTTCAAAGTAAGATTAAAAAACAGATTTTATTTCACCCTGTATAAAATGACGTAAGCCAAGTTTTTTTCATGAATTCGAAACTGTTGATTGTTTTCGAATGATGTCGATTGAAACAAAAATTCAATCAAATCGGACTCAAAATAACACATTTATGAATAAACAAACTTAATCGATTTTTTGTGTGGATAGATAATTTTGCCGGTGACTGTAGCGACTTTAGGGACTTTCTATTTCTGAGCTTCAGATCATAGTTTTGTTCTTTCTCATAGTAACATAATTATTTCTACCCCAAACAGAAACAGGGTGAAGCCTTCTTCAACAGATAACAGATATTACGAAATATTTCGCATAAGTCGCATAAAAATCGTTTATATTATTATATAAAATAATCCCCTGCTTCAAGAAAATCAACACCTTAATTATATACACCTATAAAATTCTCAGGCCGAACTTGCCCACTTATAAAAATTTTCAACTATACAGGATGTTCTTTCATAAACTGGAAAAAACGAATATAGCGTCTAAACGACATCGAAAGAATCAATTTTGTCTTATGACATTTACCCTGTTTTCGAAGCATAAACGAAATACAGAGTGTGCTTGGTGAAATTTGAGCAATATTCTATTGAGTGTGGACAGTTATATGTAACGTTTGAAATGATGTTATTTAGACACATCTCACTGTGAAGAATTCTTGTACTCACTTGTAATTTATCGCCATATTCTTGATTTGTTCTTCAAGTTTGGATATTCTATCGATACTCCGATTCTTTTCCGATAACATATGTAGATGACTCTGGAACAAAAAGAAAAAAATCACCATTGAATGAAGAAACGTAAATTAATTCGTACAAAAAAATTTCAGTTAACTCAAAGCACAAGAGATCATGTGTTTCTTACACGCTTGTCTATATAATGCTGATGCTGAAAAGAAATAGGTAGTAATGATGTTTAAACTTGAACTCATGGTTTGTTGTGGTTGATGACAAATTGGCAGCTTTGGAGTACCTACTGAAAGCAAGAAGATGGTGGCAGGATATGAAATGTGAAACTAATAACTTAACCGAACTTTACCTTACGTAACCTGACCAAAACTCGTAAACAGTGCTTTTAAAACGGGTTTCGCAGTTCATAACCACGCATTACAGGAATATGGTTGATTTCCATTTTCCATACTGAATATTTTAATGTGATCAACATTAGCTAACAATGATAGCTAATTCATTCGATTCAATTGCGATACATAAAAGGTTGGGATGGAGTATAGGACCAAGTAAATACGAAAAGGACAATATTCATGAAATTTTGCAGATTAGTGCAATGGCGCAAAATGCATCTGATGTATCATTTTTTGTGGTTAATATCTTTCCGGTTGAACCGGGAACCTCCCTCACAAAATTCATTTATATGGGGGATCTCTGGTATATCTTTGCAAATTTTGAAAGAGCATAATTCAAGAGTCGTTTTTCATCTGATTGATTAGTACGAAATCGACTGATGGAAACCAAATCTATACCAGTAATCAAAAGGAAACAGATTTTCAGTAATCGAGAGTTGAGCCAGAATATTACTAATTTATAACTAGAGACCGGATTATATGCATTTGCATATTTAAGACATCTTCAGCGCTATTTATATATTTTAGCTAAGATCCAGGTATGATGCATGTTTTCGGTACATATTTTCTTCCCTGCGGTCCGAAATGCGATAAAAGTGACGAATACGACCAAATTCCACAAAATATGAGGTCTATTGGGTAATCCTACTAATAATCGTGACTTTTGACAGATTTGAGAACCACTTTTATCGCATTCCGGAACGCAGTATTAAGGTAAGCGTCCACCTATCGGCAGCGAACGAAGCGGACGAAGCGGATTTTAGAATTCTTTGTATAGAAACTAATGGAAGCGCGTCCACCTACCCGCGCCGAACGAATCGGATTCTATACAAAGAATTCTAAAATCCGCTTCGTTCGCTGCCGATAGGTGGACGCTCTCCTTTAGTAGCCGCGCGCTACGAAAGTATTCAAGTAATGAGTAAAATACGCCAAATGAACTCCACGTTGGCATTGGCATTTCCAAATAAAGTGCAAGAAAAGTTTGGAAGGATATTGGAAGGAAATTCAGGTTTCCAAGATTTGTCTCTTATCGAGAGTTTTATTAATGGGATGGCAGACGTTTTACCTGAAACTATAAGGGAGAACATAGCACCAAGGTTTGAATTCTTCTTCTGCAGCTGACATTTTCCACAAACGAAAATATTCAAAATGATCGAAGACAAAATTTAACACTTGAACATTTGGAACAATATTTAATTGTTATCGTTCACAAATACATTAAATATTAAAACCATATCATTAAGAGTTATTGATATGTTGATTTTGAAATAAAAATTACTCTTCTTTTTTGAGTTTCTCAGATTCATTATTTAATATTGCATATTATCGTGCAGTGGTTCCCAAACTCATTTGATCCACCCCTTTCAATAAAAAACATTGCTCAGCGCCCCTTAATATTAATATTGAGCTTTAAGGTAAGCCACCATCAAGAAACATACTCTCATTTCATTAGTGTTTTGAATGGGTATTCACAGGCAAATGCTCTTCAAGTGACATCAAGGAGAAAAACAAATCGTATTGAAACCTGCAACATGAAATATTTTCTGTTATATTTATTGTTTCATGTTTCAATTTCTCTCGTATAGAAGCCTGCAATCCAGTATACTTGATCGCAGGTTTCAATACGGATTAGCTCCTCTCTCTGACGTCACTTGAAACGCATTTGTCTGCAGATTCCTATTCAAAACACTCACAAACTTGAGAACATGTTTCTTGTTTCAAATTCCTTTGACGTACGGCTTGCCTATTTTTCTACCTTTTTCTTTAATGTAGTGAAGAAAGATGTGAATCAGAAGCATTGAAATTTGAAGTTGTGAACTCTTCATTGAAGAAAAAGTTGATACAAAAAAAATGAAAAAAATCTCAATGCGAAGGATGAACCTGGTGGGCTGCTACCAATTTTGTAATATTTGGTTCGATTTTTGTCAATAGCATTCTTAAATCACCGAGATTGACTATTAGCAAACGGTTCCTTTTTTGTTAATAGATTGTTAACTGCACTGAATCCGCGTTCCACTAAATACGATGACAGAAATGCAATAAGGAACTTCTGAATTACTGCCCATATTTCAGGATAAGCCCTAGGAATCTCCTTTTGCAGCCAGAATTGTTGATGGCAGCTTTTAAATTTAAATTTCAATTCATCATTCGTTATAACTTCAACTTGTATCTTTGGAGATTCTGCTGTGTGTGCATTCGAAAAAGGATCCAAAATCCAGTCAGGTATGTTCATTTCCAAAATATCATCGAATCGTCAGTTTTCTGGACTACAAGTGGTTTCTCTCCAAATTCTAACATGAATATAAAAACTTACAGTTACTCATCGCTTCCCTACCGCCCTAAAACAACCGTGGCAATCACCGCCCCCCTGGAACGCCACAGCGCTCACTAGGGGGCGGTAGCGGCCACTTTGGAAATCACTATTATCTTGCATATTTTACCTTCGTGCATACTTCAAGCATTTTTCATGCATATTTGCATGCATATAACAACGTTTTTAATGTTGCATATAATTCGGTCTCTATTTATAATATGTCCCAACCACAAATGGACTGATTTTCACATTTGTCTTCATATTACTCATGCAGCAAAGAAGTAGCTAGGATGTGCATTAAAATAATGTTTGAAACCTACTAAATCTGGTAATTTCAACTGAGAAAAAGACATAACCTCATTTGATCAACGATTCGGTCCATTCGCACATCCATCTAACTTTTGCATATTCATAACGAAAAGTCCCGAGTCTCAGGACACCCATCCTCACCTGGGTGGTCCACCTGACAGGTACTTAGCGCTTTCAAAGGATCAAAACCGCACTTAGGCTCCTCGGACGGTCTCGCTACTTCCGGACCCATTTTACATATTCGTGACGGTACAAAGTTTTGACTCCTCAAATCCAAACATTTCGAGTCTTTTAGCATCGCCATTCAACAGAGGATGATGATGACACGTTGGTTTGATCACTGTGGTAGGTATGGTGTGGTAGTGGTGAAGTGGTCCTGGACGGTGTCGATTTTTATTTGAGCCCAGATAAGTAGCACCGCCGACAGAAACGCTCGTTCGGAAACCGCAATAATGTTTGGTCTTTCATTTTTATTACGGGCAAAAAATTTTGTGTAGTGGAGTCGTCCATTGAGGAATAGGGCGAGCACCGTAGACAGATCAAGATATAGGGGCAAAATCAACCACTAGGTCGTGGTGCACAGAGAAACCCCTTTAATTCAATCTTCAATAGTAGCAGATCCTGCTGCAAATAGCAAAGCTCGTTCATTATGCTCGAAAGCAAATTCTCCTTTAAAATATCCTATAAAAGGGGCGAGATTAAGTCAATATTGAATTTGGATGGGCGTAAAAGTCGGAAAAAAAATTAGACGCCAGGCGTTTGGCGCTTTTTCGAAATTGGCCCCCTTTCAATATACAGCCTTTGGAAGGCGATGACGAGTTGACAATTTTAAATTTTTTTACGGCTTCTTAAAAACACTGAGTCATAAAAGTATACATAATATGAAGCACTTAGTAGATGTTACTCACACATTTTTTTAGATATCGTAACTTTATTATTAGGGGTTGAAAATAACAACCACCTATGATTTTCGTTAAAAAATTGTTTTCGTGAGGTAGATTTTCGAAAAATAAAATTCTTTTATGGTTTCTCGCTCAATTCTGGTGAAAGTCTTCTGCAAATTTCGATACAGTCGATACCTTTGTCGGAAAAAAAAGAACTTACAAGCAGTTATGATCACAATTCATTCCATTTCATTTCATTTCGTATAAGAGTTCCATAGAATGAATATTCGAGGATATTGTATGTCTGACAGGAGATAAAGATGTTCTATAAATCTTTCTGAGGGTTTTATTACTAATTTCCGGAAGAAAATTATATCCATAATATTTTAATTTCGCAAATAGAAATTTTTTTCGATTAATAAGCGTAATTGACAACACCAATTTTGAGCAAAAACAATATCTTAAAATATTTATTCTATGGAACATACGATGAAATGGAATGAACAGTGATCATATATCTGCTTGTAAGTTTTTATTTTTTCCGAGGAAAGTATCGACTGTATCGAAATTTTGCAGAAGACTTTCTCCAGAATTGAGCGAGAAACCATAAAAGAATTTTATTTTTCGAAAATCTACCTCACGAAAACAATTTTTGAACGAAAATCATAGGTAGTTCTTATTTTCAACCCCTAATAATTAAGTTATGGGCTCAAAAAAAATTGTGTGAGTAACATCTGCTTAATGAATCATATTATGTATAGTTTTATGACACAGTGTTTTTTAGGACTACTAAAAAATATTAAAAACTACCAACTCGTCATCGCCTTCTAAAGGCTGTATCTTGAAAGGGGGGTCGATTTCGAAAAAAAATTATATGAACTACCCCTGCTTATTTTCATCGAAGAATCATCTCCCTCGCATTTGTTCACAGAAACCCTGTATATGTACCCATGTTCCTGTACTTAATTTGTAAGGTTAAGTATAGAGAAGTTTCATATCAATGAGAATATTTATGTTAATTTTGTTTTCGGTGGGTAGGTTAGGTTAGGTTAGGTATTCAGAAAGCTAAGAGTATTCTAGAATTAATATAATATACAGAGTGTCTCATATTGAATTTCTAAGCTGTTAGCATTTTTCGAAAACCTGCAACAATGCAGATTTGAAAATCGATGGAGTTGTAGTTTTTTTCCAAAAAAACAAATTCGTACTTCCCGTTCTTCCGTGAACGTCTTAGGTAATCATCGATTTTGGACACCCTGCAGGTATAGTAATTCACAATTCTGTGAATTGGGTAGGAAAACACCCGAACTTTCCCAAACCATTTGACTTTTCACATCAGGGCTTTCTTCAATTCAATTCCGAATGCGGAGAAGCAGATGAGAACATCTGATAAATATAATTATCCAATATTTAAATTTCAGGATGGCTTAAGAGCTATTAATACAGTTCCAATCATTTTATGTTTCTGTTCCTTTTTTCTGCTTCGATTTTTTCGTTTCAGAAACATAATTCCGAATGCATCTTGGAAAGGGTTATCGGTTGGACTCAATAAAGAAAAAATCCTTCAATATTAGAATAGTTTTTGAGTGTTTTAAGTTTTTTTATTGGAACAGCGAGACAGGGTTTCTTCTGCTGGGGTTTTTCCCTAAGATCTGGAATCGTACGAAAAAATATACTGATGGACAAATTTAGCGCACCACCTAAAATTTCGTTGAATTTTAACATTGATATCTTCCGAATCTTTAGTCGGATTTCAACGTTTTTTTCTTTCAATAGTAGCTCTGTTATTGTCGAATTCCCTCCATTAAGCAGAAGTCCAAAAATGAAATCTTCATGTTGTACAGGGCGTTTAAATAATGTCATGTTTTATAGTCAAATTTTAACGTCTTTTGTGGGCATGCCAGGTTGCTGAGGTATATGAAAACAATAAAGCGTTGTATCCTAGTATCTCTCGAGTATTTTGTTTTTTCAAAACCAATTTATCTTGAAGTCATCCAGAGATATTCAACTTTTTATCAACTATGTATTTTATGCATTAGCCATGAATATCTTCGCAACCATTTCTCCGATCTAAATGTATTTTTTTTTCAGTTGTAGCTCTTTTATTGGCAAAAATCATACTACAATGAGATGTTCAAAAAAAGAAATGCATCATGCTGTACAGGGCGTTTAATTTTCCGGTTTTTTTCATTACAGTTTAACGTCTTTTGTGGGCAATACCAGATATCTGAGGCTTCTAAAAACTATACAGTGATGTAGCCTGATGTTTCCTGAGTATTTTGCTTTTTTAAAAAGCAATTTAACTTGTACCATTTCAGAGATCCCAAACGTTTTCGATTACGTTCAGGTCAGGACTAAAAGCCGGCCACTGTAGATGTTGAATCCCAACCTCTTTAAGGTATTCACGATATGGAATTATCGTCTATCAGCAAAAAATTGTCGCCTATGTATCTCGCAGAATTTATTGCCCCTTCCCGGATCGCTACAAGATCCATACGAGTAATCAAGGAAATGCTTTGTCTTCTCCAGATAAATACCCATCCATGGGATGATTTTAAGCTCACTCTGAAGTGAAGTGAAAAAAGACTTTTGCGGGGTGTCTTGCATTCAATCCATATTCATCAAGTCTTCTTCTTGCAGTTTTTGATGAAATTGTAATATTTCGGACAACTCGAAGGCGGTTTTTTTTTTACTTTGATCAGGTCTTTTAACGTGAGAGCCCATATCCATAAGTCTACGAAGACAACGACCAAGAAAATTAATAAGAGCTAACTTTCAACACAAAAACAAACGAAAACAAATTAAGAAAAACAGAAAATGCAAGATGTTATGAAAAAGTGAATATCTCTGGAATGGTATAAGTTGAATTGCTTTTTAAAAAAGCAAAATACTCAGGAAACATCACTGTATAATTTTTTGAAGCCTCATATAACTGGTTTTGCCCACAGAAGGCGTTTAACTGTAATAGAAAAAACCCGAAAATTTGAACGCCCTGTACAGCATGATGCATTTCTTTTTTTGAACATCTCATTGTAGTATGATTTTTGCCAATAAAAGAGCTACAACTAAAAAAAACATTTAGATCGGAGAAATGGTTGCGAAGATATTCATGGCTAATGCATAAAATACAAGAGTTGATAAAAAGTTGAATATCTCTGGACGACTTCAAGATAAATTGGTTTTTGAACAAACAAAATACTCAAGAGATACTAGGCTACAACGCTTTATTGGTTTCATATACCTCAACAACCTGGCATTGCCCACAGAAGACGTTAAAATTTGACTATAAAACATGACATTATTTAAACGCCCTGTACAACATGAAGATTTCATTTTTTGGACTTCTGCTTAATGGAGGGAATTCGACAATAATAGAGCTACTATTGAAAGCAAAAAACGTTGAAATCCGACTAAACATTTGGAAGATATCAATTGTTAAAATTTAACGAAATTTTAGGTGGTGCGCTAATTTTGTCCATCAGTACCTTTAGTATGGTACCCCCCGTTTTGCACTAACCTTAGTTAGGGATTTTGTTTTATGTATTGTATTATGTTAGCTCTTGATTTCAAAAGAATATAATATATGTATATTATATTTCTCAACGATTTCTGTTGAAGGAAAGTTCAACTAGTCCTCAACTAATAATCCTTTAGGCTCCTAGCAAAAGGACGGAATTACATCGATGCCGTAGCACGCTCATTCAGTTCAGCAAAATGAAAAAATCTCATTTTTCCCAAGCAGATTTGCATGAGATTTTTTTGGTTGGAAAACTCCCTTGACCATTTCCTGATTACGGCGCGTTCTCAAACGGGTAAATACACTTTGGAGTGAGATTTGGAAGTTAGGTAAATGATAATGTTATTTGCAGAGCGCGGTGCATCGGGCCGGCGGAGTGTTTGATCTGGGGAGGGCGTACAAGAAAACCGTAGTTTGAAATATGATCCGCGGTCCATCCGTCTACTATGCTTGATGAGAACGTCTACTCGATGTGCAAATATTGACAGAACGATGTCCACGTATTCTCTCCTGCGACCCTGATGGCGGCCGATCCTGATAAAATCAATAGTGGAGGACGTCTTCCTCGGTTACTTGGAACTCTACATGTTGTCGGGGGTGGAAAAAATTGAGATTTGGGGAAGATGTGAATAGGTTTTCACGTATGTTACAGAGGGCATGAATCATTGGGGTGCGGTTTTTTAATTTTTGAAGAATAAATAAATACCTAATAGCGTTTTCCTTTGAATGCACTAGTTCTGAACTGTTGCACTGTCGCTACATTGGTACATATTCACTGAATTCTGGAGACGCTCTTTCCCAATGAAAAACGAAAAAAATTGACAGATTCCCCGATCACCTGGATTAGATGAATAAAAAAATATTCTCTGCTCAGCCAGTTTAGCGCCCAAATAGTTTTTTTTCGAAATCGACACCCCTTCTAAGATATAGCCTTTGAAAGGCGATGACGGGTTGACAGTTTTTAATTTTTTTACGGTCATAAAACTATACGACAATATGAAACACTAAGCGATTGTTACTCACACAATTTTTTAGATCTCATAACTTTATTATTAGGGGCTGAAAATAATAACCGCCTATGATTTTCGTTCAAAAATTGTTTTTGGGGGATATATTTTCGAAAATTAAAACTCTCTTATGGTTTCCCATTCAATTCTGGAGAAAAAAGTCTCCTGCAAAATTTCGATGCAGTCGATACTTTTTTCGGAAAAAAAACTTACAAGCAGTTGTGATCACTGTTCATTCCATTTCATCGTAACAATTTTTGAAGGAAAATCATATAAGCGGTTGTTATTTTCAACCCCTTATAATAAAGTTATGGGATCAAAACAAATTGTGTGAGTAACATCTCCTTAATGAATCATATAATGTTTTATGACTCAGTGGTTTTTAGGACTCCTAAAAAAAATTAAAAACTGTCAACTCGTGATCGCCTCAAAAGGGTGTGCCTTGGAAGGGAGGCTGAACAACATTAGTGAATGTTGTTCAGGAAGACTCAATGAATACAATGACACCAAAATCTGGTCGATATCTGCTGGTCAGCGAAATTCGATATTCACCGAAAAGTTCAATTAATGAATGAATAGAATGAAATCAATAGCCCTCAGGATAACAAAATTTGATTCGTCGTTTTTCCAGTACAAACAAGCGCGCAAGTTTCTGACTTAATGTCAGGGCTTTCCTCAATTTTAAATAATCCAGTCGCAGGAAGGATTTAGGTTAGTTTTCATTAGGGGCGTTCGCATTGACCTCCGCGAGCGGACGGATTTTTTAGTCACGTGACCACAGATCGTACAGATAAATCTGAAATATCTGGGATAAACGAACGGTACAGAGCATCTGCCACAGAACATACTGCTCTGTTCTACTTTTATACTTATATGAGATTTCAAAGATCACTATTTTGGGAAATATGCTCATCTTTTAACGATACTTTCACCCTTTTAGTAGCTCTTCCATAAAATCTCAATTAAATAATTAGGTGCAAAGGCACTGAATGCAAAAGAAACGAGTAATGCAATATCCCCTTCTGGTCGTTCAATACCGCGATAGTTGTATACCCACAGAACATATAATAACCGATATGTACCGAAAGATCCTGATCAATTAATTGATTAATTACACGAAAAAGAAACGGGAAAGCAATATCTCCTCCTGCCCATTTATAACTACGATAGCTATATTGAAAAATTTTAATGAATTAACTCGTGAATTAATTGAGTTTTTAATGATAAATGAAAACAGAAGAATAAAACTGTTAGAATTTTTCAATCTATCGGTTGTCGGATCGGGAAACTCAACATAAAACAAAAAAAAAATATAAAAAACATAAAACTCTATGGATAAAATCGCTTTGCTCCGTCGAAATAGACCGAGCGAAAAGATCGACGTCCGATTGCTCAGATTTTTATGACGAACGGTACAGATGTGTATTCCCCTCAATCCGGATGTAATAAACGAACGGTTTAGAGATCGATCCGACACGTCCGATGTCGATGCCGACGCCCCTATTATTATATGTTTTTTGGTGTGCTGAATCCGAATTTGAGGTTTGCTAACAAAATTTCGTGACGGAACATAGAAAAAAATATACAAAAGAATAAAAATCTCATTCTTGGTCAGTTGTTTGCTTATTACTCGGAAACTATCATTTTTTCGTGAAAAACCTTTCCATACAAAATGAAAGTATATAAAATTTCCTACAAATTGTACTATGTACCACCGCTTGTTCTTCGACAACCATTTCTGGCTCAAATTATAGTTTAAAATGAGGTATTTCCATGACTCAATAAATGAAAAAAAAATTTAAATCTATGGTTCCGATCAATATGTAGGAAATTTTATGTACTTTCATTTTTTATGGAAAGGTTTTTCCACGAAAAGTTGATAGATTCCGAGTAATAAGCAAAAAACATAGCAATGGAATACAGTAGAGACTCGATAATCCGGATATTTACTAGTCCGGATTGCCGTCAAGATTGTATTATGTCCTTATAATCCGGATTGCAAGACTCAATAATCCGAATTTCCCATCGTTGCATACGAGGTTCACTTGTCGTAACTCAATTTCTACTCGTATGACGACGATCGAGCGTTCTTTTGGTATATAATAGTGTACAATGGTATAAGACAAAAAAGTCACACAAGAATAATTAATTAGTGAAATGGAATGGAATTTTCTACCTCCAACCATACAGCTTTGATACAGCTAATATAGATCATAATGAAATTAAATTAACAAAACTGAAATACCGAAAGGCCTTTTAGCACATATTTTTTCGATCCTCGAAGACGGGGATAATGTTAGCAAATGCATTTAGAGCATAGAGCAATTCGATGCAATCTGTTTATTCCATAACTCATGGCATCAATTACTGATATTCAGCTGAAAGATATACAGGAGAAAGCTATTGTTCAGCATTATTTTTCCCTTACAGTAGAAAACGTAAAATATCTAATTATTCCAAATAATATATTTGTTTTATGGTTTCGATAATAAAGCCTATATTTATTTCAACCGTTTTTTTTAAATTGCATCTTTACCAAATTGTAAGACGCGGTATTCCGGATTCCTCATTAATCCGGATCATCCCTTGCATTAATTGATCCGGATTATCGAGTCTCTACTGTATATCAAAACTAACCCAAAAATTTCCTGCTAGGGGTTATTTTAAGCACAAATATACTGTACTAATACTAGTTAACCCTGTATACTGTATAACATATCCAGCCAATCTAGCAGCATAGCATCGTCTACGGCGGCGGCCATCGGCGTAACTCGCACGACGGCTTAGATCCCGCCGCACGGGCGATATCTGCGTCGTTATATCTGCAGTTAATTGCCGTAATGGGTTCGGTAATCCCGCTGGGCGCGTAGGTTAACCCCTGATGGCCTCCATTAGGCCAATCTGCTTGTTTGCGCAGCCATGTCGAGAAAGAGCCCGAGATCAGGTTACCACGGAGAGCACTCCCATCGTGGTACGAGCCCGGCTTTCTTTCGCCTTCGAAAACCGCCTCCTGGACTCACTCGAGGGTCGAGACGATTTCGTATCGTTTTATTAACCGTACGAAAGGCCGCAAAGACTGTTATTGGCTTCGGGATTTGGGGGAAGCAGCAGATGGACTCGGTTAGATATAAGCTTCTTTTAGTAGGTTAACAGTCTGGGAATTTGCGGTTAGTTGCATATAGGGTTAATGAGAATATCAACTATAAAGCACTAAAGCAGAGAATAACAGTAATCGATTGGAATATTGTTTTCAGGAGGTCATCTGATTAACGTTGAAAGATAATACAAGAGGCGTATTTTGGCGCTGTAACCACAGCTTACCATAGTTACATGTAACTATGACGTCATAGTTACTTATAGTTACTGATGACACGGAACAGCTGATCGAATCAAAACAAATCTTCCAATGAATTGAAATGGACGAGTTCATTAATATATTATTATTAATTCTTCCAGAAGAAGATTGTTGAACCTCCTGAAGGGTTTCAACACAATGGGATGGGTCATTTTGAGATGAAGCAGGTATCCGTGGCAGTCTTTCTATACTCAGAGTTTTTAAATCTTCTACTGTGCAAAATGGAATTCTTCCATTGAAATGGCCCGGCAGACGTAATCAATGACGAAATCGTCATCTACAAAATTTATTTTATTCATTTATTCAAAACTTTTCATTTTGTTCTACTATAAAATATTGTACTCCAAAATCAAAACTATGCAATAAATATATTAAATGAAAAAAATAAACAGACAATAGCACCGTTTACCAACGCCTCTATTATTTCTTTCCTATCTTGAATCGAAATTGTTTTTTTATTCACCAGTAATGAAATAGTATCCATTTTTCTTTCTTTCAACAATTTTCAATCTGGTGAATCCCGCTCCGTTTGAATTCGGTGAAAACCGTTAACACAGATACGCCACCTCTACTTCTATGATCCTAAATTCATTCCATTTCACTCATTCGAAATGAGATAGATATACATACCACGCGAGTAACCCTGCTCCTGAGGAAGGTAACGTGGTATGGTATGCGTGACGTCATTGATACGTCACAGTTACATGGTCAACTCCGCAAAAACGTAGTAACCATGTAACTACATGTAACTACGAGCTGTAGTTACTAGTGGTTACAGCGCCAAAATACGCCTAAAGGTTGACGCTCACTTGGACGAGACGAGACGAAACGAAGCGAAGAGTTGATTTCCGCAGGCACGATTTGCACTGAATCAAAGGGGTAGACGCTCACTTGGGAGGCGCGAAGCGAAGATCAGAATCGTTAGGCGCGTGGCAGATCAGACGCGCACTTGGACGAAGCGAAGCGGTCGGAAGGAACGCGTCGTTTTCCGCTGGGATCTTTTGCATTGAAATAAATTGGGTAGACACGCACCTAGGAGAAGCGAAGCGAGGATCAGCGAGGAGGCGAGTCGTTGGTCGCCAGGAAGATCTCTGGGGCATGTGAGCGAAATTTCTTGAGGCGGCAAGTAGGTATCCGACGGCCGGGAAGTTCGGCGAGCTGTATTTCCAATTTTGTACTAGAATTTTGTCAATGGGGAAATACACAGTTATTTTTGAATTTGTGTGAAATGAGTTTGTATTTTGTACAACTGTGAATGTGAATTCAAATCGTCTGAAGGATAGGTATTTATTATTGTAAATACAACAAAATATTGAGGAACCCTTCTTCCGAAGAAATTAAAATATCTGATAGAATTGGAAACTGTGGAATAATTCCACATTGGACCCGAAATTTTTCTGAAGTACAGGACTAGAAAAATTGTCATTCTCTCATTCGGTGGACCCCCGAAATTTTTTTCTAGCTACGGCCTTGTGGCTGACCATACCCAAAAATAACCAGGGACAGCGCCAGAGATTTTACCGCCCCGGCAAAAGTATAATCAGAATAAATTGAATATAAATTAGTCTGATTTGAAGCTTATACAGGTAAGCGGTATGCAGCAAGGTAATAAAAAATGCAACTTCCCAGAACTTATTACTGGAAATTTTTCGATATTGTCGTAGAAAAGTATTTTTTTCTGAAATCACCAGAATGAAGGAATTAGATTAATACTTAATTTTTTCAATCGGTTAAAGAGAAAATAAACATTTCGTATCAATGATTTTATATGTAGTTTTAAAAAAAATAACACTCGGTTTTTGTCACCCTCCGCTTCTCGTTGGAAGACAACATAACCTCGATCTAAAATCTAGTACTTTTTTCCCTTGTATAATACATAATTTTTTTTCTTGACTAGAAAAATGACGATGGAAAGAAATATAACTTTTCACGAAATTAATCCGGCAGAAAAGTGAGTATTTTTTCCCGGATACATATATACACTCACTTTTTTCCCGGGGAAAAAAGTAATTTCGAGAAGAAAAGTTATATTTTGTAACTTGCCAACAGAGATAAAATGTCGAATTTTCTCCACGTCGCATATTTTTATTTTCATTCCTATATGAAGGTGGGACGAAGAGGCTATTAAAACAAGATTATGACCAAAAACACGATTCGAACAATAGCTCTCCCCTTGTTCATTCGGGTAGTCAGCATGCAGCATGGGTAATAAAAAAGTATTGCGGCCCCAAAATAGGGGGAATTTCTTCCGATGGCTGATCGTCGCATCGCTTCGTCCAAGTGCGCGGTCCAGGCGAACTAACGCGTCGCTTAGTTTCGTCTCGTCTCGTCAAGTGAGCGTCAACTTAAGGAGGTTATATCAGTCAGAGCATCCATAGTTAGCTATTTCGACCTATTGTACAGGTCTCACCTCAGAGTGAGAAATAAACATGGAGATGCTCCAACGCGTGAATAGTACTTCTGGGGTGCAGTCAAAAATAGGTGATATTTTCATTTCTACAATTCCTGAATATAAAACAACATTTTCGTAATTTTGTCCCAGCTATAATTACCGGAAAATCCTTAAGCAAGAAAAAATTGCCACTAAATCAGTAACATAATTTAGTTTATGAACGTCAATTGGAAATGAAAATTTAAACGCACCGCATCCAGAAAATAACCACTAACATACGATGTTGCTAAACTGACAGAATCCGTTAGTATCAAAGTAGGGGAGCGGTAGACCAATTATCCCCATACGAAATAAACATACGGCACGAGTTCGCAACGCCGGAATATTGTTCGCGTCAAATTGAAATGAAAATGTAAACACGACTTATCGAGAAACTAAACAGCAACAGAACGATGATGCCAAACTGACAGAATTGTCTATAGCAGACTCTAGCTACTAGTACCATAGTAGGAGTGCCTTAGACCAATTATCCGAAAACGGAATAAGGATACGGCACAAGTTGGCAACGCTGAATGTTGTTCGCGTTCATAAACAGATTCTACTTAGCTGCATAACAAATGCGAGAAGGCACCTCTAGGTTTACTTTTTTCCCTGAGGGTCGCTCCGCTCAAGCGTTAAAATATCTTGACCATTAGTCGCTGTCTTTAATAACCTAGTTGATTAAATAACTATTTCCACGGACCTCGAAATAAAATGTGATTTTAATGTGCAATCCTCATGACAACCGTACACAAAGTATTCAGAAGCCCTACGAGAAATGTCAAAACTCTACTGGAAAATAGAAATTTCATTATGTCAAATGTATGTCTTGTGCAAAATGAGAATGTATTTCAATCAAGAATTTATACACAATTCGTGTTGAGATCGTCGGAAAAATTTTGTAATTAACTCGGTTATTAATCTAGCGACTGATGGTGTCGAACTATTAACGTTAAAATATCTTGACCATAAGTCGCTGTCTTTAATAACCTTGTTGATTAAATAACTATTTCATCTACAACAATTGCAGTTATATGTGTGGATAGTTATTAAGATATCTGACAAATGTTGTTCATTAATGTCAGCATACCACGGAGAGCACTCTCATCCCGCACAAGCCGGCTTTCTTTCTCTCGAAAACGTTTTACCGAACGAAGGGCAGCAAGGACTGTTATTGGCTTCGGGGTCAAGATATTTGGTGAAGCTACCGGTGGACTCGGTTAGATGTAAACTTCTTTCAGTAGGTTAGCAGTCTGGGAATTTGCGGTTAGTTTCACCGGAGTGAACCTGGCAGACCATTTCTAGCAGACCGTTTGACGGAAACGCCCGAACGCGCTCCCCAGTGGCGCGCGGTGCTGAAGTATATTTAATGCTGAAATGAGGCAGATTTAGATGAATAATGAATATGTTACTCTCGGCTTTGATTTATAGACCAATAAAAAGAGGTTATGAAGGTGTCGACGGTTGGTTATCAGAATGAATTACGACAGATTCGCTATTTCGAGAAGTAAAACATTCAAAAATCCATATCTCCGAAAATATTCGCCGGCGCATAATAAGATTTGGCACGTAGGTTAACAATATTAATATCATTATTCCCTGAAAATTTCATCCACTTGCAAAGGGATCCAGGGGGTTAAAACGCCCCCCTTAACATGGAAAAATTCATATCTCCGAAAATATTCGCCGGCGCATAATAAGATTTGGCACGTAGGTTAACAATATTAATATCATTATTCCCTGAAAATTTCATCCACTTGCAAAGGGATCCAGGGGGTTAAAACGCCCCCCTTAACATGGAAAAATTCATATCTCCGAAAATATTCGCCGGCGCATAATAAGATTTGGCACGTAGGTTAACAATATTAATATCATTATTCCCTGAAAATTTCATCACTTGCAAAGGGATCCAGGGGGTTAAAACGCCCCCCTTAACATAGAAAAATTCATATCTCCGAAAATATTCGCCGGCGCATAATAAGATTTGGTACGTACGTTCACAATATTGATATTTATTCCCTGAAAATTTCATTCACTTGCAAAGGGATCCAGGGGGTTTAAACGCCCCCAAAACATTGAAAAATTCATATCTCCGAAAATATTCGCCGGCGCATAATAAGATTTGGTACGTAGGTTAAAAGTATTAATAACATTATTCCCTGAAAATTTCATCCACTTGCAAAGGGATCCAGGGGGTTAAAACGCCCCCCAAAACATTAAAAAATTCATATCTCCGAAAATATTCGCCGGCGCATAATAAGATTTGGTACGTACGTTCACAATATTAATATCATTATTCCCTGAAAATTTCATTCACTTGCAAAGGGATCCAGGGGTTAAAACGCCCCCCAAAACATTAAAAAATTCATATCTCCGAAAATATTTGCCGGCGCATAATAAGATTTGGTACGTAGGTTAAAAGTATTAATAACATTATTCCCTGAAAATTTCATCCACTTGCAAAGGGATCCAGGGGGTTAAAACGCGCCCCCAAAACATTAAAAAATTCATATCTCCGAAAATATTCGCCGGCGCATAATAAGATTTGGTACGTAGGTTTAAAGTATTAATAACATTATTCCCTGAAAATTTCATCCACTTGCAAAGGGATCCAGGGGGTTAAAACGCCCCCCAAATCATTAAAAAATTCATATCTCCGAAAATATTCGCCGGCGCATAATAAGATTTGGCACGTAGGTTAACAATATTAATATCATTATTCCCTGAAAATTTCATCCACTTGCAAAGGGATCCAGGGGGTTAAAACGCCCCCTTAACATAGAAAAATCATATCTCCGAAAATATTCGCCGGCGCATAATAAGATTTGGCACGTAGGTTAACAATATTAATATCATTATTCCCTGAAAATTTCATCCACTTGCAAAGGGATCCAGGGGGTTAAAACGCCCCCCTTAACATGAAAAAATTCATATCTCCGAAAATATTCGCCGGCGCATAATAAGATTTGGTACGTACGTTCACAATATTAATATCATTATTCCCTGAAAATTTCATTCACTTGCAAAGGGATCCAGGGGGTTAAAACGCCCCCCAAAACATTGAAAAATTCATATCTCCGAAAATATTCGCCGGCGCATAATAAGATTTGGCACGTAGGTTAACAATATTAATATCATTATTCCCTGAAAATTTCATCCACTTGCAAAGGGATCCAGGGGGTTAAAACGCCCCCCTTTACATAGAAAAATTCATATCTCCGAAATATTCGCCGGCGCATAATAAGATTTGGCACGTAGGTTAACAATATTAATATCATTATTCCCTGAAAATTTCATCCACTTGCAAAGGGATCCAGGGGGTTAAAACGCCCCCCTTAACATAAAAAATTCATATCTCCGAAAATATTCGCCGGCGCATAATAAGATTTGGTACGTACGTTCACAATATTGATATCATTATTCCCTGAAAATTTCATTCACTTGCAAAGGGATCCAGGGGGTTAAAACGCCCCCCAAAACATTAAAAAATTCATATCTCCGAAAATACTCGCCGGCGCATAATAAGATTTGGTACGTAGGTTAAAAGTATTAATAACATTATTCCCTGAAAATTTCATCCACTTGCAAAGGGATCCAGGGGGTTAAAACGCCCCCCAAAACATAGAAAAATTCATATCTCCGAAAATACTCGCCGGCGCATAATAAGATTTGGTACGTACGTTCACAATATTAATATCATTATTCCCTGAAAATTTCATTCACTTGCAAAGGGATCCAGGGGGTTAAAACGCCCCCCAAAACATTGAAAAATTCATATCTCCGAAAATATTTGCCGGCGCATAATAAGATTTGGTACGTAGGTTAAAAGTATATTAATAACATTATTCCCTGAAAATTTCATCCACTTGCAAAGGGATCCAGGGGGTTAAAACGCCCCCCAAATCATTAAAAAATTCATATCTCCGAAAATATTCGCCGGCGCATAATAAGATTTGGCACGTAGGTTAACAATATTAATATCATTATTCCCTGAAAATTTCATCCACTTGCAAAGGGATCCAGGGGGTTAAAACGCCCCCCTTAACATAGAAAAATTCATATCTCCGAAAATATTCGCCGGCGCATAATAAGATTGGCACGTAGGTTAACAATATTAATATCATTATTCCCTGAAAATTTCATCCACTTGCAAAGGGATCCAGGGGGTTAAAACGCCCCCAAAACATTGAAAAATTCATATCTCCGAAAATATTTGCCGGCGCATAATAAGATTTGGTACGTAGGTTAAAAGTATTAATAACATTATTCTTGAAATTTTCATCCACTTGCAAAGGGATCCAGGGGGTTAAAACGCCCCCAAAACATTAAAAAATTCATATCTCCGAAAATATTCGCCGGCGCATAATAAGATTTGGTACGTACGTTCACAATATTAATATTTATTCCCTGAAAATTTCATTCACTTGCAAAGGGATCCAGGGGGTTAAAACGCCCCCCAAAACATTAAAAAATTCATAACTCCGAAAATATTCGCCGGCGCATAATAAGATTTGGTACGTTACGTTCACAATATTAATTCAACGTAAACATAAATAATTTTAGGAATATCGTAAAAGGCTTCTTTCTCGAAAAATCTTCTTCAATGCATGATCGATGTTTATATTGTTCGAAAAATGCCGAATTTAATTTTTATTCATGTTTGTGTTGCAAGAGGAAAGTACATATTTCATGCCTCACGAATAAAACCGAACCCCAACACGAATTTGTGAACAGCATCTGTGACTTGTGCAGGAATTACTGATAATATGCAGGAAACATAGTAATTGAGATGAAAAACATAATGGAATATGCCTATAGGGGAAACCATGTAAAAAAAAACGCGCCCTGCATTCTACCTCAGGGGTGGTGCGGAAATGAATGCTAAATTTATAAACTTTGATTCCTAAGAATAAGTGAATGAAATTTTCAGGGAATAATGATATTAATATTGTGAACGTACGTACCAAATCTTATTATGCGCCGGCGAATATTTTCGGAGATATGAATTTTTTAATGTTTTGGGGGGCGTTTTAACCCCCTGGATCCCTTTGCAAGTGGATGAAATTTTCAGGGAATAATGTTATTAATACTTTTAACTACGTACCAAATCTTATTATGCGCCGGCAAATATTTTCGGAGATATGAATTTTTCAATGTTTTGGGGGGCGTTTTAACCCCCTGGATCCCTTTGCAAGTGAATGAAATTTTCAGGGAATAATGATATTATATTGTGAACGTACGTACCAAATCTTATTATGCGCCGGCGAATATTTTCGGAGATATGAATTTTTCCATGTTAAGGGGGGTGTTTTAACCCCCTGGATCCCTTTGCAAGTGGATGAAATTTTCAGGAATAATGATATTAATATTGTTAACCTACGTGCCAAATCTTATTATGCGCCGGCGAATATTTTCGGAGATATGAATTTTCTATGTTAAGGGGGGCGTTTTAACCCCCTGGATCCCTTTGCAAGTGGATGAAATTTTCAGGGAATAATGATATTGATATTGTTAACCTACGTGCCAAATCTTATTATGCGCCGGCGAATATTTTCGGAGATATGAATTTTTCCATGTTAAGGGGGGCGTTTTAACCCCTGGATCCCTTTGCAAGTGGATGAAATTTTCAGGGAATAATGTTATTAATACTTTAAACCTACGTACCAAATCTTATTATGCGCCGGCGAATATTTTCGGAGATATGAATTTTTTAATGTTTTGGGGGGCGTTTTAACCCCCTGGATCCCTTTGCAAGTGGATGAAATTTTCAGGGAATAATGTTATTAATACTTTTAACCTACGTACCAAATCTTATTATGCGCCGGCGAATATTTTCGGAGATATGAATTTTTTAATGTTTTGGGGGGCGTTTTAACCCCCTGGATCCCTTTGCAAGTGAATGAAATTTTCAGGGAATAATGATATTAATATTGTGAACGTACGTACCAAATCTTATTATGCGCCGGCGAATATTTTCGGAGATATGAATTTTTTAATGTTTTGGGGGGCGTTTTAACCCCCTGGATCCCTTTGCAAGTGAATGAAATTTTCAGGGAATAATGTTATTAATACTTAACCTACGTACCAAATTTTATTATGCGCCGGCCAATATTTTCGGAGATATGAATTTTTCAATGTTTTGGGGGGCGTTTTAACCCCCTGGATCCCTTTGCAAGTGGATGAAATTTTCAGGGAATAATGTTATTAATACTTTAAACTACGTACCAAATCTTATTATGCGCCGGCAAATATTTTCGGAGATATGAATTTTTCAATGTTTTGGGGGGCGTTTTAACCCCCTGGATCCCTTTGCAAGTGAATGAAATTTTCAGGGAATAATGATATTAATATTGTGAACGTACGTACCAAATCTTATTATGCGCCGGCAATATTTTCGGAGATATGAATTTTTCATGTTAAGGGGGGCGTTTTAACCCCCTGGATCCCTTTGCAAGTGGATGAAATTTTCAGGGAATAATGTTATTAATATTGTAACCTACGTACCAAATTTTATTATGCGCCGGCCAATATTTTCGGAGATATGAATTTTTCAATGTTTTGGGGGGCGTTTTAACCCCCTGGATCCCTTTGCAAGTGGATGAAATTTTCAGGGAATAATGATATTAATACTTTTAACCTACGTACCAAATCTTATTATGCGCCGGCAAATATTTTCGGAGATATGAATTTTTCAATGTTTTGGGGGGCGTTTTAACCCCCTGGATCCCTTTGCAAGTGAATGAAATTTTCAGGGAATAATGATATTAATACTTTTAACCTACGTACCAAATCTTATTATGCGCCGGCAAATATTTTCGGAGATATGAATTTTTCAATGTTTTGGGGGGCGTTTTAACCCCTGGATCCCTTTGCAAGTGAATGAAATTTTCAGGGAATAATGATTTAATATTGTGAACGTACGTACCAAATCTTATTATGCGCCGGCAAATATTTTCGGAGATATGAATTTTTCCATGTTAAGGGGGGCGTTTTAACCCCCTGGATCCCTTTGCAAGTGGATGAAGAATTTTCAGGGAATAATGATATTAATATTGTTAACCTACGTGCCAATCTTATTATGCGCCGGCGAATATTTTCGGAGATATGAATTTTTCTATGTTAAGGGGGTTTTTAACCCCCTGGATCTCTTTGCAAGTGGATGAAATTTTCAGGGAATAATGATATTGATATTGTTAACCTACGTGCCAAATCTTATTATGCGCCGGCGAATATTTTCGGAGATATGAATTTTTCCATGTTAAGGGGCGTTTTAACCCCCTGGATCCCTTTGCAAGTGGATGAAATTTTCAGGGAATAATGTTATTAATACTTTAAACCTACGTACCAAATCTTATTATGCGCCGGCGAATATTTTCGGAGATATGAATTTTTTAATGTTTTGGGGGGCGTTTTAACCCCCTGGATCCCTTTGCAAGTGGATGAAATTTTCAGGGAATAATGTTATTAATACTTTTAACCTACGTAACCAAACCAAATCTTATTATGCGCCGGCAAATATTTCGGAGATATGAATTTTTTAATGTTTTGGGGGGCGTTTTAACCCCCGGATCCCTTTGCAAGTGAATGAAATTTTCAGGGAAAATGATTTATATTGTGAACGTACGTACCAAATCTTATTATGCGCCGGCGAATATTTTCGGAGATATGAATTTTTAATGTTTTGGGGGGCGTTTTAACCCCCTGGATCCCTTTGCAAGTGAATGAAATTTTCAGGGAATAATGTTATTAATACTTTTAACCTACGTACCAAATCTTATTATGCGCCGGCAAATATTTTCGGAGATATGAATTTTTCAATGTTTTGGGGGGCGTTTTAACCCCCTGGATCCCTTGCAAGTGAATGAAATTTTCAGGGAATAATGATATTAATATTGTGAACGTACGTACCAAATCTTATTATGCGCCGGCGAATATTTTGAGATATGAATTTTTCCATGTTAAGGGGGGTGTTTAACCCCCTGGATCCCTTTGCAAGTGGATGAAATTTTCAGGGAATAATGATATTAATATTGTTAACCTACGTGCCAAATCTTATTATGCGCCGGCGAATATTTCGAGATATGAATTTTCTATGTTAAGGGGGGCGTTTTAACCCCCTGGATCCCTTTGCAAGTGGATGAAATTTTCAGGGAATAATGATATTAATATTGTTAACCTACGTGCCAAATCTTATTATGCGCCGGCGAATATTTTCGGAGATATGAATTTTTCCATGTTAAGGGGGGTGTTTTAACCACCTGGATCCCTTTGCAAGTGGATGAAATTTTCAGGGAATAATGATATATATTGTTAACCTACGTGCCAATCTTATTATGCGCCGGCGAATATTTTCGGAGATATGAATTTTTCTATGTTAAGGGGGCGTTTTAACCCCTGGATCCCTTTGCAAGTGAATGAAATTTTCAGGGAATAATGATATTAATATTGTGAACGTACGTACCAAATCTTATTATGCGCCGGCGAATATTTTCGGAGATATGAATTTTTCCATGTTAAGGGGGGCGTTTTAACCCCTGGATCCCTTTGCAAGTGGATGAAATTTTCAGGGAATAATGATATTAATATTGTTAACCTACGTGCCAAATCTTATTATGCGCCGGCGAATATTTTCGGAGATATGAATTTTTCCATGTTAAGGGGGGCGTTTTAACCCCCTGGATCCCTTTGCAAGTGGATGAAATTTTCAGGGAATAATGATATTAATATTGTTAACCTACGTGCCAAATCTTATTATGCGCCGGCGAAGATTTTCGGAGATATGAATTTTTCATGTTAAGGGGGGCGTTTTAACCCCTGGATCCCTTTGGAAGTAGATGAAATTTTCAGGGAATAATGATATTAATATTGTTAACCTACGTGCCAAATCTTATTATGCGCCGGCGAATATTTTCGGAGATATGGATTTTTGAATGTTTTACTTCTCGAAATAGCGAATCTGTCGTAATTCATTCTGATAACAACCGTCGACACCTTCATAACCTCTTTTTATTGGTCTATAAATCAAAGCCGAGAGTAACATATTCATTATTCATCTAAATCTGCCTCATTTCAGCATAAATATACTTCCGCACCGCGCGCCACTGGGGAGGGCGTTCGGGCGTTTCCGTCAAACGGTCTGCTAGAAATGGTCTGCCAAGTTCACCGGTGTTGTGTTAGTTTCATATAGGGTTATCAACTAGAAAGTAGAGAATAATAGTAATCGATTAAAATCAACCGATATTAAACTCATACTTCGGAGCTTTTCTCGTCAACGTTCAAAGAACGTACAAGGATTCAATTCTATCCGTGGGGCCGTCCGTCCGTTAGCACTATAAAGTTCGGAGCGATTGTACTAGGGACTTTAAATTTTCAGGGCGAGTTCGGTTGTCAAATGGCTCGGTTGAGTTCGTTAACCAGCCAATTCGTACATAGTGTTCCATAAAATAAGGCCATACAAAATTTTTGTTCCTCAATATCTCAGATAAAACGAAACCCATCGAAATGAAATGTTGCGGTCATATGCAAGATGGTCATAGTAAGCTTCATGCAAAATTTTGAGGCCATAGTATAAACAGAAGCATAGAAAATTCAATTGGAATATTGAAAAGAAGAATCTCTATATTTTCATAACAAGATAACTGATTCAAGTGAAATTTATTTTGTGAATCAAAACTGATATACTGAATGTTCATGCAGAATTTCATTTCAAGAGGATCGCATCATCAGAACCATAGAATTTAATTTCTGTAGTTATTTATTTTTTACATATTTAATTTTTTGAATATTTTCCAAAATACAATTCCGATAGTGCTAGATTCTACATTTATATATTTTGTATCAATCGCAAATCCCATATAAAATTTTGCGGTAATAGTCTTATTGCTCCACCAAAGAACGAGCGCTCAAAAACTCCTGCTCAGGGCTTTTCTTAAAGTTTTATTAATTTTAGTCAGTTTTTGAGTAAAACTTTACCACCCTGTATCTTGGTAACAATACATTTCCATACCTATATTTATTTGAACTTTCGTTCATAAAATGATCTGAGGAATCATCCCCCTAAATCTACTGCATCATTTCAGAATTATTCTTTATGTTTCGCTCTACAATATGAAGCAAAATGAATAGGTTCCCAAAAGAATTTGAGAAAAGTGATTTTATGAAGGACGAACATATTAACTCAACTCTTTCCAGTCCCGATTAATACGTGGCACAGATAAAAATGAAGCGATCGTCGGAAAATTCAATCAAACCGGAACGCCCGGCGTTTGTTTACGATATTAATACGATAAAACAATCTTTAATTTGGCCAGGATCGCCAACATTAGCCCCTAATATGTGCGCAAGATGACTCTCGTGGCCCGCACTAAAGCACTGTGCAAATTTATATTTCCCTTTATGTACGCTTTGTACATAATATAAAGTACACTGTTTATATTTGCCTAGCAATATTGGCGTGTGGACTCGGCGTATTCAATTTTAACCATTTTTTTTCCGTTTCTGTAAACTTCGCCCCGGAATTTTCTAATAAATATTGAAGTAGGTTTGGCGAGGCTTAACACTCTGAACTCTTTGTTATCGAACTCTTTTATATTTGATTTTTAAATTTTCGGGAGCGGAAAGATCTTAATTCTTTCAGATTTTTCGCCCTTCCTGCTGTTTTCGACGATGCTTGATATTTGCAGTTTTTCCGAATTAGAATGACGATGAGGAGCACTCATAAACGTAGTATTCAAAACTCTATCAGAGTGTAGTTTGTTATTATTTTTCTTGATAGCGCTTATTTCATACAGAGTGAGCCTTGTCATTCATTTTAACTGAAGATGCAGTTCTCAGAACATACCTACAGGGTGTTAGTGAATATGTGCGACAAACTTCAGGATGTGAACAAAAGATTCAATTAACTTAGCCTCTATACCTTTTCAACTTCAAATTGAGACTGATCACATTCAAATTGGGATTAAACAAATTTAAAATGACAAAAAGTGGTAAACACGTTCAAAATGAGACTAATCAATATCATATTGGGAACTGACATGTCCACTTGACTTTGATACTCCAAAAATATGGTCAAATAATAAAGGTATTCATCAGATCATTTTGTGTTTTGTATGTAACTATGTCGCGTTACATAAAAGGATCGGAAGCAGCGAATATTGAAAAGCAGATTTATGCTGTATGCGAATAATTTTGACAATATGAAAGGTAAGCGTTAGGTGTTCTATTTCCTTACAACGTCGCTAAGCACGAAAAAAAGGTAGAAGAGAAGTTTTATTACAAATTGAACGAAGAATTTAAAAATAATCGTAAGAAATATCTCAGAGGTGAACCACTTTTTTGATCAGTTTTTAAGTGATCAGGACCTACATTTATGGGAACTTTTTTTTTAAATGATCTGAGGAATCATCCGTTTAAATCTTTCGCATCAATTCAGTAGACCTGTAGATCAGAATAAAATTTTAGTGAAATTTTAAGATGCTTATTCTCATTTTGAATCTGTTTAATCCCAATTTGATTGTGTTTGCCATTTTGAAGTTGCTTATACTCCATTTGAATTTGTTTAATACCAATTTGAATGTGATAAGTCTCAATTTAAAGTTAAAAAGGTATATTATGCAACTTTTTCGAGATTCAGAGAGTTGAAATTGAAGGAAAGTCGTTGTTTGCGAATATCTGCGAAACCCTTTATCGCACCGAAAAGCATTTTTCAATTATTATAACCTATTATAAATAATATGCTATGTTTTTCGGAATTTCATTACCGATGAGTCTAAAAGGGAAACGAGAAAAATGTCCTGGTCCTACGCTATGAAGCCGATCGTTTTTGAGAAAAATATATATTTTTATGTTGAAAAACATGGTCAATTTTCTGACTGTTAGTAGAGAAGTTTGAAAAAAATATTTCAAAAAACGGACCATATTTTACAATATAAGTTGATTCTTCTCGAAAACGGTCGACTGTAGAGCGTATGACCAGGAATACCTTTTTTATGGAGAAAACATCAAAAGGGCGTCTCAAAAACCGTACTTTTTCCATAAGCGTAGAAGTAGAGGTAAAAACACATGCTTACCCTTCAAAACCTTCACCAACCTATATCTGTTAATACTTGAGAAAAATCTACGCAAAACACATGGTTGTGTTTATAAGAAATGCTCACGACAGACATTTTCTCATACATATTATGTTGCGCATAATATCTTCCAAATCAATTTCAACACTCTGTATCTCGAAAACGGTGCATTTTAGAGGGTAATTCTTTTGTTCATATTTTGGCACGAGCTATGCTGAAGTTTTCGCATTCACTAACACTGCTTATGCTTATCTTCCTAAATGATTAATTCTTCTTCTTCCAACCAAATATGTGTTGCACAGATAAAAAGATACCAAAATTTAGAAAAGCCGTAATGTGAAGTAAGGAACATTTGCGAACTTGTCCATATTGTGAGCATTCAAATTGATCATCCTGAGAATTAAATTTTATTCAATTATTTTCTATTACGCGTTCGAATTTCAGACCTACCTTTTTTCAAGATTGAAGTTGTTCGTTCAAGATACAGAAATAAGGATGATCGTTTTTTTAATATGAACATGCCTGCAAATGCTTCCGATATGTATACCCAATGACAAGTCATTATTATAATGTGTTTGCAGAAAAAATGGTTAATGCCACAGACTCTTGGAATATTTTCACAGAATGTTAAATTGATTGTCAAAATAGTTATTTAATCAACTAGGTTATTAAAGACAGCGCCTAATGGTCAAGATATTTTAATAGTTCGTGACTATTAGTCGCTCGATTAATAACAGAGTGGATTACAAGATTTTTCCGACGATCTCAATATGAATTGTGAATGAATTCTTGATTGAAATACATCCTCAAGACTTACATTTGACATAATAAAATTTCTATGTACATATCTATGTTCGATTAGTTTTGACATTTCTCGTAGTGCTTCTAAATACTTTGTGAACGGTTGCCATGAGGATTGCACATGAAAATGGCAGAAATTGAGCATTAAAATGGGTCATTAATTTCGTACACAATAAAATCACCTTTTATTTTGAGATCGATAGAAAAATGAATTTTCGTAATCGTAATGATACATCATAGATGTTTTTTGGAACGATTTTGCTATTGTATCGCTATTGAGCAGCTCAATATAAAATTTCGACCCGACCGAATCTTTAATTTTGAAAACATTCCAAATATAAAACTCAAAAACCATTTTTTTTTATTTGAAACGTTCACGAGATTTCTTTACCACAAATATGCTCTGAAATTTTCAAGTATTCAACTCATTCGATAGTGAGATCATAATTAGTGACTATTTATAGGTATTTTGGTAAAAAAAGAATTAAAGACGAAATTCGAAATGGTATAAAACTTTAGGAGTTATTTACACATGAAATGAATCTAAATAAATGAAAAGTTTCTCTTCTGTTCTAAGCTTGTTCTCAACAAGGAGATAATTTACGTTCACAAAACCTATTCAATATTTTTCAAATTGTTTTGAATTGTAAAACGAGGTAACAGTCGACATCTAGTCCTAAGCATTCGAATCAATATCATAAGGGGGATAACATAAATTCCATGCAGTTAGATAGGCAGTAGGCCATCTGTTGGTTACTAACTGAACTTCGAACCAAACTTATTATGGAAACTATTCCCTATTTGCAGAACTCACCACGTACGAAATAAATAAATTTTGAGAAGTACAGGATTAGAACATTTTCCTTTAAAAATAGTCATTTCGTCATTCGAAATTATTTTCTGGCTACGGCCTTGGCCCATAACGTGCATGGACATCATATATAATTATTATACGATTTTTTCTATACTTAATTTATATAGAAAAAACAAATATCCATGAAAGTTCATGCACTTGTGTGAATTCTGAAAATATTAGATAATTCGTACGAGCTGCGGATAAAGTACAAACAAGCTAATTATATAACTGTGCCCATAAATTATAAATAGACGATTCGCTAAACATATCACATATAAATCAAAAACAATAATAGAAACACCTTGTGCAGAAATGATTAACAGTTGAACTAATTATAAGAATCGTCTTCTAGTTTCAATCGGTTTGAAACATATAACATCTACTTTGTTAGCTGTAGTGATATAGAATTCCTGTTCAGTAATTTTTAATTTGAAATTTGGAAAATTGAATAGAAGAACATGGAAAGGTTTTCAATTAGAATATGATAGTTTATGCGGCGCTGAAAACAGACAATTAAACACCTGGTAGAGGACTGTCCAATCTATTCCTACAGTGGCAACCGAACCTATTTTCTGATTGCGACAACAGAGTCAATAGAACATATTCGTAACATTAGTGTTTGTTTATGAAATTTCTATTTTTCTTTATAATTCTTAATACGTACTTACTTACCGCTAATTAAATAAATAAATGAAAAAAACCAACCTGACTTACACCAATAAATAAATAATAAACATTTTCATATCTGAATTCAATATCACCAAGCAAAAATGAAGATTTATTGCT
The DNA here is from genome assembly GCA_013421045.1 of Propylea japonica. Classification (NCBI taxonomy): domain Eukaryota; kingdom Metazoa; phylum Arthropoda; class Insecta; order Coleoptera; family Coccinellidae; genus Propylea; species Propylea japonica. The sequence goes on along the minus strand of CM024241.1, from coordinate 50,287,227 downwards.
AAATACCTAATAATTGTGAATGTAAGGAAACTGTATTCAAATTGAATTACAAAACAGCTGACTCTAAATTCAGTTTTGTTAAATTTTTGTCCGAATTGCTGTTTAGTCAAATCTACATCAGAAAAGGTCCAGAAAATTTGGTTGATGAATACGAGACTTAAGACCGCTAAATATTTGAAGATTTTCTTCTATAAACATAAAATGAGTTGTGCCTTCAATAGAAAGAATCTTAATATTTAATTGAGGTTGAAATTGCTTATTTTCTGCCATACGACCATCATTCATATTCATAAGTAAGTAACTGTTAAAACATCGGTACTAATAGAGTCTTATTTCAGACATTTATGATGGGTTTATGATGAACACACTTTTATCTCGTTTAGTTTAACATTGAGAAATTATTGTTGATGGAGATAGGTGGCGTTATCAATTTTTATACAAATCAGTGGTAAATGAAGATGAGAGGATATGAAAATATTTGTGGTGGACATTGTTGTTGATAAAAAATAATACACTGAGCCGATCATTGTCATGACAAATAATGAAACAACTAACTGAAATTGATCTGAGTGCTTCAATTCATTGAGCTCCTCTGAAAACATCTAGCAGCTCGAACACTGAACAATAGTCATCATGACATTAAACTGATGCTAAAGTAAAGAACACAAAAAACTTCGAATTAAAGGAAATGCTGCGATACTCTTCCTAAGCAAAAAATGTTTCGATGTTGAAAAATACGAAGCCTAGAAAATCTTCATACATACTCAGCAAAAATGACACTAATGATATCCTGCTTTCTTACCATGTTCAGCTGTTTTTCTTCCATAATATATTTCACTTTAGCAAGCAAGGCATCTTCTCTGACTCGGGCAGCATCTCTTACTTCCCTTATAACATCAGCTAACATACCAGGTTCATACTCTCTATCGAAATGTCTCATATTCTGTTGTTGCACCTGCTGCTTTAACATATTCAGTTCCACTCTCATTTCCATAACCTCTTTAGACAGTTTACGGTTGCAGTCTTTCAAAACATTAACTTGCCCCAACAATTTTTTTATAACTTTTTCCTCAAGGGAGCTCACACTACTATCACTATCATCATTAGGTATGCCAGGATCAGAATACCTTCTTTTACCATTCTCATCCATATCTGGATCTATATTGGTAACAGGTAAACTCATATAATCGCCCACATCATTATTATTAGGTGGGCAAAGAAGATTCTTTGGAGTACTGATGTTTGGGAATCCACCTAGACGTGTTTGGGTGTAATTTGGGTAATTTGCCGGGTGTATGGGTAGTGATAATGGTTCAGAACCATTGCTGTAGTTTAAAACGGAATAATAGGCACTTAAATCAGGAATACTCATGTTATTGAAGGAATTATTATAACCCATTTGGTTCGGCGACATATAATCACAAGTTGTGACGTTAAGATCGTTCTTCAGAGATTGTTTTTTATCGCGATTTTTCTTTCTTTTCACTGCACTTGGAGGGTTTCCGTTAATTTCGGGGGACATGTTGCACTTAGAAGGTTCAAAAGTTCACTTTATTGTACTAACCAAGAACTGTTCGATCATGTGAAAGATGTAGACAGATAATGTTGTTTTCTCAGGTGTAGTACGTCATTTACAATCATTAACAATATGATATGGAGTTATTATTCTAAACTCGTAATGAGATTCACTTTTACTTGTGGTTTATTTACCTTTTTTTGAACTGTTATGTCAAATGTCAGTGTCATAATTTATGAATCATGGATGTGGTGACATCTATTGAGGTGTACTGGAAGCTATGATAGAACGTCAACAACTGGGCAGCTCTCTTGAATAAAATATAATGAAAATTATTATAGTTCATCTCCCCTCAAATAGAGTGGAAAATGTAAATTTTCATTGTAATTTAAAATGCATGAATTTGAAATTACCATTATGAAATTGGATTCAGAAATGCTTTATATGCCATGGGTATACCTCATTCTGAAAACATTACTCAAATAATTTTATTTCTGAACTAACAAGAGTCCAATAATGAGATATTCTACATTATTTGACAATTGAATAAAATCGAAAAAAACTTTCAAATGAGCGAAGATCAGACAGGTCATAGATCATTTTTCAGTTCTTAGATATTGTTGATTTGTCCCAAACATAAAAATCATACATTATTTATTGCATACCGAGTCTGCTACAATGTAATTCCAGTTCCATGGACTCTCAATGGATGAAGAGACAACAATGTGTGTGTTTTATTCCTTCAAAAGATTTTTGTTGAAATTTTCCTACACAAGTAGTTTGGGCGGTCTTCACAAGCAAGTTTATATTTTTTTAAGAGTTATATGGTGTTGATAAAAGTTAGACAGGTATATTGTATATTTTATATTTTTGTAAGGATGTGATCATCTTGATATCAAATAATTTCAAGTCAAAAGGACCAAAAGTCTATAATTGCATGTTCAAATAAATAAAAAAATACCATAGGCTTCAATCACAATATAGACCGATTTTGAAAGTAAGATAATTTGAAGTGCCCTAAACTGAAGCATTTTCAGTTTAAATTTTTTCCACACATATACTTACTGACACAGAAACTGCAACAGCCAGAAGGAGCTGTTTAAATTAAACATCTTTTGGTAAAACATAGGATAGTATAGTAATGAGTAAATTATTGAAATTTGAAGAAAAAAACGAAGGGTTTAAAATTTTTTCCAAGCCTGCTACCTATGATGTCCCAAACATGCTCTATGGGTGCCGGGTGGAAATCGGGGGATCTGGGCGACCATGGCGCAATATTCACATGGGTTGCTTGAAAAAGTTTCAACTAACTCTGGCAACATGAAGTCGAGCATTATCAGGCCCGCCGCTAGCTGTCTGAGCGCCCGCGTGCAAATACTGTTATGCCGCCCCCAATAGAGCGCTACATGCTAAATCAAGGGCGTATCCAGAGAGCAATTCGGGGGGAAGTGCCAAGTTTTAGCGAGGGACCTGAACTGATCTTGAGTGAAAATCAAGGAAAGGGAGGGGGTTAGATCGTTTCCATTCGAAGATTTAGTGTGAAAAACTCTTTCCTGGGGGAGGGGTTAATTAACCCCAGGGGGGCGGCGGTGCCCCTCCCGGAAATATACCTGGTACTGCAGTGAATTCACTGAATTCCGTGAATATACAGAAATTATCGACCGCCCCCCTCTCTCTGTTTACCACGTAGTTTGTCCTCTCCAAAAACCATTTCAATTTCACTGGATTTGCCGCCCCCCTGGACGTGCCGCCCTTGTGCCGGGCACGCCTTGCACGCCCGCTTACGGCGGGCCTGAGCATTATCTTGCTGAAATATTCGATTATCTAGCCGGTTAAGGTGACGGAGAACAAAATATGGCTCCACTATTTCTTGAAGGTAACACACCGCTGTCATGTTAACTCGAAGAAAGACTGAAGGTACTTGCATGCGCAATAAGCACTCCATATCATAACGCCTGCTGTCCGGTAGTCCGGTGTACATGACACTGACACTCAACAATATCCAACTGTTGAAAATCAGTGTAGTGCACGATACACTTACACCGGTATGCCGACGCGCATCGAGATGTGACGTCACTGCGGAGCATTTCCATTGATTTGCGGGATGGAAGTGTTAGAACTCCAGAGAATGATTGGAATAATGCAATTAATCGCAAGTTTCATTGAAAATGCAATTAACTAACAATTTCAAATGAAATTTCTCCGATGTCTTTGTTTGTTGATTCTAAAATATATCAATGAAATTGTATATATATGGATGTAAGTGAAAAGTATTTATTTGTTAATACAGATAAATTATTGAAGGTTCATTAAAAACTTCGAATATATGGAAATATTTTTATCATTTTTAGGGAATTTCAATGAATTTCACTTATAATTCGTGAATTTGAAAAGATTTTTGTCCACTTTTTTCTTCATATTCTGAAAACTGATCTTCTCATTTAGATCCCGGTCTTAAGTTGGTACGGATTGTGCTCCTGCAAAGATAACATCGAATGGAATCTGAATGTCATTTTTCAGTTTTGCAACCGTGTTATCTTCTAACACTTTGAAAATATTTTTTCCTCAGATAATAAGTACTGACGGGATACTTATTCCGACTTCGGAAAGCAAAAGTACCTTATTTCGGTTTCGTTTTAACTCTTCTGTAATTCTTACAGCCAAAAACTGCGTATTAGGCATGAATGCAGTTGTATTATTATAACAATAATAATATAACTTCACTTTTATCTCTGCTCCTCAATGACGTAGATGAGCGCGCCGGACGAGTTTAGACTCCGAATCTGGCATACCGGCGTGAGTGTATCGTGGTGTAGTGCTAGGCCCCGTATTGTGGACAAGTGCTATTTCAATGCGTTCATGAACTTCATTGCTCGAATCCCTCTTTTACCTGCAAAAATGCACAACGCTCAATGAAGTTCGTATTCACTTTGAAAGATCACTTGTCGAGCATATGGGGCCAGGTGCCTTAGTGCGCGTCCACAACGGAGCACCGACCCTAGCCCATCGCACCCTCGCCCAAAGCCCTGACTCTCGCCCATAGCACCAACCCATGCACCAAGCCCTGGACTGTCCACATTGAAGCCCCGACCCTCACGCATATTCTAAGTATGTTATCTTGTTTTTACTGTTCAAATCAGCATTTAAATCTTCAAAAACCTAAAAATGCATTTGGAAAGACTGTTTCAGTTAATTCAAACAACAAACTTTATATTCTGCGATATAATTCATAAAAGCAAAGCAATAGTAATAGAAGAAGAATGGTTGGATATATGTACTTGATTTAATCATTTATCATAAAGTAAACAAACTGAATGCCTAATTCTTTCGTTGAATACCTCGTGTTCTCAACATCAATCAATATTACTTCGAATGTGATGAAACACTAATTTGATATGTGTTCTTTATCGAGTTGTAGGAGGCCGTTGTTTCGACTTCTTCATTGATTCGAACATGAACGGAAACATTATATAGATTTCATTGTTATTTTTTCTTTACCACTTACTTTCTAATGAAAAAACCAAAAACTATTCGAGTAATCATCAGTTAGTAGGTTGATTCTGGTTAGAGCTGTAAAAATTGTTATGTCCAATATAATCATTAAATGAACAATCGTTCGATAGATAATGTTCCAATAGCATTCGTGTACTTTATACAACCATATCATTGATTCGTAGTTCTTAGAAAATAGTTCAGTTATTTGAAGATTTTGGAAATCTTTTCTTTATGATTGGAAATTGAAATTTTCGCACAGTGATTGTCCTTCAACGAACGAATACATCGTTTTACAAATATAAACACACGTAAATCTTGAGGTTATGTCATATTTGGCGTGTGCGGTGCTTAAATAAATACAAAATGAATTTCGCTCGTTGGTGCGCTGGTTGGTGCTAGGTGAGGTGCGTAGGTCAGTGCTCCGTTGTGGACACTCGTATAAGGAAACATGCTTTATTTATTTTTGAGGGGCGAGGCTAGGTGAGGTGCTATGGTCGGTGCTATGATAGGTGCGCCGTTGTGGACGCCTACTTATTTTGACAAGTGATCTTTCAAAGCGAATACGAACCTCATTGCGCGGCGTGTATTTTTGTAGGTAAGAGAGCGACTCGCGCAATGAAGTTCGTATACGCATTAAAAGATCACTTGTCGAGAATACGGGACCTGTGTAAAACTGGTGCACTCTCAGATTAATAAAGAACATAGATAGGTCCCATACATAATATCAATGGAATTAATTAGAGGATGAGATATACAAACCAAATATTTGTTTTTGTTTTGAAACTATATAAAAACATCTGACAGGACCTATCTATATTTTTATTCATCTGATCAGGGTGCACCCTATGGAAAACGCAATGAGGTCTAACGTCGTCTAACCCTTTTTAGGCCATCACGTACAACCAAGGAATATCGAGATCCATCCGAAAAGACGATCTGACGCCATTCCACATTCCAATGTTGACCTTCTCTGCACCACTGTAATCGTTGCCAGCGATGCTCAACCGTCAGAGGTAATACAAGATGGAGTCGAAAATGCTGCAGTCCAAAAACCTTATCCGGCGGTAAACCGTTTGGACATTTACAGGATGACCTTGTTCTCCTTATCACTCATCAGTCAAAGATCTTGAACTTCATTTGTGTCCCTTCGACGTCCGGTGCCTGCTCTTCATCGACTCTGGGCATTATCAAACCACGCTTGACAACATCTCATAACAGTTGTTGGATTTCTATTCTCACGGTTAGCTATTTCTTGAACATCCCTCACGAAGACAAATCCTTCAACCTCTTTCTGACATGCTAGTAATAAATTCCGCGTACACCTGCTCTAGGCATTTTAACAACAACTAAACATCGACTTTGGATCTCCTCGAACGGCAGGTTTGTTGAATTATTTCAAAAATTTTCAAAAACCGACTACAATATTTAAGTTACAAAAAATGTTCACATGAAGAAACCTTCACGATTTTTTCTCCAAATTTTAATCATTTACTCATTGCTATATAATATACTGACCGGCAAAATAATCGATCAACTCAAAAAATCGATGACGTTTGTTAATTCATAAATATGTTATTTCATGTGCGATTCAAATGATTTTTTTTTCAATTGTAGGTATGTTCATCCTTAATCAATCACCAGTTTTGAATTTCAAGAAGACTCGTCATTTTATACAGGGTGAATCAAAATCTGTTTTTTTACCCTAACTTTAGAACCACCCCTGGTATGTTCCAGTTGTTCCAACAGGTGATTTCTTCTTTCATCATCAAGACACATCTTCTTTTGACAATTTAATTCTTGATTCCTAACAATAACTCAATTTTTGTTCAAGAAACAGGGTTTTCAGTAAAACATTAAATTTCGCTAAGGCTACAACAGTACTTCAACTTGAAATTCTGACCTATAGTCCGAGAGCTGGCACGAATTTTAAGGTAGGTATTTTGGGGCAAGCTGAAAACTTGTCAGATACCTCTCCTATTATATCCCAACTCGGGATTGCAGACCTGGCTGGTGAGTAGCGGGGCTAAATCAACCCCTACATTTTTAAAAATATTTTTTTTCTTCACCAAAATATTTGAGGCAATACGCAATTTATATATGTTGGAGTGTAATGCTTTATAAATACTAAAAAAAAAAAAGCCAAATAATTTAATCGGGGTTTTAACATTGCCAGACGCGTGCAAAAATATTTTGCAAAAAATTATGAAAAATGTTTTTGAGGCAGCTTGAAATTTTAATGGAGTGTTACTTATAACTAAAAAATAAGATTCCCAAAAAGACAGATCATTTCGGTAGGGCTTTCTACCTGCCAGGCCATTAAAAATGTAGGGGTTGATTTAGCCCCGCTAATCACCAGCCAGAATCTGCAATCCCGAGTTGGGATTAATAGGAGAGGTATCTGACAAGTTTTCAGCTTGCCTCAAATACCTACCCTAAAATTCGTGCCAGCTCTCCTACTATAATGAAAACAAAGTCAAGAACATAACGTGTTTTCCGCCCAGAAGCAGATAACAGGCGCAATTATTCGTCTCGGCATGTCCACATTAAGGTTTTGAATCAATTAGAGCATCACTGAGCCGCTGCAAATTTTCATGAGTTGGTACGCGAGATCGAATTTTCCATCCAAGAGCATCCAAACATGCCCAATTGGGTTCAAATCCTGTCTTAGAGCAGACCAGTTGAATGCTTGAATATCAACCTCTCCTAAATAATTATGTTCTGTGTGCTAAATACTCCCTGTCAATCCTAGCCACATGCAGTTGATGCGGTCGGCCATTATAAAGCATTAGCATGAAATCGAAACTGTGCATACCGAACAACATGTCGCTCTGAAACTTCTCTTGTTTTATGTTCCACTCCGTTTTCAGTTCATTTTCATAATGTTCGGATTTGAGGTTGAATCTGTGAAAGTTCTTTCATAGCCATAGAGAAATTGTGAAGTTTAATGTTGCTCTGAAAACCCTGTATCTTGAACAAAAATTGAGCTATTGGAATAATGCATCCAAACGTGTCATTTCAAAATTGCACCATTTTTCCAATTTGGATATAGAAAACCAGACGATAAACATGTGAATGCAATCATATCACATTTAATAATGGAATTTGAGTATGGGATTGAAAATAATAACTCTCTATGCCCATAAGATAATATATTTTCATGTGTTGATAATTTGTATCAATATATTACAGGAAATTAAGGTATTCCAAATGATTATGGAGTGAGCGGAAAAATTTAGAACACCATATTTGAATAAAATCTGAAGAACTAACAAATAATAGAACCAACCAATTAGTGGGCATAAATTAAAACTTATCACTATATGTACCTATTGCATTCATAATATTCAACAATAAAATATTTTCAAAATATCCAGATTAAAAATCTCCCTTAACCTACATGAAATAACTAGACTGAAAACATACTAATCTGCAGAGTTTCTGTTCGAACAAGATTCATGGCAGTTTTGGCACTCCTTCAGACATATTATGAGCGAATGGAAAATAATTATTACATCTTACATCAAATATAGCCTTATATTGTTATCTTTTCATTCCTGCATAGAAGCCAGAATATCCTTTTGACACATTTGATGTAATGATCATCATCATCTACTATTTTAAAGAGAGCTTGAGACTTAAAAAATTCAATAACTTCTTCAAATGAAGTGAATTGTAATTATAACAACAATAAATCGATCATGTACAACTTCGACAAATAATATGGTTATAAAAGACGAAAAATAAAAAATGAAAATAAATAACTGATAATTGAAATGCAATGTAATATTATCATCTATATTTGGTCTCTTATGAGCATACAGTTTCATCGGAATATAAAAATGGAGCAAAGAAAAGTTTCCTGATCTATATGGGCCTGAATTATATCTATAAACATTGAAACTCCAACAAGTAAGCTTTTTTGTCTGATATGCAAACAAATATAATATCACACATCGTAAGGCTCAGAAAAAATTGCAATCGCCATCAATTTGAAATTGAAGAATATGTCATAAAACTACAAAGAAGTTTGTAAATGAAAGCAGGAAACAAGATTCATCAAGAAAAATTGCAACGTACCCTATGTCAAACTTAAATGAAAATTCAAAAAGATATATGGAATATGTTAATTGAATATATTTCTCATATATTGAGACGTCATTACCTGTATATGCTGTCGATATTAGATATTTTCAGTTGAAATTCACATATTGCCATCAATTCATTATTGAAGTAGCTTACGAAAACTAGATGAAAAATTGAAAACCAAATGAATACGAGAAACTTTGTATTTAGGGATTGCAATGAAAGTAATATGAATAAACGTGACAAAAAAGCTTACTCCTATATCTACTTATTCTATTCATATCCTTATAGCGTACAAAATTAAATTATGTTTTTCTCTTTTATATCAGAAAGGATTCAATTGAAGATGAACAAACCTAAAGGATCTTGATAACAAACAAAACATGATATACACTTATCGTGATTAATTCAGATTTAATCTTGTGAAAACGATTTTGTATCACAGGAATAAATATATGGGTATTAGGTACTAGCCATCTTCAGCTGTCCTGCTGTCTCATTTTTGCAAAAATATCTATTCTCTCTTGTTATGATTATTAGTAACAACTTTAACATTCTTAATGCTCACACTACAGCCATTAATTACAATGAGGGGTATTTCAAATTCACGTTTTATGTCTGCTACAGGTGTGGGTACTAGCTAAATGGTGTCGCAAATATCTAGAGCTTTTATTAGGTCTTCACCCTGGAGAAGACTGCTGTTTACAGGTGCATTCACCTCATAGTCCTTGTCGGTGAGGGTCAGAAGAGAAGAAATGGGCTGATGCTCGTTCTCTGGAACCAGGAGGGATTTGGAGTTCACTCTGAGTAGATAGCGGTGTAAATTCGAGCCTGGAGATAATGGGAGGACGACCTTATCCTTCAAAGATTCGGTGTTCTGAAAAAGTAATGAGGAATTAAAAAATATTTTATGTTGCGTTTTATTTCGGTTTGCGAAATATGCGAATAAGAATATCAATTCCGGTTAATTATTTAAATAGTGAATTAGTTGACATTTGAATCGTTGTCTGTATTGTGAAGGCCGATAATGTGTAAGAATGGAGATATCGCTTTGAAAATGGTTTTGAAACTGATTCGTGTTCAAACAGAAATAATGAATAATGCATTTAGTCATTCATCATCACGCCGGAAAAGACATTGTGTACAGGGTGATCCACTTATCTTGGTAACCTAATTTTCTCGAAAAAAGAAGAATAGTTTTTCATTCTGTTGACGGTATTTCATTACAAGTCAATGTTGACATAAAAGTAGGAGAAAAGAATTAAGACGCCTGGCGTCGCGGCGCTATCAAAAATTATTTCTATTTCTTACCGTCAGCGACCTGCAGCGTGTTTTATGTCAATTCTATTCCATTAATTTCTTTTTGTATTGTGACAGTATGTTTTGATTTAGAGACATAGATGTGTTTCTTAAAATCGAAGAGATTGAGAAAACTATTTCATAACAATGAACATTCTTCTAATACGAAACATGTCAAATCATGTTCTATATACTGGCCATTATGATCCATACATAGATTATATCTTTTCCTTATTTCATTGTATTTAAGTTACCTACTTTGGCCAACATATTAAGGTTGACTTGGACACACTAACTTATAATGCATTAAGGAAAAGATATAATTTATGTATCGAATATAATGGCCGATATATAAAATATATGATTTGACATGTTGAATTTATTTAGAAAAAAAAGTTTATTGTTATAAAATATGATATTTGGTAAATATAGTGATTGAGAAATAGTTTGCCACAAACTCTCTACGATTTTAAGAAACAACATCATATCTATGTCTCTAAATCAATACTTACTGTCACAATACAGAAAAAAGTATAGAATAGAATCAACATAAAACCGCTGCAGGTCGCTGACGGCAAGAAATAGAAAAAAAATGGTATTTAGAAGAAACATTGAGAATTAAATTACCTTTCGAATGATGCAATGAAAAAGGTATTATCCTGGAGAAAAATTTTGACAGCGCCGCGATGCCTGGCATCTTAATTATTTTCTCCGACTTTTAAGCACATCTCAAGTCGTAAGGAAAATATTCATCCCTTTTCGAGAAAAATCAAGTTACCAAGATAAGTGAATCACTCTGTACATATAACAAATGGTGATGATAATTTGGAAAACTTTCTGTATAAAGTTTGGAACAATTTCATCAGTGTGTTTTTGGAAATTGAAAAATCTTTTGCGGCTGTTAAAAAAGTAATGAATATTCTTTAAAGATTCGACAAGTCGTAAGATATTCCCAAATATTCGAATTTATTTCCAACATGGTAATTATTATCTCTAGTGATGCGGTTCTTCTTCAAAACCAATTCCTGTGTGGATGCGATAATTTTTGAATAGTAATACCTGTAGAGTTGAAATGCTTGTAGTCAATTGAGGACCTGAATAATCAGGTCGAATTTGGCAATGAATCAATTCATTAGTTTTGGCCTCATAATCATTAACAATTTCATTTTTGAAACTACAGATTCGATTCAATTGAGCAAGTAATTTTGATTGTTAATATTTTTACTGTTAATATTTTTACTGTTTTTACCAATCATTTTAGAATTGAGAAGATTTTATTTTTAGTTCATCATAGTAGTTTGTCAATGAACAACAAACTACCAAAGTGAAGTTTATTGAATATTGTTTTCGAGAATATAAGGAACTCGAATATTGATAATAACTTTCTGAAATGGATTTTATCTTAACTTTCAAAATTTTTTTCTTGAAACTAGCTATGAGTCTCATAGACTCAAACGACTCTCATAAATGGAAGACTAAATTTAGATTCATCAAAAACTATACATTTGGCTAAGGAATTACTGCTTCGTCAAATGGTATGGACGCCCCTGGTCTCTGCGTTTCGGAAGTTTGACACATTTCTTACTGCAGTATAATTGAAAATTATATATTTATTGACCATTTTCCTGTTGATAATGGTAGTCGAATTACACTCTTGAGTGAAGATGAGTTTTGACTCGAGCTACATAGAATTAAGGTTAATATAAAATATTCGATTATTTTTGTTGAATCATTCATTCCGATAGAAGAGGGACGAAGTAGATTGAGCAGTTTCTAATTGCGGATAAAACTTCCGAATCTTTGGTCTCTACATTTAGTATTTTTTCATCGTTTAAAAGTTTTTTTGTAGCTTGGCTCTTTTTTACGACTCTCAAAAAGCCTTATTGGACCAGGGTCGATAATTTTTGAAACAAAAAAAATTGCAGTAGGATGAAACCCATTGAAAAAGGAGGGGAATATGATCAAAATGAAAGAAAAAATAAATTACGGTCGATCCGAGTCCGGGAAGTGGGAGGGGGTGTGTTTTAAGGGTGAAAAATGGTTTCTTGATTTCCGGCAAAACTACAAGTCCTATGGAAAAAAATCAAATGGCAAAGTTGTAGGTAATGAAAAGATCTACAACTTTTGTATCGACAATTTTTCACATAACCTCAAAATTTAGGTGAAAAATTCAAAAACCAGTTTTTGGTTTTTTATTTATATCTTTTTCAAAAAAAACTTTTTTTTCACGAAATTTTGTGAAAACTTACCTTATTATGTCCCAAATAAACTGTAATTTATTTGATTTAAAATATTTATGTTTCGTCTTATTTTTACTTAATATCAAAAAAGCACCCTAATTTTCAATCGAAAATTCTGACGTCAAAATATCAGCTTTTTTCAAAAAAGTTTAAAGGCTTTTTCTTCATTGAAATATCTACTTTCTGATGGTGTGAAAAAATAAACATTACTAGAAATGTTCTCAGAAAATGCAAAAATTGAAAAAACCTAAATTCGAAATTTTTTTTTAATCATATGTACAATTTTGAGGGTTTATTAAAGTTTACTCTTTAATTACTCAAAAAACGTAAGATTTCCTGCTTCATTCATAAACGAAAAATTACAAATTGAAATATACTTCTATAATTAACAAAAAAATAAGTTAATAAAGTTAATATTTAATAAGACATCTACAAAATTTTGAAAAAGCTGTAGAATCTTGTTTAAATAATATTTTTAGATGACTATTATTGCTGTTTTGAGATAATTCATATACTCGAGTGACTTTTGGTTAGTTTTTAACCCATTGTAAGTTATTTCATAGAGAAGTGGGGATGAGTTACTCTAATGGTGGGTTTCCCGTGATACTTCTTATAACCTATCCCATAAAGCGTAAAATTATGGGGGATTTCCACGAAGCCAACATAGGCCTATGTTATTGACATTAGGCAATCCAATTGATTTCATTTCATGCTTAATGTAAACCCAGGTGGAATTTTAAAAAAGCTAATTGGCCCAAATTTACGAATAAAATGATAGTGATATAAGATGGATTCCACCTTCCCATGATAATTACTCTAGATTCGTAGGTGTAATTAAGGCTGCTGCGAAAAAGTTTATCCTAGAGAGGTTTCGTGAAAACTATGCACCTGGCTGGTCACAAGAAACCCAAAATTTATACGAAGAATATCAAAATTCACCCAATCAAGAAAGTGGTGATAAACTGATGAATTCAATTAATACCAGTCGAAAAGAGAAATGGAATAGCATAGTCACTAACATGAATTTCACACATTCTAGTAGGAGTTCATGGGATGTTTTGAGAAAATTAGGCGAAGCTGCACCAATCACAACGTCAGCTCCAAAAATTGATCCTAAATTGGTTGCTCGTCGTCTCGTTAACGTTTCCAATTCGGTCGAATTATCAAAATCAAAAATAAAAGATATGAAACACAAGTTGCATAAATTCAGAAAATCAAACAGGAATTAGACGAAATTTCTAGCCCGTTCAACATCGATGAATTAAAATCAGCGATTAAATGCACCAAATCCAGGAAAGCAGCGGGTTTCGATGGAATCTATCCAGAATTCATCAAACACTTGGGCAAACGAGCCTTATCCTGGTTACTTTCATTTTATAATAATATTTTGAATACTGGTAATTTTCCGACCGAATTTCGTAAATCGAAAGTCATAGCAATTTTAAAAAAAGGAAAGAATCCCTCCGATCCTAGTAGCTATCGACCAATTAGTTTATTGAGTGTTCCCTTCAAAATTTTAGAACGACTGATCCTTTTAAGAATTGAAACGAAATTAGATAATTCTCTACAAAATTGCCAAGGGGGTTTCAGAAAAAATAGAAATTGCTGCGATCAGGTTCTTAGTCTTACCACCTTTATTGAATTGGGTTTTAATAATAAATTGAAAACAGGTACAGCTTTTGTGGATTTATCTGCAGCATATGATACTGTTTGGAAAGATGGTTTGATTTTTAAACTTTACAGTCATCTGAAATGTGGAAAATGGTCAAATTGATAGAAAATATGCTGTCAGACAGAAGGTTTCGTGTTTTTGTCGACGGGAATAGTAGTAATTTCAGAACATTGAATAACGGTCTTCCACAGGGGTCAGTCTTATCACCTCTTCTTTTTAATTTATATTTGTGTGATATCCCTACAACTTCATCTGAAAAATTCATATACGCCGATGATATTGCTTTGGCTTTCCATCATTCGGATTTCAAAACCATAGAGAATAATCTTTCTGCAGATTTAGAAATTCTAAAAAATTATTTCTTCGACTGGCGTTTATGTCCAAATGCTAACAAAACCGAAGTCTCGTGTTTCCATTTGGATAATCATCAGAGATATAGAAAATTGAACGTACTTTTTGGTAATTCTTTTCTCAAACATAATTTCAATCCTAAATTATCTAGGCGTAAAACTAGATTCTTCTCTTAATTTCAAAGCCCATTGGATGATTTACGTATGAAGCTAAAAACAAGAAATAATATAATTCAAAAACTTGCTGGTACTTCATGGGGTGCGGACGCAACAACTCTTCGTACTGCAGCTCTAGCCTTAGTGTACTCTACTGCTGAATATTGTTGCCCCGTTTGGCTCAACAGTGCACATGTACATAAGATCGATGCACAATTAAATTTTTCCATGAGAATAGTAACTGGAACCATAAAATCAACACCAACTCCATGGTTACCAGTTCTTTCAAACATTTCTCCTCCACATATCCGCAGGCAGGTCATTGCTTCGAAAATTTGGAACAAATTAATTCTTCGACAAATTCATATCAAATACTCTCATATATTCCAGACAATAAGATTCCTCGATTAAAATCGCGTAAACCTTTTTGGTCAAATTCTTTTCTGAATTCAAATGAAAGTGATAAACAAATTTGGCAATCCGAGTGGAATTTATGTAATATACAGAACAAAGATTTAATAACTGATCCCTCGAATAAAGTTCCTGGATTTGATCTTCCAAGGAAAATATGGACTGTTCTCAATCGTATAAGAACAGGTCATGGACGTTGCAATAGTATGCTTTTCAGATGGAATTCAGTTGAGAGTCCTAGTTGCGAATGCGGAGAAGCAGAGGAGACAATTGAACACCTGATAAATAACTGTTCCATATATAAATTTCAGGATGGCTTGAGAGCTATACATGAAGTTACCGATTCGTTTTTGAATTGGGTTATTAATTTTAAATCGATTTAATAGAGTTTCAATCATTTTATTTTTCTGTTCCTTTTTACTGCTTTGATTTTCTCGTTTCAGAATTCCGAAGGCATCCTGGAGAGGTTATCGTTCGGTCTGAATGAAGAAGGAATCCTTCAATATTCTAATAGTTTTTAAGTGTCATTTTTGTTGAAACGGCGAGACAGGGTTTTTTCTACTGGGGTTTTTCCCTGAGCTCTGGTATCATACGAAAAAATAGTATGGTACCCCGTTTTGCACCAACCTCAGTTAGGGATTTTTTATTTTTGTTTTATGTATTGTATTATGTTAGCTCTTGATTTCAAAAGAATATATATATATATATAATCGTTGATTCTGAGAACACTCTTTATAATGTATATTTTTTCACACCATCAGAAAGTTGATATTTCAATGAAGGAAAATCCTTTAAACTTTTGAAAAAAGCTAATATGTTGACGTCAGAATTTTCAATTGAAAATTGGAGTGCTTTTTGATATTAAGTAAAAATAAGACGAAAACATGAATATTTTAAATCAAATAAATTACAGTGTATTTGGGACATAATAAGGTAAGTTTTGACGACGAAATTTCGTGAAAAAAAAGTTTTTTTGAAAAAGATATAAATAAAAAACCAAAAACTTGGTTTTTTGAATTTTTCACCTAAATTTTGAGGTTATGTGAAAAAATGTCGATACAAAAGTTGTAGATCTTTTCATTACCTACAACTTTGCCATCTAATTTTTTCCATAGGACTTGTAGTTTTGCCGGAAATCAAGGGAAAACCATTTTTCACCCTCAAAAACTCACCCCCCCACTTCCCGAACAATCAGATCGAGCGTAATTTATTTTCCTTTCATTTTGATCATATTCCCCTCCTTTTCTAATGGGTTTCATCCTACTGCAATTTTTTTCATTTTTACCATTTTTGAAGGTTTCGGCCCTGGTCTATATTTGATCGAATACAGCGAAAAAATGTTATCGACTGATTTTATTAACGTAAATACAGAATCTTGCTCGAGTGAAAAGTTTTTTTACTTCTTTTGCGATTTGTACTCAAACGAGGTGAGAACTGAGGTAACTTTTCAAGCTCATCTTTCGCGGAAAAAAAACTGGAAAAAAACCTCTCTCAGAATTCGAATTTCTCGTTTAATGATGGATATCGCTCAGTATTTCAGGAAAAAGACTTCTGGGTTGTTCTGTGTTTCAGAAATGTTTCGTTGAATCATCATTCGGGTCCTCAATTTTATATCACATTCTCTGTTCAAATCGAATTTCAACAATTTTTTTCATCAAGGGGAGTAAAAAATATTGGCATGTTTTCGACAATATTAGGAGAATGGAATGATTTCTTCGAATGAGGAGAAACTCTGTTATACATATCTAATCCTAAGTTATTCGTAAATAATCAATCTTCTCAGAGCTACTAACTGTTGAGGAGCTATGGAAATATTGTCCCCCCTATTGTCAGTCATATTACAAAA
Source organism: Propylea japonica (assembly GCA_013421045.1). Taxonomy (NCBI): domain Eukaryota; kingdom Metazoa; phylum Arthropoda; class Insecta; order Coleoptera; family Coccinellidae; genus Propylea; species Propylea japonica. The sequence goes on along the minus strand of CM024241.1, from coordinate 50,270,159 downwards.
TTATAAATGTACATTTCAAACATCATAAACCTTGATTTATGTAGTGGTAAAAAAAGAAAACTGAATATCCATTTCAGATCAAATTTCTGCAAAATAAAAAAAGTGATTATAACTGCCTTACAAAATAGAGAATTCCACTTTAATCATCAGAATATAAAGGGTGTTGTCGAATAAGTGCGAAGAACTTCAGGATGTTATAACTCGTCAAGAATATCAACATAAAATTCTATGAACTTGCCTGTAAATTGCACAATTTTCGGGATACAGGGTGTTGCAAACATCGTTTTTTAGGAAGAGCTTCAGAAAATTGTTTCGTGAGCTGATGATTAGAAACTCCATTTTCTGAGCATAATAAACGGATTTTTTCGGAAGTGCTAATAGTTGAAGGTTGGTGTAGGTTTTGAAGGGTTAATTGGTGTCCTTCCATCAACGATCATATGCTCTAAAGTCGACCGTTTTCGAGAAGAATCCACTTTTATATTGAATAACATGGTTAATTTTATGACTCTAGGTGAAGAAGTTTGAAGAAAATTGTTGCAGGAAATGACCATTTTCGAAGAAATTCGACTTTAGAGTGTATATAAGTATAACCGAGAGTACCTTTGTGCGTCTCAAAAACCGTACTTTTTTTGGAGGGAATAACACCCAATAAATCTTCAGAACATTCATCAACCTTCACATATCAAGAATCGGGAAAAAATCTGCAAAAACAAATAGCTTAGTATTTTCAATTTCAACGGTGCATTTTAGAGGGTAAGTTCATAGATCTTTTGTTCATATTGTGGATCAGTGGCGCAACCAGGATTTTGTTATGGGGGGGCTGAACTGAACAATTCTTGATGATACAACAAATACGAAAATTGCAAAAAAATAAAGAAGAAAGGAATAACGAATAAATTAATCTTTGGGGGGGCCGCAGCCCCAAAGCCCCCCTCCTAGCTGCGCCAGTGTCGTGGATGACCTGTGGCATCCTGAAGTTTGTCGCACTTATTCACTATACATATGAAAAGCAAGGGATATAAGCCAATAGATAAAAGATAATTTCAGATATCCATAAAATTAAATGATAAATAAACGATGAATATGTCATAACAAAACTACCATAACAAATCTTATCAGATTACAATGTCATAAATGTGCATTCTGCAATGATTCATAAAATTGACCTCCAGGAAGTCATTACAAAACCCACATGAAGAGGGCAAGCACCTGGCAATGGTCAATTAATTTCAAAATTATTGGAAACAGAACTAAATCACCTCCGCATTGAAGGTAACGTATTCTATCGGTTCTTCCGTTTACGTTCACAAAAGAAATTGAGCCGATGCGTGGATTATCACGTAGGCACAAAATAAATAACGATCTCTCGCTTCGGGCAGTAGAGAATTCGCCAGTGGTTTACTGTCACTTGTTCCATTGACTTTCGACATTCGGCAACGAGTGTTGATCTCTTGTGGTCAGTCTGCAAGTGATAGAACGTGTTGGTGCATTTGGTGTTGGCTACTGGTGCAGAACTCTCAAGTGGGGACGAAAGCTGTGGGAGTTATACAGGTAATATGCACATATCATCTATTCAGGTATCTCCAAATTTGATATATTCTTTTTTGATTACTTTGGGAATGAACATTATTTCGCATGTGATATTGTGTATATTTATGCTATTTGATGTCTCCCATAATACCCAGTGGAGTGTTTACCTAAAATAAGAATTGAATTGATTAGTTTCTTCAGAAATATATATTTGATGGAAATGAAAATAAATTTCGTTTCATTGATGACGGTAGAAAAAATATACTTACATTGTTAGATATGACAGTATTCGAAAACTTCGAATCTCTTCACATTTTTCAAGGTTGGTTAAGGATTCGAACAATAAAAATTGAATTGAATTTATAAATATCTACAAATGAAGCAAATAGTTTCCAGGGTAGTCAAATTCGAATCATACGAACGAGCAATATATTACCAAAATATAAATTTTTGCTGTAGTGAATAATTATTTGGTAAAACTAATAATGGGCATTTCCAGTAGGTATGTTAAAATATAGGTTTTTTCATGTGACAGAAGTGTTATATATAATCGTATCTAATTACATAATCATTTAAAATTACAAGTGAGTATTCAATTTTTATTTAAATATAAAATATGCGATTTAAGTCAAACCACCAACAATATAAACTCAAAAATTAATTTCCCTGAAGTATAAATTATTCTGTATTTAGTATGCTGGAACTTACCTAGCCTAAATATTGAAAATGAGAATCATTAGTAATCAGTCATATGGATTGGATAATTATATACAATGGAACTTCCCTATAACGAATTTCTCTGTATAACGAATTTTGTACAAGATATTTCACCTTTAATCCAAATTCCATGTTAAAAACACCCTCTAAAACGAAAGAAATTCTCTCCATAACGAAATATTCAAAGAACATCACTCTTTGAATGTGTATTGGTGGACTTTAAACTAAATCATTACGGCAGGCAGAGAGATCCTTCTGAAACAGTTTCAAATACACCCGGCTGTTTGGTTTAAATCTAACCATTACGCTTGTGTGAAAGTTGTGCGAAAATGTCAAACAGTAATGCTGGATTCACAATGGACGTAACCATAAAACTCCCGAAACGTAAACGAAAAACGCAAAGTTGAACCAATGCAAATCATATGGAACTGTTCACAATAGGCTCTGTATTTTTACGTTTACGTTGAGCTTATGGTAGTCTGTAATTCTAACATAAATTATAGAAATTTGTTCACATTCTGTGATTTGTAGGTCTAACTCAACAACGTCGTTTCTTTCTTCTTTTAGAATTTTGCTCTTCAATTTCTTTTTTTTTCAAACATCGTCTCAATGAAAACAGACTTAATACTTCATACATTTTTAATTAATGAAAACACTTCACAGTAATCAATTGTCAAAAAATTCATAGAACACTTATTATAAAGGTATAAAGGCCCAAAGTCCATTCTGAACACATTTACGTTTACGAACAAAGTACGTTTACGTGTTCGTTATGGTTACGTCCATTGTGAATCAGCACTAAGTTCTTAAGTTTGAATGATAAACTCAAATTAAATCAGTGAAGTCGACCGCGACATTGACATTGACTATAGAAACAAATTTTCTGTATAACGAAATTTATAACGAATTTTTTTGCGAATTTAGCGGTGTCGTTATAAGGAAGTTTCACTGTAATTGTTCTTAATAATGAAATTAAGTTCCAAAAAGAAATACATATAAGAAGTGAAATAAGAGGACCTAAGTAATCAAATTTAATCGTTGAGTTGATAAAATTATCCGAAAAACGAGGAAAAGCAGTGTTAAATATACGCGTATCTAATTATTCATTTAAAATTACAAGTAAGTGATAAATTTTTATTTAAATATAAAATATGCGATTTTTCTACTCGTAAGTTCAAACGTCATGCCATGATGACGTACTAGCAAGCATAATTAGTGGGTATGACGATTCACGACAGAGTGGCCAAACTTTACCGTAATGACCTCAAGTGCCCAGTTGGGCACGTTCTCATAGCTCCAGTGATGCACACACAGGCAAGCCTCTGTACTTTATCGAGCCTTTTCCTCGTACTCACTTGACTTGCCTTGGCAAACCAGGCTACTGCCCCATATGTGATTATTGGTCTCACAATCATGACGTACATCCATCGCATTTTGGGTTAAACCCCAATTTTTGCCGCATAGACGTCTGCACGCCATTAGAGCCCTTTTAGCTCTGACAGTAGCAGTATCATCATCCTTATTCCACAGAAGTTAGAAGTTTACTATCCAGTGTTATCCTAGGTATTCAACTTCTGACTTCCACTCCAAGATATTTCCGTTTAAATAAAACGTTTTCATGTCGGGAAGTTTTCTTTTCCGAGTGAACGGAATTACTACAGTCTTGTTTGGTTGATGTTCAGCCCCACAGACGAGCACCACTGCTCAATAATTCTAAGGCCTTTCTGCAGTAAGTCGCAAAGAGTGCCTTCGAATTTGCCTCTAATTATTATCACATGGGCTGAAAAGTCCCGGGCCTAACACATAGATGAGCTAGCTTTTATTCGAGTCACTTTTTTTCAGTTAAAACTAACCTTCAAAAGATAGCTGTTAAAATTCAATGATATTCTTCATTAGTTTGTGAGTTATTGTGCTAAGAGTTTTTTCCAGTTTTATTTTCAAAACGATGGATCAAAAACAATTCCGTGTTTTAATTTTACACTGCTTCTTGATGGAAAAAAAATACCGTTCAAACAAAGCAATGGCGAAAAGTGTTATGGGGACTCCGTTCCATCAGATACAACAATAGGATGTTGGTTTGCTGACTTCAAACGTGGTCGTAGAGACACGGATGATGAAGAACGCAGTGGACGTCCAAATGAGGCGGTAACACTAGAAAAAATCCACAAGTCCACAAAATCGTTTTGAATGATCGGAAAGTGAAAATGCGTGAGTTAGCTGACATCGTAAAGATATCAAAAGAACGAAAAGATGAGCATTTGAATATGAGAAAGCTCTGTTCAAAGTCGGTGCCGCGTTTGCTCACTGTTGACCAAAAACAATAACGTGTTGGTGCTTCTGGGCAGTGTTTGGCCATGTTTAAACGTAACAAACCGGAATTTTTGCGTCGATATCAGACAATAGGCCGTTTACACGGACAGTTTTCCTGGCAGTTTTGGAGCGTTCGCTCCATTCCTCAACTCCAATCGCGTGCGTGTGAATGCTAGACCATCGTGAGTCCAAAAGCGTCGATTCGATGCGACGTGCCAGATGTGCTGGTTGTGATTTCAAGTCGCATTTACACGCACACTCCGATCTACCGAGATATGTAGCAGTAAATGCTTATCGTTCTCTCGAATTTCACAGATGGAAATTTTTATTTATGTTTATAAACTTGAATTCTGCTCAGTTTCACCAGTACCTACACACACAATGTAGAATAGGGATAATTTAGAAATATTCATAAACATGTATAGAAACTTCCGTGTTTATGGAAAATAAAAAGTGACGAATATAAAAATAAGAATTTGAGGAATAATGCCTATGATCAATTGCTTGAGTTTTGCAAAGAAAATGTAGATCCGAGTGCAAAATTCAAAATAAGCCGAAACGTTATGTCATCCATTTTTAAATAATTCCTGTAGTCCTCTGGATAATTTTCCCGGAGTTCCCTTAATAGAGGCATATGACCAAAACGCTCTCTATTCAACCTCCACTGTTTAACCCAAATTTTCCGAGGAGTTTTATTCTCTTCTTCATTGATGACATACCACCCTAAACACGCAATAGCCTTCCTTTTTCTCGAATTCATGTTCACCACACTGTCCACTTACGGGTATTCGAATCAAATGACTGGTATTTTAAGAGAGCACGGAACGTGGAGTTTCCGCCACAGCGGAAATTCCACGCTCCACTACAAAACTGAGAGTTTTGGAGCGTACAGTAAAATCTGCCGCATCGATGCGGCAGATTTTACTGTACGCTCCAAAACTCTCCGTGTGAATGCAAAATACAACAGTTTTGGAGTGGAGCGTGGAATTTCCGCTGTAGCGGAAACTCCACGTTCCGTGCTCTCTTATAAATACCAGTCAGTTGATTCGAATACCCGTAAGTGAACAGTGTGGTGAACATGAATTCGAGAAAAAGGAAGGCTATGGCTTGTTTAGGCCTGTATGTCATCAATGAAGATGAGAAGAAAACTCCTCGGAAAATTTGGGTTGAGCAGTGGAGGTTGAATAGAGAGCGTTTTGGTCATATGCCTCTATTAAGGGAACTCCGAGAAAATTATCCAGAAGACTACAGAAATTACTTAAGAATGGATGACATAACTTTTTATTTTCCATAAACACTGAAGCTTTTGTACATGTTCATAAATAATTCTGAATTATCCCTATTCCTCATTGTGTATGTAGGTACTGGTGAAAATGAGCCGAATTCAAGTTTATAAACATAAATAAACATTTCCAACTGCGAAAATTCGAGAGAACGATAAGCATCTTCTGCTACATATCTCGGTAGATCGGAGTGAGCGTGTGAATACGACGTTGATATCACAAACCAGCTCATCTGGCACGTCGCATCAAATCGACACTTTTGGACTCACGATGGTCTAGCATTCACACGCACAGGATTGGAATTAAGGAATGGAGCGAACGCTCCAAAACTGCCAGGAAAACTGTCCGTGTAAACGGGCCTAATGGATGAAACATGGATCCACCACTTCACTTCGGAATCAAAACGATCGTCATCTGAGTGGACATCAGCAACTGATGAACCTCGTCCAAAGCGCCCGAAAGCACAACAATCGGCTGGAAGGGTTATGGCCCCGGTATTTTGGGATGTGCGAGGTGTAATATCTTGAGAAAGAAAATACCATCAACAGTGAATAATATGTAGCGTTATTGTAGCGTTCGAAGGCCGAAATTGCAAAGACACGACAGCATATGGCAAAGAAAAAAAATTTGTTTCATGAAGACAACGCACCATGTCACAAGTCAATCAAAACAATGCCAAAGCTCCATGAATTGAACTTCGAATTGCTCCAACATCCACCGTATTCGCCAGATTTGGCTCCCAGCTTCTACTGGCTGTTCACAGATCTGAAAAAAATGCTCGCCGGTAAAAATTTTCGCACGAATGAAGAGGTCATCACTGAAACTGGGCCCATTTTGAGGCAAAAGATAACTCGTTCTATAAAAGTGGTATTGAAATGTTAGGACGGCGCTGCTCTTGGTGGAGATTACGTTGATGAACAAAGCTAATTTTGAGCCAAAAAAACCGTGTTTTCTTTGTTAGCCCATGTGTTAGGACTATGTCATCAGCATAGCCTTCACATTCAAAGCCAAGCTCCGTTAGCCTATGTAGTACTTCGTCCACTACTAGGCTCCTTAGAAGGGGAGATAATACTCCACCCTGAGGTGTCCCACGAGTAGCCTTCCAATGTTTAAGTGCGTATTTCTTGAAAACAGTTAAAGATATTGAATTCGAGGAGGACATAAAATATGTCAAAAACTTACTAGGTTTTTCATTTGTGCTATTTAATTTACAAAATCAAAAAAAGGATAAAACTCTACGAAATCTACGTCCCCAATTCGAAATTTTTAATCTTTTTTCAATTTTTACAGATAATTTTTGAAGGGTTCAGTGTATACCTATTTTCAATAGTCAATTTCGAAATAATAAAAAAATTTTCAATTTGATATTCTGTATCTCGGTAACGCATTACCCCAACAAATATTATAGTCCGTTCACAAACGGTTGAGCCGTCGGTTGACCATGGGAATTTGGCATATTCCACTGTGTATATTAAAATTTTAGGTTATATTGTTTATTTTCTCGTCAGATTGATAAGCAATGTTGTCAATATTGCATAGAGTTCTCTGATAACTCGCAAGTTCGTCGGACGAGGCCGGGTACATTCGGCAACGTTGACTTTATTTTACGTTATGACAGCAATTACTGCCAACTTTGGTACACAGATGGGTCCCTAAGGGAACGAGGAGCAGGCATAGGCATATACGGTTCCAAATACAGGGAATCGGAGCCTTTGGGAAAGCCAATAACAACTCTCCAAACTGAAATTCTGGCCAGAAAGATGCGCCCAAGCAGAATTTGAATTGTCTCTGCTAGTCACATGGCACTGAGGCAGCTTATGGCCGTTGATTGTAGATCAAGTACCATTTGGAGCTGCAAACAGTCCCTCAAAACACTAGCGGAGTACAACAAGCTAGCTTGGGTACCTGCCCACCAGAACATTGAGCGAAATGAAAGAGCTGATGTCCTTGCAAAAAGAGGAGCAAACACACCCATCACCGGACCCGTGCCCTCCTGTTGGGTATCACTTACACTGATTAGGGCAGAGGTCGGCGTTGGGGAAAAAAGGGAGAAACACTCTTACTGATAAACACAGCCGGTCAAAGACAAGCAAAGAGACTGATCGAACCTTCCAAAGAGAAGGCTCAACAAGCTCTATCGTTGTCAAAAAAGGAGTTAAGGCTGCTAATCGACCTTCTCACAGGGCATTGTCCCGTGAGATATCACCTACACAAGATCAGTAAAGGTGAATCGGCCACTGAAACCACCGAGCACAATGAGCACATACTATGCCAATGCACTGCGATGGCGCAAACCAGACTTACTCTACTAGGTGGCGCGTTATTAAAGCCAGCCGACATAAGAGCGAAGTCTCCTGAGGAAGTAACCAGCTTTGCTAAGGAGGTTAGATTCCTGGGAAAAACGTAGTTTTAGCATGGTAACGCACAAAAGACCTTATTGGTCGCAGTGCAGAAGGGTAATCAACGTGCCGATCGACCACTATCTAATCTAATCTACTGTCAACTTCAGATAAATAAACAAACGCATACTATGCGCTCAAAATTTCGTGAACGGACTATAGTTGTTCGAATATAGTAATGAGCGTTGTTCTTTCTACGAATCGAAGATACCTTCATCAAAAAATCAAGTTTGTCATATGGATGTCATCTCAATATCGAAATTGACTGGTATTTAAATTATTTTCAATGAGAAAAATTTATATTCCAAAGTTTCGAAAAAAATGTAAATGCTGAATTTCTTCTAAATAACTGCTTTCTATGAATGTAATTCTGAAACGATAAAAAAATTTGATATATCTTGAACTGATGAACTTCTCATTAGGAAGCGTTCAATTTCACGAACCTGTATGTATCCAAAAAGAAAAGAATAATATGAAACAACATACTCGTGGGCACACAAGCAAAAAGCCCCAAATCCTAAAATATATTTTGAGATATGGATGATTTTAATAACGATTATTTTTGAAATACAGTAGAATCCGTTTATTATGACGCCGGCTATAGTGACCAACCGCTTAATATGACGCAATTGCAGTGTCAAGTTTAGTTTTCATATAAAAATCCTTGTAACATTGTTCGGATTTAATGACTTCGCCTATAATGACATGTCGGTTTTTATGACCTAATTCGAAGAATTTTTTTCGGTTTTCGTTTTCGCTAACCAATCCATCCCTTTCCATAGGACGTTGGATACGTGATATACATGGGTACGCGTACCGACATGTTCGTTTTTATTTTTCGGTCTATTCGATGCCGTTGAGAGGTATGAACGATTATAAAAACGATTTTCAGTTTTATAATGAGCCTTGCTCATTATATTATATGTATAAGCAGCTTCTATTATAATTGTAAGAAAAAACAAATGCAAACTGAAATTACAGATTACTTCGGTGAAAAATGAAAATTTTTCCATATATTTAGTATTTTTGTAGTATCAGACGATGTTTTTTCATTATTTTTTTATTAGAAGAATCTTATAATTTGGGGCCTTTTTTTCAAACCCCTAGAAAAAATATCGTCTATTTTGCCGAAATTCTGCTTTATATGACGTCCGGTTAATATGACGTCTTTTTCATTTCCCTTCAGTGTCATTATAAACGGATTTTACTGTATGCATTCTGATGACATTAGAAACAAAATTTTTTGTCTTTCGCTTGTGTGTCCACGAGATGTTGACACGGCAAGTTGTTTTCAGTGCGATAAAATAAAACAAATATTAAAATGGTAATATAAATCAGAAATTAGTCATGTAGTTTTCATTCTTTATTATAAATTACAGTATCAGAAAATAAATGGGTCAAAGAGGTTATGAATGAAAGAATGTAGTAACCAGTATACTTTTATTCTCCAACAAAAGGCATAGTTTATGCTCCATGAATATATAATTATTATTTACAATTGGATCTTTATAAAAGATCATTTCGATGTTTGTCTTATGCTACTTTAGCCAAAATATTCGTTCATCTATGATCTCACTATGTACTACAATTACATACATTGTAATTCTTGGCATTAAAAACTAGAAACAAAAAGCTTGACCAACAAGCTTCAAGACATATTCATCGTTTTCGACATTGGTTGAAACAAAGAGACATTTCTGATATATGGCCGTATCAGTTTCTCTATTCATGTTTATTCAAGCAGATTTGTGTAATCTTTGGAATGATGGGAGTGTTCAACATAAATAGAGAGCCCACATAAGAGGCCGATGAGAAACCTATCACAGTACTTTGAACATTTCTTCTTTTTCAACATTATGGCAGTTACTTCCCAAAAAAATAGAAAGAGTTGAACATGCATTAATGATAACCAAAATTCCCACTCATTCAATTAACCACCTATCTGAACTTAGCTCAGGAACTGTGAAATGACCGGCCCATAACCTATATCACATGGCAGATAGGATCAAATGAAAAATATTAAGAGTTCAAGCACTGGTTCAATTCGTATGGTAACAGGCACTGAAGCAAACATTCTTTATCAATGAAGATTTCATGATTTGCACTAGACAATTTTTTTTATGTTTCATCAAGAATATCAGCCTCAAACTGCAATCATCTGTATACATAGGCGTATCTGGGCTCAATTTTCAGGGGGTGGCCGGGGCCCCTATGTAGTAGTTTTTTTTGTGATACCTCTACGTAGTTTTTGATTAGAATCTTTCAGGAGGGCCAGAGGTACATCAGGGGGGGCTGGCCCCCCCTGCCACTCCCCTAAACAAGCCAGTGCCTGTATATCCAACAATTAATATTTAATTCCCTTTGGGACGTTCATTTTCAGGTTGAAAATTCAATTCCAGAACTCTCTGGCAATTTGGAAATTTAATGGATGGATTGTTGGATATTGTAATGGTAATTCAACAAAAAAAAGAGGTTGGGTGGAATCTTTGGTTTAAATCAATGTTCAACTCACACTGTATAAGCCAAGTAAATGGTTTGATGGTTTACCACTGAAGACAAAAAGATAGAAGTGATTGTGAATGCAGTGAGTTGTTTACTAAACTAACTTTATTGTCTTTATATATTCTTTGTGTGAGTTCTTGAAGTGGTAAGCTTCAGTTAGATATCCATTCGTAGAATTGTATTATTACAAGGAATATATGACTGTTCTAAAGGAAGCTCAACTTATATATTTGCTGATACACGAAAATATTCGGACATTCTGGACATTTCTTATATTAAAGAAATTCCAACCCAATTCACATTTCAAGAATAGCTAACACATCACCAAAAAAAGAACTTAATTTCGATTCATAACCCATCCAAATAGTAATATCACAGCGTTCCTTTTCTTTTTCTCTTGAAGGAACCACTTGAATGAAATCCTGCGAGGTGATAGGATGAAAGTCACGAATTCTGTAAATGTTTCTACCAAAAATGCCTTAATCGTAAACAGAGTATTCTCCTCATTTTAAGAAATCAGTCTAGAAAAGTAATGACTAGTACAAAAAGTGTACGGTTCTCCACAATATGGCGTCTTTGAAATACTACAACGCATTCAAATCTCAGGTTTCGACGAAATTGTTCATCTCTTCGATTTCGTAGGTGCCAGGCAAATATAGCCCGATCTGATATCGAAGCCGCTTACCAGTAAGTTCATTAGGACACTGTCGCTAGGTTGGCTCACGCAAGTGGCCTTTTGACTGTCCAGTAGCCAAGTCGACTTTTTGGGCCGCCCCCGGCTGTTTGTACTGTTATTCGACATTAATTGTTGAAGGAGTTCCGAAGAAACCTTTTCTTTAGGTTGTTCGGTCCTCATCCTCTTGTTTGACAGACTAGAACTACTGGAATTTGAACGCTTGTTGCTGTTCGTGGTGTTGCCTTCCGACCTCATTGATTGACCTAAAACAAAAAGATGCTGTTAGGATATATTCGTTTATCATTATTCGCATCTTCTTGATATTATCACTATTTGCTTTTTGTTGAGGAATCATTATTATAAACCTGATTTATTACTTGAATGGTCTGTCTAGATCTTTTCTTTTATCATTGTTTTTTCCGTTTTTTATTGTGTTCCCTTCTTGACTTAGGAAGGGGATTTTTATTATTATTACTATACTGAACTAAATTGTCGAACAACATCTCATGTTTTTTTACTTTGGTGTTTCACTCGAGCTATGATATTTCTTTCAAAGAATCATATGGGACTTTCAAGAATTTGTTGTACACCAGGGAGAAAATAGTTTTCAACATGAGTAGAGAGACACTGCCGTTGTTTTGATTTAATGAAGTAATATAATGTGACTGTTATGAATACTTAGTAATATTTCATCCTATAAATTTCAAATCTTCAACTTCTCACATCAAAACGTCCTTCATCTTTAATATTTCACAAAAAAAAAACTATTACTGACGTTGGTTGTCACGTTGAAACACAAAACCACCTGAAAGGTGTGCGTTTTCCTCTCAATTTTATCGTAAAGAATTACTCAGCAGAAAATCCATATGTAAACATTGCAAGATAGCGGAGATAGGATTGATTGAAGTTTCTATTCATTATGAATAATCTTCTCAATCTATATTTTTTCATATCTTATGTACCTGCTATCTCTAGTAGTTTTTATAAGCTTTGCTTTTTCATTGAAATAAATTCGACCAAAAAAATCTAAATCGAATTGTTCAGCAGTTTGTGAAAAAAATTTGAATATTTAACAAGATATATTGGTTTGCGCAAAAGATTAATTTTATCGTAGTAGTAGTTTTTCTCCAAAATCTTTCGGCTCAATTCAATTTTTTTTCTCAATTTAGCTTGTTTCCTCGAATATTTCCCTCCTGTCAAAATTCTATGCAAATGAAAGTGCAATTACCGCAGCATTACAGCAAATATTTCCCTCCTGTCAAAAATTCTATGCAAATAAAAGTACAATTACGGCATTATTACAGCGATAATTGCATTGTAGAAAGCGAAAAAGCCTAGCGATAATTGCACTGTGTCAAATTTGACAGGTTGGTCGGGAAATATTCTCCCGAATTATAACCGGATAACTTCGCATTCCAGCGTGTTTGTCATAGAAAAACTGCATTCGGTCATTTTCATTTTTAAAGAAAGAGCCCTCCACCTTCGGTATCGGGCGTTCTTTTATAAGTCAGAATAAGGTGAAAAAATGAATATTTTTGATCGAAAAAATTACCGTATGTTTCGAACATAAAAAGGTTCTCACGAAATCTCGTGATTATTGTTTTTCTGTGAAAGAAAAAATGAAACTAAAATATTGGTTTTTCGAATTATTCACATAAATTATGAGGTTAACTACAATTTTTCCTTTTTTTCCATAGGACATATAGTTTTGTCGGAAATGGAAATAACCCGATCTTTCCCCTTAACCCCCCCCTACTACTTCCCAAACTCTGGTCGCGCGTTAATTATTTCTATTTCATTTTCATTATATTCTCATTGCCTTCTTCAATGGATTTCATCAACTATATTTTTTTTTGTTTCCAAAATTATCGACCTTGATCTAATTGACCTATAATAATGTCAATTTACCTAGTTCAGATGGAGTATTTGATTTCTTCGTAGATTTGACTGTGGTCGACAATAACTGAGCCAAACTGGAGGAGCAATCGTTGGCAGCTTTCGCGGTCGGGCTTGGAGGTAGTGGACTGCTGCTGTTGCTCCACATGAGATCATTTGACGAAGACAACAAAAGCGGCAAATCGTCCATGTTCATTGGAATGTATGGAGAACCCGGCCTTATGGACGAATCAAGCTTTTCATCTTCGACGGGGTAGTTGGCGAAAGACGAAATGTGGTCATCTTCACCGAGCGAATTGCTGGGGCTGTTCAGTGAGGGAAGACTTGAGTCGTAGTTCTGGAAAAGAAGAGATCTTAGATTAGCAAACTGTTCCTCAAGACACATGTACAAGATGGAATATTTGTCTATACAGGGTGAGTCTTTGACTTGTACATATATTTTAACCGTATATTCCTGGGGTCGAAAGAAACGATTTTTTCCTCTACCATTTTTTCCGATTCGGCCTAAATAAGAAGATATAGCCCTTTTTGTTTTCAGAATGAGCTATGCCGCCACTGGTAAACTAACCACTGAATTTTTGCAAGTACGAGATATAGCATTCAAACCTTTGAAATAAGCATAGAATTTATAACTTACAATGGAAGCGGCGAGGAGAGAGAACTGTTATGCCAAGACACAGATAGAGCTAGAACAGGCAAAAAGCGCGCCAAAAGCTTTGATTACGAGTAATTACGAGATTTTAGGAGCATTTTAGGAGAGGTTTCGTGGTTTTTAAGAGTTTTTTGAGTGTTTTTCAGATCATTTGAAATGGTTGGTTCTTGTGCGGCAATAAACTGTACTAACAGGTTTAAAAAAGAGATAGGAATAAAATGATGTACAAATGCCTTTTTATTGATGAAAGTTTCACTATATAGGTAATGGTGGACGCTAGTGGGTTCAGAGATACTAGGTTTAAAAAGGCCTAATATTAATTCACAAGTGAGATTTCCTATACATATATATTTTTCTTATCTGGTTTTTATTTACCAGTATTATTATCTTTATTTATATTTTACAATTCGTTTGAGTTATGATTAGGCCTTCTGTCATTTCTAGATCTTCAAAGGATGAAATTCTTAGAAAAAATGGTTGCAGGCTGTTCGAAGAGTAAATTTCATTCCAACGAACGCCTCTCTAATTTGCAGCAGGCATTTTGCTGAAGAAGATTATTTTATGAATGTTCATGGAAATAAATATTTGAAAGTAGGATCAGTGCCGTCCATATTTGACTTCTCTGAATCAGAACAGAAAAATCGCAGAAATATATAGCATTTTTATTGTAAAATATCATAATGAAAGGGATAATAGGCATTCATACGATTATATTTATTAAAAATATAGATTTTCAAATTATTCATGTTAGAAACGATCTCGAAAGATAATTCCCTTTTTTCTTTCCGGGAATATTCCTTTTTTTATATATTAATTTTTGTAACTATTAAAGGAAATAACCTATTAGGCCATGTGATCATTGATTATAAATATATATTCATATTTGCCCCAAAAAATTCCAATAAAACGCACTGATAAGAGATTTTCATACGTATTCAACGCCTTTCAAATGGATTTCGCGGGCTTTTTGCCTTGACTAGCTCTATCTCTGTTTTGGCATCACACCGTTCCAACGGCGGCGAGTGACAGGCCTGATCCATGTTTAGTAAATCTATGGAAATAAGCTATTGTATCAAAGAAACGAGTAGATATACCATTCGAAATTTTCAAATAAGCTGCTGTATTAATGAAAGAAATATTAACTCACCTTTTCAATACCAGTTGTATATTTTCTAATGCAATGATTGATTCATCCAAAAATTTTACTGGTGATGAAAAGCAGAATAATCTCTTCTTGATGTATACTCAGTATACCTACTTCATTTTTGATTATATCGGATTAACTTTTAAACCATCTATTCTAGCTATAGCATTCATTTCCAATATCTCTTGAAATCTTCCTTGCAAGAGTTTCCAAAATCAAAACAACAACTCAACCACAACACGCATGACATTTCACGTTCATAAACACCAGTTGGGCGATTGAATTTCAAGGGGTGTCCGCATCATAGAACAAACTTTTTTCTATGGTCCGCATGGTGAAAGTCACAGACGTGACACTAGATTCTTTGACATCGGTGTTCTGTGGTCAGTTGTTTTTCAAAATCATACGACTTCAGGAATAATAACTTATTAAGGTCATTTTAGTAGTAATAAATATGATGAATAATATGAGAAATTAACGTATTCTAACGTAATTAAATTTGGATCAACGTATGTCAAAGCTCAACGAAAGTTGCAATAGGTACTTCGAAAGTGCTTTAGAAATTTGCTTGAATAGATTAGGATTAACACTGAAGAAGTATAGAGGTGAGCTTATTAATTGTAACCCCTTGTTAAAGAAAATCCGTTAGTTCTCTTACCATTCATCATTCCAGATAACAAATTCTCGAAATATTCTTGAAATTTGTCAAAGTGACCACATAGGGAAAATTGAATTCTGTGAATATTTTCGACAGAGTTGCATTCAGCCAAAGTACCCAATTTTTCGAATTTTTAAGATTTTTTCTTTCTTTCAACATCGAATTACTCGGAATTTTGTAGTCGGGAAAGATTTATCATATTCATGAAAAACTATGTTTCAAAAATCATTTCATTTGAAGGAATCGTTTGCGAGATATTACTGAAAATTTATGCTTGCCATGGATTTTCAACAGCCTGTATCTTTGTAACCAGACCGAATCGGAAAAAATGGTAGAGGAAAAAAGTGTTTCTTTTGACCTCAGGAATCTACGGTTAAAATATATGTACAAGTCAAAGACTCACCCTGTATATTTAAGGATCTATCATGTGCAATCGAGATAAGAGGCTTTATTCTACTTCAATTCTACGAAATGTTTCAAAGTAGCACAAGAAAGCACATCAAAAAAACAATAGATACATTTTGCAATGAAGTGTTTTCCTCTGGTAATTTTCAAGGTGGATGAGAGGCTTGAACAAAAGAGTCAAAACGATGAAAGAGAAATTGATTCCAGAGGAATGCACAAGATCTCTAAAACAAATACTTAATCGAGATGAAATACTATAATTACTTTCATAACAAGTGACAGAGTCATAACTCATTGTTTTGATGGCGTTGTTCGTAAACATAATCAATGAGTTGAATTAAAACTAATACACATGTTTCTACAAAAATCATCCAGTTACAGAATCAATGAATGCATCCTGAATTTTGTCGTAATTATGCCCTAACACTCTGTATATAACTTTCATTTTCATAACGAATGATGCTTATACGAACATTGTAAGGTTGACTCGTAAATATTTTATTGGCAATCAGCTGAAAGCTCCTGAATTATAGTACTATTAAGTAGAATGAAGCATCGTAGGTACATAAACAGCAGGTCCGTACTACGATTATTTCTGATTACCGGAAAAATCAAATGTTTTTCATCACAGATCAAAAGAACCCTACATTTGACAATGAAGGTTTCTCTGAGCATAAGCTGATCTGAACATGTACAGGTTGATTTACTTATCTTAGTAACCTAATTTTTCAAAGGGATGAATGTTTGTTTATTCTGCGGATGGTATTTGTTACAGGTCAATGTTGACTTTAAATGTTCGTAAAAGTTGGAGAAAAAAATTTAGACGTCAGGTGTCGCGGCGCTATCAAAAATTTTTATTCCAGGAACATACCTTTTTAATTGTGTCATTCGAAAGATAATTTAATTCTGAATGTTTGTTCTAAATACCATGTTTTTCTAATCCTTATCGTCAGCAACCTACAGTGTGTTTTATGTTATTTCTATTCCATTTATTTTTTTCTGTATTGTGACAGTATGCCTTGATTAAGAGACATAGATATTGTGTGTCTTAAAATCGAAGCGACTTCGTAGCAAACTATTTTTCAATCATTATATCCATCAAATATTATATTTTATAACAAAAAATATTTTTTAATAACAAATTAATCATGCCAAATAATATGTTCTATATACAGGCCATTAGGATCCATACATAGACTATCTTTTTCTTATTTCATACTACCTTTGTTACTTTGGCCGAAATATTAGGTTTCACTTGGACAAAATAACTTAAAATGAACTAAGGAAAAGATATAGTTTATGTATGAATCATAATGGCAGTTATATAGAACATATGATTTGACACGTTGCATTTAATATAAAAAAATGTTCATTTTATAAAATATAATTTTTGATGAATTTAACGATTGAGAAATAGTTTGTTTTTTCATTTTAAGAAACACAATCATATCTATGTCCCTAAATCAAGGCATACTGTAACAATACAGAAAAAAATAAATGGAATAGAATTAACATAAAACAGGTCGCTGGCGATAAAAAATAGAAAAAAATGGTATTCAGGAAAAACACTCAGAATTGAATTGACAAATAAAAAAGGTATGTTCCAGGAAAAAAAATTCTATAGCGACGCGACCCCTGGCGTCTTGATCCTTTTCTCCGACTTTTACGCACATCTCAAGTTAAAATTGACTTGTACCAAATACCGTCAGCAGAATCAAAAAATATTCATCCCTGTACCCTGTACAGAATTGAAATATTACATAGAAACCTAGAAACTAAAGAGTTAGATAACAAAATGTAAGAACCAACACGGAGAAATCACGAATACTAACCTTTGATAGTGTCGGCGATAGCAGTTCTGGCGACATGCCGTATGTGTCTCTGTAGGATATGAATGGATCTAAAGGTTCATCCATCATTAATGGGTTAAAGTTATCTTTTAGTAAGATATCATCGAAAACGTCCGATAAAAAGGGATGATCTTCCAACGGGACACATACGTCACCAGCCACGGGAGCCAAATGTGTCAAATCGTCTGGTTCCTCCTTCAGCACTGAAAGAAATAGAGAAACGGTTTAGATCAGTGTATTCCTAATATATATTCTGTTTCTGTGTGTATTCTATTTATATATAGGGAATTCATGAATATGTGATTGTTCAGAACTGGTAGGGCATGTAGGAAAAACACAAATAGAAGACATGTGCCGTGGAATCCTAAGGTTTCCAGATAGTGTTTTCTGTGATCAGTAAAATTGTTGTAACAAAAATTCTTATGATTCCTATAAAAAATAACCGAATCTAAGTTATACACACTTAGATCTTATTATTTTTTGCTCCTTGTGTTGTGAGAGCTTCATTTCAATGAGGTTTTTATATTACATTTATCAATGAATCAATTTGAAAAGATTTAATAAATTTTGAAGATTTTAAATTGTTATGATATGAAATATCTTGAGAATCATCTCAAAATATAACATTACTATTTTCTCGAATTCGAGTGACTCATGTACAAAATATTTCGAGGGATGAAATAACACCCATTTCTGCTTTTGAATCGAATACCATATTTTTTACTAAAATGCTTCACTAACATTTATACCTTCAACCATTCAATTTTCTGGACTGTATACAGGGTCTTTCTGAATTGATGCGAAAGATTTGAGCGGGTATTTCCTCAGATCATTTTATGAAGAAAAATATACATAAATGTAAGTCTGAATTGCATTGTTTCCAAGATATGGGATGTTCAAGTTTTACTTGATAACTGACTAATTTTTGAATTTTTCGTTCAATCTGTGACAAAAAATATCTTTTTATGTAAGAAAATATAATATAAGATTTTATATTTTATTTCATAAAAACGGCGCATCACACGAAAAAAAGGCATAGGAGATTGTTCGTCACAAATTAAACGAAGAATTCAACAATAATTGTTCAAAATATCTCAGTGGAGTAACACTTTATTTGGTCAGTTTTTAAGTAAAACTTTAACACTCTGTATCTTGGGAACAATATTCACGGATCATTTTATATAAAATGATCTGAGTAATCACGATCTTAAATCTTTCGCATCAATTCAGAAACACCGAGTGTATTGAAAGCCCCCAAGGTGTTCACAATAAAATGCATTTTTCCTACATTACCCTATCAGTATAATAACACATATTCCATTTACAGGGTGTTAGATAATAGTAGTAACTTGAGGGTTTGAATCTACACTTAATTTTAAGAAAAAAAGTTGGGTCCGTAAAAACTCCGTTACGGAGTTACAGGGTGTTGAAATTTCCAAAAAAAAAGTTTCTTTTATTATAACTCCTGCAGTTTTCGAGATATTCAGTCCAAATATGGAATGCGAGATATTTTCTACAGTCTCCATCGTTGCACGTCCCGAATCTTAACTAGAATCTACAGGGTGTTTTCTTTTCCGGAGCCATGTCTCCTTTTTCCCTCTCAAAATTTTTTGTGGTACGCCACTATCAGCGTGAAACCAATTTTTGATATCTTCGTTCAATTTAAATTTTTTTTAACTCCTGTAATTTTTTCGTATGTCTAACCGTTTCCGAGTAAAAATTATTGGACGATTGTATGATATTCCCTAAATAAAAAAAGTAGAAATACTCGATAGGTATGCCCAAAATTTTCTTTTATTTTAATAGCTTGTCATCTGAGACTTATTCAATATCAAATACAATGGTTCAATAATTTTTTACTCGAGAACAGTTAGAGATACGAAAAAATTACAAGAGTCAAAAAAGTTCTGAATTGAATGAAGATATCAAAATTGTATTTTACGCTGACCAGTGCCGTACCGCAGAAAAAGTTTGAGAGGGAAAAAGGAGACATGGCTCCCGAAAAGAAAACACCCTGTAGATTCTAGTTGAGATTCAAGACGTGCAATGATGGAGACTTTTGAAAATAGATCGAATTCCAAACTTGAACTGAATATCTCAAAAACTGCAGGAGTCATGAAGAAAAAACCATTTTTTTTTTGGAAATTTCAAGACCCTGCAGCTTCGTAACGAAGCTTTTGCGAATTAATCCGCTTAAGTTGTGATATACTATTATGTACCATCCTGTATGTAATTGATGAATGGTGAAGAAACTACTGCCTTCTTTGCGAATTAAATGTCATCTGTAATATACTTGACCGAAACCGGAATAAATTGTTGATTGTAATGGATGATTACATATTCATTATTTTATCGCTAAGAACATTTTTGTCAGAATTATCTTGTATTTTATAATCGTTTCTATAAATTTTATCGTTCGGATTGATGGAAAACATATTCAATTATCTGATCGAAGTTATTTTTGTTTTTTATGTAGATTCACAATCACACATCTAGGATCGAATGTAGAATTACTGGAGAATGGCACAGGACTCGAATGTATAAGAAAAAAATGTAGGTGTTCAACACTGAATTCTGACGTTTACTTATCAGTTATTTAGACTAAAGGCCCATTTCACCTCATGCTGATAGAGTAACTGATAGTTATCTGATAGATGCGATTAAAATAAAAGTATACATCTCTGTATTTATTACGTCAAAATACTTTGAGGGTTCCAATTTGGACTGCCATGAATTATATAATATATTTGAATAAAGAGTATATTCTGCATTGAAAAATCCGAAATGATTCAATATTTAATCATAAAGTTGTTTATCTCAACGATATCTGCCAGATAACTATCATCCACTTTATCATAAACTGGTAAAACCGGACATAATAGTTTTGTTGTCACTGAAAGCTGAATGTGGTTTTCGAAGGAACAAACATAGGATGTAAACACAAAAACCTTCAGAAGCAATCACAAAAACCGATTTATTATTGAGGAAACTACATTAATTCATAACGTTCTAAGTTAAGAATTCAAAACATAATTGCCCTCATTATTATTACTTTAAAGAACATCTCTGACATTTGAATCAAACGCATACACTCGTGATAACGCTTCAATAGATGTATTCAAACTGGGATAGAGATCTAGAAAAAAAGTATTGAAATATTATCCATATACTATGGCATGAATAATTGATGAAAGATGAAAATGAAGAAGAAGAATATAAAATAGTACCTTTGGTTTCAGTCTTTTGGGTTATTTCAGTCTTTTTGATTATTTCAGTCTTTTCGATTATTTCAGTCTTTTCTGTTTTTTCAGTCTTTTTATTCATTTCATTCCACTCATTCTCATCATATTTTAATACGACATAATTGCTTTCAGTAAAGAAGGAAGATTCTGATTCGTCTGTCAAACAGAAATCAATATCCGAGTCTGAAGCATAGCAGGAGTCTGGAGCAAAATGCAAAGCTGTTAAGAGAAGGAGAAAAAAATCCGACACCATATTCAAGAGTTTGAATGAAGAATATACTGGGAACTAATCTACCAATACTGGATTTGATGAGATTGAATAATGAAGGCCTATATTAACCTACTATTCCCTGACTCAACGAAAGTATGTGAGATTTATAAGAATGATTCGATGATGAATATGAATATGTAAATAAATAATTTGAATTGTAAATTTCGACATATGTTTCTACCAGGTTGTATGG
Organism: Propylea japonica; assembly: GCA_013421045.1. Taxonomy (NCBI): domain Eukaryota; kingdom Metazoa; phylum Arthropoda; class Insecta; order Coleoptera; family Coccinellidae; genus Propylea; species Propylea japonica. The sequence continues at coordinate 50,248,431 of CM024241.1, read as the reverse complement.
ATATGATGAATGTATTCTAAATAATACATTATTAGATTTAAATATGATTCACTGAAGTTTATACACTACTTTTAAAACTGTGGGAAAATAGAGATATAATTAGATATTTTATAGGGTCAGATTTGGTGAACGCGAAATGGGCAATCGATATATAAAAAAAAGCTGAAAAACAATAAATATTTCGGTATTATGAAAAAATTAATATGAATAATATTCTTATTGTTTCAAGTCGATTAGAGTTTGGTTTCTGAATTATTTTCTAATAAAACGAATATCCACATTTTTTTCGCAGTTCAAGTGTGTTATGGATTTCTTTTCTAATTCTGAATAAAGAATGGTTAACCCAATGTGAAGTGAATAATAAATATTGGTATGAAGAATAGCTATTCTTCGGCAATAACGCAGCAGATAATTTTTTTTAGTTTTTTCATACTGCATTCTGATAATTGTTAAACTTCGCAGTTTGATTCGATTCACTTCTGTATAAAAAAATAATCTTATGGGTTACATTTTTATATCTCAAAAACAAAAAAAAACAATGTCACAGAAACCAATGTTACCAGAAAAATATTGAAACAAACTGAAGTAAAATTCATTGTTGAACGAACGGGTATTTTTATTAGAAAAGCGTATTCTCGAAATGATTTGCATGTAGAATGATTATTTATTTATTAGCAGTGAAGGATAATTGCTAGTAAACAATGTATACATGACATAACGTTGAAACGTCTTCATCATCAGCATGAATGTTTTTACGCTTATTGAACGTACGAAAAAATCTGCTATTACGTATTATAAGATTTTGAGAACGAGATGTGAACAGTTCTTCCGATATAAGTATTCACGTGAGCTTACACAACTGTTTCCTGATATTAGTTTTATCACTTAGAAACTTTATCACTCGTATAATCAACAAATATTTCCATAGGACTCATCAGACATTCTAACCTGTCAAAACCACGTAAAAATAGGGTACTATACTGCCTGCCTATTCAATTACCGCTCGAAGTGTTAAATAAACAATTAACATTGAATATCTTCCGCTATGCATGACCGAGCAGAGCACATATTCATCTCTGAACAAGAGGGTACTTATATGCAAATATCAAACTCGTAGAGAGTGAGTCTAAAATATTTCTAGACTGCTTCAGAGTTAGTTGTAAAACCGATTGATGTCTACAGGTAAGAATAGGAATTGATTATTGGGAAGGCCTAATAATAATTTTTATGATAGTGCCAACACACTAAATATGTAATACGCGTCAAGAATAATAAACCCGTATAATGGGTTACATATCTTCATCTATCTCTATTTCCATTGAGACAAAAAATGCAGTTATTTTTCATATGAGAAGCCATATGATCCGAGATTATGTAATAAAGTTAGTCGCAGATTGTGGAAAATAGAAAAACTGAGGAGAACATAACTATCTCCCAAAGCCACAAAGAGTGATAAGTAATATGATTCCTTAGGTAAATATGGTTCTGGATATGAGTACCTATCAGCTTTCGTTACTATTAAATTTATTTTATGAGAACAAAAATAATTTATATATCAATACAAACTTTGTGTCATTGAGAGTTCATAGTTGCGTAAAAGAATCAAAATAAATACTGTTTTCAATTGAATTATGATTTATAGTACAAAAAATATCGGTGAATTTGAAAGTAATTTTAACTGCAAGGATTTGTATGATTTACCATTTAAAAGTAATCTTTTCAGCCTTCGTGGGCCAAAAAAATCAATTGAAATTTCTCATGAACGATCAATCAAAAGTTGAAACTTCCCGACTAGTATACAATTATTTATCAATCACATTATTCTTGTTCGCACATAGAAGCATATCGGGGAAACGTGAGAAAAAGCAAGTTAACTTATGTCGAAAGATCATTGATATTCTTTGAAGGATAAATCGACGACTCATTAATATGTATTCTGTACGATTTTCCGTTTTTTTCTCGCCAATTCAAAATTCGTTTATGTTCAAAAACTCCTACTCCTACTTGTTTTAGTAATATAAATATTTGTGGAAAATAAACAAGCGGGTTTATATACTCTAGATGATAAAAGTTGATCCAGTTTGTTTTTTATTATATCATTATCGAATGAAAGGTAAATTTTGATATTTTCGTTAGAGATGGTTCAACTGTATACCGATGGACTGACGTCTCCTTGTCAGATGAAGTAAACAATTATAGATAAACATTAGTGTTTCGTATCCACATCAATTCGTTGATTTATAATTCCGAGATATGAAGTATTTTAATTGATGTTAATTGGGCAACATTTTGGGACGGACAGGAATGAAGAATGACCGGACTTGAACTAACAAATCGAGTGCGTTATTGTTTTGATTAAACTGACTGAAAGTGAATAATCAGTGATAAAAACTATAGTAGTATACTTTCAGAAATGCATTTAATTTTTCCGGAAAAGTTCGGAAAAACGAATTCCTAAGTACCTAATTTGTTTTAACAAATAGCATGAGCAAGAATGATTTATCCACTTTGTTATTTGCTATTGGTTGAAACAGATTACTAAGAAACAAGTGATTTTCGATAAGATAATTTCCTTAGTTAAATAAACAATAAACAAATAATAAAAAACATCATAGAAACCACTGAGTTTGTTTTTACAAGGAATCTTGTCAAACTTGCATGAAAATTATTCGATTTTTTTCCGGAAAAACTGCCGACAGCTAAGTTGACAGTAATTAAGTAATATTTTCACTCAAATTTTATACTAGACATACCAATTCTTGATAGCGATTGGTTAAAATTAATAGGAAACAAATAATCGTAAGTAATATCATGAGGGCCTCTAATTTTTCCGAAAATGAATTTGAAAAAACACAACAAAAATCCGAGGCGAAGACGAGGATTATTGCAACTGCACGAATGCTTTTTGTTGAAAAAATATCACTCTGCATAATATTTTTTCGATTTTTTTTCGCAGGATAAATTAGATGCCCGAATGGTACGCGTATATCTCAGGCCTATCTTATCAGTGATAGATTATTCAGCATTATGCATTATGTAGAGGTTATTTATAAGACAGCAACTGTCAAGTTCTACCGCGAGAAAACTCGAAAAACTGACAGCTGCTAGCTACCAAACAGTTCGATCTAAAAATTGCGAGTTTCCGATTGTCGAAAATTGATACGACAGAAATAGTCATTTAAATTTTACAATATATATTATTTTTTACTTTTATTCTACCAATTAGGTGCGTCTTCGATTATCATTATTCAATTCCAGAACACTCTCGAAAATAAAATATTGCTGCAATCTCCTTATCATCTCGCAAATGCAAAGTATATCTCCCGAGAAAATTACGTTATCGAGAAGACAAATGACTATCCGCGATGTCTTTTGAGATCACCATGTGACTAACAAGTTGAGTTCTCAACTACCACAGTTATCACCGCAATTCTGATAATATCATATCAAGCGAGTAAACACGACGATTAGATAACAATCATACGGCGAGTAGTTCATCACTGAGACCTTGAATGAGACTTTTTGAATAATATAATTTCTCGGAATGAATTGGAAGGTGAAGAGTAAATGATGAATAGAGGGAGTTTCCGACTTGAATGTCAATAATTATGGGGTGATTTGTGTGCCCATTTTAAGAAAAAACCCTGAAAATCTCAAGTTTCTAGGACAGTTCCTTTGAAAGTTATATTCCTTACTCTTACAGCTTCATGAAACAGACTGTATAACGAAACTTAACGTGGTGGGCGGTGTTTGGAGATCTCTGATCTCTTGTTATCCAGAACCCAAAACATAATAATAAAATTCTGAAAATTACAAGAATTATTATCAAAATATAAAAATTCATATTGTCGGAGCAGAAATTTTGGAACAAACCGGATGTAAGAATTACGTGAAAATCTGATACCTATATTTTCTAAAGGTTGATATAAATATAATATGAGAAAATAGGGGGAATTCACTGGGCCCACTTTTTTTTAAGTAAATGTGAGAGGTCCTTTGTAGGTCGCGAGTTTTCTAGTTTATTGAATATGTAGTTTCGGAAATATGGGAAAAATACTAGAAAATTCAAATGTCAAAACCTTTACTGTACTGATTCAGTTCGTTCATGACCTTAATCGCGACATTCGGCGGTACACGAACCTACGTAACTTCGAAAACCGAACGTTTGGAAATCCATGCTACTGTGATTTTTTTCTTATTGAAATTCTTCAATGAACTCCCCTCGTTGTTTTACCTCAAATTTTGGAATGACCTGTATAACTTTTCGAATATATGTTGGTTGCAGATAATCAGATAAGTTGCTAATACATGGGCGTGGACTTTTATAGTCTGTTATATCACAGATTATACGACACTCGGTGACCTTGCAAAATTCCGATTTTGCTACTACTACGAAAGCATAACGAGAGCGTAGTAAAACTGACGCAAGAAACCAAACTTGGCTTTCTCTCTCTATACTTAAAACCTTCAAAATAATTTCTCCAGCGCTAATCATTTCGAATAGCCTAGCCGTCAATAGAAATATCTTATACTGACTTCTCAGAGCATACTCATGCTTTAAATCTTCACCAAATACATTTTGTAAAACGCTATGACCACATTTATGGAAGATGACCAAATCCCGTGATCTGATTGGCACCCCCATTCAACCCTTAGTCATTCGCCTCGCCAACAAATGCAACTTTAGAATTGCATTGTCTCTTATAGTCCCACCAAAAATAATTGACATGGAAGAATGTTCTAAATGTCTAGGGGCAGCTTTAATTCTGGTTTTAAAAAATTAACTAAAATTTGATATCATAGATATGGTTCGAAACCCAGAAATGATTAGGATTACATTAGCAACCCAAAAAAATATTATTGATCGATACCGTGCAACTTCTCAGCGTATAATTTTTTCTTACAATTTAAGGATCATTTTAACTATCAGTATTCAAAATCGATTAAAATTATTATGTTCGAACAAAACCAAACAGAACAAATTGTCAAAGTTCGTATATATTGTTTTTCTATCATTTCCAACACCAAACTAAATTCTTCAAGTCAAAAAATACAGAACGGGCTATCACCAACTTAACTTCCTTAGATGTCAATTATTCTTAGATGGACTACATCTTATTCATGAGAAGCTCGAGTGTCGCGTCTGTAATAATCTGTGGTTTTAAATCACAGCAGTAGCACAGTCGTTTTCGCAATTCAAGGGTAGGCTGCGCCATCTACATATATCACGTACTACTCTAAGTAGGTAAAATTTGTGAACAGACGGTTATTTCAGAGATGTCTCTGGGTTAGGTCAGGTTAGGATATTTTTATATTTAGATATTTGCGATGTTTATTGAGAATAAAAATACAATGGAAAGGGGCCTATTTCTGAGTATCAGTCAGTATTTCCGATATTTGAAGGCAATTCCAAATATAAGGAATGTAATAGAACGTGAGTTAATTGAATTGTTTATAACTAATCATCCATTATCAAAGCACAAACATTATAGGAGAAGCGGTTCTGAATGCTGGTCACATTATTATTTGTGGGAATTTGGAGAGAAGACATGTCAGCTTTTAGCTGTTCTTGTATGGCTGGTTTAAGAGGCAAATGTAAGCATATATCAGCTCTTCCATAAGAATAATTATTAACATATCCTTAAAACTTGATAATATTGAATTAAAAAAAAACAAAAAGATGTAGATGAATGAATAGAATTTATGGATTATGAAAACTAATCAAAACATTTGCTAATATACTTTTTGGTATAATTACATTAAAAAGCAGTTACAAAATGCTTCGAACAAACTCCCATGGTATCTGTTATTTCCTTTTCACACCTCAAATTTTTCTTGTATCAACTTCCTCGACAATAACGCTTTCACCAGTTATTTTCAACTGTTGTAAATAATTTAAATAATGAAATGACACTGGATCTCTGTTTGCTTCACCATTGCATCCACAAACGCAACAAAACGCATGTGATTTCGACATTTTAGGTAAGTTATCCTTTATCACAATGTTCAAATGTATATAAAACAGAATTTTCTGCCGCAAGGTGGCTTGGAGATGAACTTGCCAATAGAGACGTTAGAAGGCTATGGCAGTAGTCACTAGTCAGACATACCTCCTATCTTTCTCTGCTGCTATTCCGACCAACTCCGTACAAAATCAGCGCAGGCATCGTCCTTGACAACTTGATGCCTATCGCAAAAAGTTGAGGTAGGAAAATTGCCGAAAACAAACCGCCATTATAGACGCTAATTACTGTCAAGGTGAAACGATACCAGGGAACGGTTTCAATAGACATGGCTCTAACATCATATCTATTAAACAATTTTATTCATACTTTCGATCGCAATGTCAAGGCTGGGAACAAATATCGTCGGCTGCATAATTAAAACGAGCCATTATGTTTGCAAGTTATCAAGTTTCCTAGAATACGCACTAGGCATTAGCGTCATTCCGACTCATTCGTTGAAGAATTTAATTCGCTGAGTCTTTTTAGACAGAAAAAGGGTAGGATGTTCAGTTGTTGATACCCTGATAGTGTGATTGAAACTATGCACATACAGTGTGCGTGTGGAACAGCCAAATGCCAAAATTCAATAACGAATAAATGAAAGCGTGTTCGGAAAAACGCTTGGACACGTCGATTGGTATTTTCAGATGCGCATTTATAAAAAAAATAATTAAATATGGCGTGTTATGTGACAGTGGTCTATACCAACTTTCTTATTTCAAATACAACTCCGTATATTATTAATTTTTTGAATTTTTCGGAAAATTCTAGACATAATTCATGTACAATGTCTCCTACCTATCTGTAACTCTTTACGGAAATATTAAGTGTTTTCAGATGTATTACAAGAATTAACATTTAAAAAAAATATTTTATGTTGCATCTGTTACATCTCTTTCGTTTTTTTACATCATTTGTGAAATAAAATATTATTCTTTTTTCTATGTTTCAATTTTTAATACATCTGAAAACACTTAATATTTCCGGAACAGTTGAAGATAGGTATGGGAAATTGTACATGATCTAGAATTTTCTGAAGAATCCAAAAAACTAATAATATACAGGGAGTTGTATTTAAAATGAGGAAGTTGTTATCGGCCACTGTCACATGACACACCCTATATAATTTTTTTAAATAATGCGTAAAAATACAAATCAGCGTGTCTTAGCTTTTTTCCCAACACGTTCTCATTTATTTGTTATCGAATTTATTCCATTCGACTATTCCACACTGTATATACCGATGTAATAAACTATTGATGCTATCTATGGTTTGTCATAAGTCTCTACCTATTTCAGAATTTCTATTTGGGTCTGGTTCAATTTCCTCAGGTTATTATCCTGAAAACGGCATCATTAGATATTTGGCGTGAGATTTTGCAGTAGTGTCAATAAGTTTAAATGTTAGAGTTGCTGTCAGTAGGTGAAAATTCGAATTTTAAATCAATTCAGCGATTGTTCTTCTCGAAACCATTATTATACTTCATATAAAAAGAGTCAAAGTGATGATATTTTACCTGCAAATAATTCGCACGAACATGAGGTACTTAATATGTTATAGTCGACGAATACAACAAAATAAAAAAGTGAAGGTTACAATTGTAATAATTTCGAATCGTAACTTTTTCATTTTCAACTTTTTGAGATCGCATCTCTGAATATCTGATATTCAGCTGAACTATTCACATTTCCGCATTATTGAGAGTCTGATATGATTCAAATTATAATTCGAACAAAATGAAACCAATCATGTTTTTATTACTTTGTGAGATTACTTTCGAGAGGAAATAGCATGTTATCATAAGATTTTCATATATGTCTGTATATTATAGTTGATACTTTGATAGTATCGTATCGAAACTCTAATCGTTCTATTGTGAAAGATAATGGAAACATAGGCCGAAGTGAAAAAGATAAACTTAATCAGATAAAATATTATACAACATACGATTATTATATCTGTTCATGAATAAATGATTCAGTACCAGTAAAGCCGAAATTACTACAATTTTCAAATTGGGTGAAGTTGATTCGTCAAATGTATATCTTGTGCAAAACAAGAACGTATTTCAGTAGAAAATTCATTCTCAATTTATTATAAGGCCAACTTGAAAATCCTGTGATCAACTCATTTAATGATCTAGCGACTAATGGTCTCGAACTGTTGGCCATTAGTAGCTGTCTTTAATGACCTTATGATTAAATAACTATTATCAGAATTGAATTAGAGATGTTCTACTATAAAATAATAGAAACATTCTTATTGTGTCACGACTCTCTTCCAATAGAAATATGATATAAAAAAATATGGGTTAATAAAAACACCTACAATCTAATCACTGTACTAAATCGGGAACCGACACTTAACTTACATAGTAAATTTCCAATTTTGAAATAAATATTTACCATCTCATAATAAGCGATAAAAGTTGGCACTGGCAGATATGGCCCGAAAAGGTTATCCTCGAAACAATATTTTATGTACTTATTTTAATAGAATGGGTAAATAATAAACAGTAATTCACATAAACTCCACATTACGTGAACGCTTTTTTCCCGAGAATGCATGCATCGTTTAAGACGATAACAGAAGTTCGACTATCAGAAAATAATAGAAAGATAAAAGTATCGCCTCGAATTATTCGATAACATTGATTGAATGCATTCATAAGTAATAATTAATTGAACAACAGTTAGTTATATTATAACCTTTCCAACAGTTTGCCAAGTTCTATTTTTATGTGCAGATCATAACAACTTTCATTTTAGTCGACTAAAATAAACACTCGCGTTAAATAGTATTGTACCTTAATAAGAAGTCAGAACCGGACTGATGTTTAACCAGTTGATTAAAAGATCGTGAAATGTTTGCACCTTATCTTGCTACTTTATTTCTTTATCGGGAAGAATTTTTTCATATGCGCTATGACGTATGACACGAAGGTAATGCTATTATGAGTAAAATCAGGGTATTCATTATTTGTACACTTATCTCTGAAATGTTTTCGTCATCAGTGATGGCAGAACGCTACCAAATTTTCGAATGAATTCCTTCGAAATTGAAATGGATCGAGGGAAAAATGATATTAGTAAAACATTTTGTTCAAATTGAAAGAGTACTTTATCAAATATTGGCAGTTCGCCGAGGTTTCAGTGATTATTTCAGTTTTAGAGATTCAACTGAATGAAATACATAAAATCATGATATACATAAAGTTATAATAATTGTGAATCATGATAATAGTATATTATATAACAAGCGTATATTGTTTGCTATTATTCACAAGGTGGCCTAAATCACAGAGATATACGCGAGTAGAATACTATACTTTATCCACGACAACTGAATATTTCTCTTCAACTTTTTAACATTCAGCTGTCCTAATTGTCCCTTCTATTACTAGTGTGGAAAAAGTCGAGTTGACCTATAAGTAATTTTTTGATGGACAAGAAATTTGACATTCGATTGAAAAGTTACGTATTCCAACCCATATTTGTTAATTGGGGAACTCTAAAACACTGAAGAAATATCAGTTTTAACAATATAATATTATAGCTAAATCCATGAAGCATCTGACAACAGTGAATAATGGGTATTATTATGGGCGAGCAATTAAGTACGTAGTTAAGTATCAGCTTAACTGGATCTTAACCTAGTAAGGGACCTGGGGGAATTTTGGATCTCTTAGTTGAAATTTCCACACTTCAACTATATCAAGTATATCTGGTAATTAGATGGGTCGCTAACACAGCAATTTAGCCTATTATATGGTTCTAAATCCAGAAAAAAACATTACCTGTTAAAAGAAATTGGGACAATAAAGAGTCAAAGTCTGTCTGCCTAAACAGTACAAGGAAACCAGAAGTCTCGTTGAAAAGTACCTTTGGTTCATCTGCCTGCTCACCAACACATTGAGGAAAATGAAGAAAACTTGTGAAACGCGAAACAAACACTTCCTTCTTCACCCATAATGATTAGGGCAGATGAAAATAGAAAGAACTGGATAAAAACCCTAGGGCCTAGGTAGAAGGAAGCGAAACGGCTCATTACACCCTTTAGAGAATAGATTCAACAATCAAAAAGCACAAGATATCGCTGTCTAAAAATAGTTATGGCTGCTTACTAGGCTTTTCACATACCATTGTATCGTGAGATAATCAAGATCAGTAAAGCCGGTCCCAGACAATGCGTGTATTTGACGAATGTTCGGCATTGGCGGTGCTTCGCATATTGTGTGGGTCATAGTGTTCGGGCCGAAGTTGAGCTCCCACACACTACGCGAAGCAGCGCCAATGCCGAACATTCGTCAAATACACGCATTGTCTGGGACCGGCTTAACGAAAACTCTGATTATCTATAAGTAATATAGATAGACTGCATTTTATGGAGTTGGCGAAAACTAGAGTTGCTCGGAAAATAATGAATTTTAGGGGAGAGGTTGTATTTCTGGAAAAAATTAGCTGATAGTATGATATAACGCTAAAAAACCTCAATGACGAGTACAGCAAGGAAGTTATTGAGTCAATCGACCAGGTTGAATTCGTGTAAGTCCTGATAGTGTGACTTGATCAGCTTTGTGCTCCACCAAAATTGACGAGATGCTCCCGACACTAAGTAGAACAATCACAGTCATCAATTTCAATAACCCTTCAAGTGGTTCATTGTCCAACTACACTCTGGTCTCGGCCAATTGGTGTTTTACATGATCTACCTCAAGGTTCGACCCGCATGCAATTATATCATTAACGGTTTTCCAATCGTAACACAAGCTACAAAGTCTAGATAAGACCGGAGAGAGACGGTCCTAATAAGGAAATTCGCCCGTGGGCAAGCCAACAATGGAGAATGAAATTACTTGCAAATTTTAACGACTTTAGAGAGAGGTGAACGGGAGACATGTGAATGGAACTATTCGAACGACCATAAAGAATCCTTCCATTTTATGAACCGATTAAGTCCATATGCGTGAATAGCCCATATTTGATTTATCTGAATGAAAACTATAAATCGTGAAAAAAATCGGCGATATGGTTGCAAGGACCTGATTCACTACTTGCTGATAAGTAACTGATAGTTATCTGACAGATATCCTTGAAATAAATTCATCTGTATATTTTACATGAGAATACTTTCAGGTTCTCAATCATAAATTTTATAAAAATAAAAAAAGGTTCAATTTTAATGTTTGAAAGATTTATTCATTCATCAGTTACGTATCAGCAAGTGATGAAACAGTCCCTCAGTATTGTGTTTTGATGATTAAAGGATCATTTTCACCCGAATAAATTCATCCACGGTATCCAAAAAGGACACCGCCCAAAAAAATCAGAATTTGATCTATCTAAATGAAAAAAACGTTCATATGAAAGTCTCCTTGTCTTCGAGATATTCGGTATTTTATTGAAATGATAACTTTTGGAATAATTAATTTATTTACAAGAATCACTAAATATCAATGCAAAAATTAGGGAAAACCCATTTATCCTATGCTGCATAGAAAGCACTAAAGAAACAATGTAGTTTGGGTATTGCCACTGGCTTAGAAATATCAACCTAAAGATATATGCTGAGATGCTTGTGTAAATTTCGCCTATGAAGATTTCAATGTTGATAAATATGTAGACCCAATGCAGAATGTGAACTACGTATACAACTTTGTACTGATTTTTCATCTAACCTTGTACAGATGAATTTCCTTCAATCTACGGATACGCGACTGAGAACTATTACCCTAATGAATTATCATAAAAATAACTCAAGCGATATATGGAATTGTGAGACATCAGTTTTTCAATAGCCTTCACCATCCATGGGGTGTATTTGTATCTATTTACATCATACCACATGAATATAAACATAGACGTTAGTGTTTTGGAATAAATCTATCGAATCCATTTCGAAATGAATAATTAATCTCAACAGTTGAAGACGCAGAAAATATAATATTTTTTTTGAATATCAGGTTCTTCCCGAATAATCATATCAAAGGGGAGTGGCTTCAGAGTTGAATTGAGAACCACGTGCAATAACAAAAGAATTAGTTATGCAAAAACATGGTATTTAGCATATTCATGAAGCTTCCAACATAGAATTATCAAACTGAATCAATTATATCAATATTGAAGTGTTACTTTGTTGTCCATAATACTTCATTGTGAAGGTAATCAATGGAGAAGTTGAGAAATCTGGTGCTTTGAAAGAATACAATTAAGAATATCGAAAGACTGAATCCATCTCGTTTTTAAGATAAATGGGAAGTGAAGAGTTAAATTGAGTTGCACAATGTTGGGCGCGTCATGGAAATGCAAAACATGGAAATAAGCAATTACACTTGATAATCAGAATGAATGGTTATGATCAAAACAACAGATGAATACGAGGAATCTGGATGATTATTATTGTCCTTGTTTATATTAATGGAAAAGAAGAAGTTATCTATTCGAAGACTCTGAGAATCATCAGTGCTCGCCCAACATGCGTTATCAGACATGATTCACTTGGAAATACCTGTCGGTAGAAAATTTTGTGGTTTCCTCGGTTAATCTGATAAGTCTAAAAATAACGCCTTCGATAAACGAACCAAAACACTAACGTTCCCTAAACACTACAATGTTAAATGGTAAAGACAACAACCACTTACTTGTGAGGCCAGAATCCTCCGTGAAGGTAAGGAAACCTCTGCTCATCTCTTCGGTCCTCTGGGTCAGGATCTTCTGTGTATTTCGTTTTGGACCCAACAGACCGTCACCATCCAAACACTCGAGGTAGCTTTCCTGAACCTCTACCTCTTCTGTGTCCTCTTCGAGCGGTACCTCTTCGAGAAGTACCACCTCCGAATCTTCGATCTTAGTCGACAAATCGTCGTACGTCACACTAGATAACTGACTGGCCGAATAGACCTCATTTTTGCATTCAACACCACTGTAAAAATCAAAAATTGCGCTCTATTCCTCGTGCACGGCCTTCGGTGTATGGAGGCCGAATCGGGGAGACGAGATGGCCGCGGATAAGCACTTGTGACTGGAAACGTCTGTTTATACCGGCTTCCTGCTTGGGCGAGTAACTTCGTGTCCGGACCTTCCAGTTAATATACCTAATAGGTCTCGGGTTATCACGCACGACGAGATGTGACGGTTTCGATAGCTGTTCGGGCTTTGAGTAGTGCATGCTCGGATGTGGCGAGTCGCGTGTTTTAAGTCCCCACCACACGCTTGGACCAGAGCGGCGAGTATACCTATACTTAGCTTAGGAATAGACGATAGGATGATGATTTGGAATTCACGTGACAACCGGGGCAATGAAGAGGAATATGGATTGATGACATAGTGACAAGTAAACATGAGCCGTCGTCATACAGTGGAGATATTTTTTCATTCCATTCATTCTCGAGATGCAGTTACTGAATGGAAACCTTGCGAATTAACCTATTGCGTCTCTGAATCATTCGAAGATATAATCATGGGTGTGATAACAGTTTATATCCGATGTATCATATCTGTTGTATTGGGAATTCTGAACTCAATCAAAACTGAACCACTCTCTCAAATTTTCTTACTGGGAAGACTACATTTGGTTCTCCGAAAAGAATTTGAACCAAAAGGTTGGGACAGAATTAATTAGTCAAATTTGAAATTCAGATTACACTACATCGAAATTACTTCAGGTTTTCAACAATTCCTCAACACTATTAACGTTCATCAGCCAACCAGTTTATCTGAATTCATTCAGATATCTCCATCATAGGTCATAATTGTACCATCTCCCAAGAAAATTACCCTGTCTCTAGTTTGCATATCAACGCAACTTAATGCTCAGCATGATTGGAAAGTAAATTTTATAATTTTCGATATCATAAATCTAGATGCAGATTGGGAACATTTCTATGAACAGTACAGAATCATCCATGGACCTATAATACTAACTGGACGTCGAACTTCCTTACTGTTACGTAGAAAAAAGTGAGGCAAATGGCCGCCATTTGCAGTTTGGAGTGAACCACAAATATTTTGATGTTTTATGCCCTCTGTGCTCGAATTTTGATTGAAACATAGACGTTCTTTGAAAGAAGTGATGAAAAACGAACTCTATAATTAGTGTTCTGTGAACTCTGACATTTCGGTCTATTAAAATTATAAATATTTTCGATTCTTGTGATTAGTTATCAAACAATATTGGTAGTCCTATCATTTTGATTCGTTGAAATAAAATAAATAAAGGAATATTGGTAATTCTAATATTTAAATTCATAGAAAAAGTGACATCTCTCAAAATATTTGTGGTTCACTCCAAACTGCAAATGGCCGCCGTTTGCCTCAAATTTTTTGACAGGTTCGCCATCTAGTTAGTATTATAAATCTATGGAATCATCTCGCCCTGCCACTAATGCAGACAAATAATATTTTTTGTAGCTAAAACCAAAGGGCTGGTTCGAGCAACTCCTGAAAAGATTCTCGGAATAGTCATCTAAAGGTTAGAATTGAATGTTAGGATTACCAAATATGCAACTTTAAATATTATTTGAAAAACTTCAAATGAAGTAATCATATCACATGTGATCATCTGATACTGAGGAGTTAAGTGCTAAATGCATCATGCATTTTTCCAATAACTTCAAAATGTTCGAGTTGCTTCGTTTCACTGAACTAAAGGATCAAATTGAAAACAATAGTGTCTGTATATGTATAGGACACCTGTGCTTCTACAGGATATTCATAGTACGTGGACGAAATATCCAATTGATATGTAATAAAATTATTGATGATATTGTGATCACTGGGTCATTGCCTCACTGAATTCAAAATCGTATTACCATCCTCATCGAGTTGATTTTCTGATATGTGTGATAATAATGGATGTATTACTTCTCATGAACTAGATATTTTTCAATGAATGCAATCAATTTAATTTTCTAGAAAGTATGTATCTTTCGCTGGTTTTTTAGGAAATATTGTATGGAACTTATATGAATGAAGATTACCCAATAAACACACAAACGTATACAAAACGTTTATTTATGGTGGCTGAAGTAGATTCAACGTTGTACGTTGAATTTGCTACGTTACATCCGACACACAAATTCAACCAAACGTTGACTCTACATATAATATACGTTTACGATTCAACTGGTTTATTTATCCACCATTAGGAAACGTATATTCATTACATTTTCTCGAACGTTTTTTCAGTGTGTGCTCAGAAACATTGAATTAACGTTGAATGATCTACTTTTCTTCAACTAAGACGTTAACCAACTTGTATTCTACTCAAAATTCAACCAATTTTTGAATCTTATCAATTAACCATGATGCAGCTAAAATTCAACCAAACGTTGACTCTACATTATTATACGGACACGATTCAACTGGTTGATTCATCCACCCTTAGAGAACGTATTTATCTTAAATTTTTTTAACGTTTTTACGAAGTGAGCTCAGTAACAATGAATAAACGTTGAATATTTACTCTTTATCAACTTAGAAGTAAACCGACATTTTTTCTACTCAAGATTCGTCCAGTTTATGAATCCATTCGATGATCAGTGTGTAGATAATACGTTCAATGTAATTTTGCAGGGAACTTCATATCGGATCATGTCAATGGAAAACGTTCGCAAAGAAGAAGTTCCTTTTGTTTTCAATTACCTATGGAATACCATATTTCAAAGTTTATTCTCAGTAGATATTCAACGTCAATAACTAGTAGCGATGAGAACGTTTTAGAAACCTAATTGCCAAATTGTGTTTCGTGCGCGCAACTCATCTGAACCGAACTTATTTCCTACATTTCTTATTTTGAATTCTTCATTCGTTCAAAATATTAAATCCATTATAAAAAATAACCTTGCATTCATATCATGAATCGTCTTTACTAAAGTCATTCAATAAGAAAATTATGAAGATTCTTGAAAAATAATGAATTGCTGTCCTTGGCAACGGTGTACAAGAGTCAGCAGGTGCTGTGATGAAGTTGATCTGGATAATGCTAGAGCGATCTTGTTGCATTCTGCAGTCTACAAATTGAGTAGTGAGCCACCAGACCGTTTGCTTAGCTATTTTCAACTTTCGTCATTATGTGATTTGTTCATAAGTGCGATAGGGCCTACAGAGATTTTGGTAAGTACCTATAATACCTTGAAATTTCATTTTCATTATTGATTTATGATATTCATAAGAAGTATATGTTTTTTTCTAAAGGATTGTCAGTTATAAATAACATATCTGAAACCACAAGCCACTCATCTGCTTTCCAAAAAAAATTTTTTTTTTCCATACTAAATGATTTTTGAAATTGTCCACACGTATACGAATGGTAGAAAGTAAGTTCATGAAAACTAGATAGGAAAAAAATACCAAATGCCGAACATATAACTCCTATCGTTACAGATATGATCGAGTTGTTTATTGTTCAGCAATATTGCATAATGATTTTTTTTATAGGTTGCCGATTGAGGCCTGTCGAAGAATAATTGTCTTGAAGACCATGCCAGAAGAATTTTTAGATTCATTGTGAGTTATGACAAACGATTTAGGCTGCCTCTACAATTGGAAATGCAGGGAAAAAAGCATTTCCGAGGCAATGCAACTCATTTATGGTAAGGTTTCATTTTGTAGACCTATATTATCGATATCTAATTAGCATTATTTGTGTTGTTTCAGTGGCTGCCAAGAAAGAATTTAGGACAGCGACAGATTTACAAATAGCGGATACAACGAAGGCTTCCCTAAAATTTGCCAAGAGAAGGCTCAAGGATACTGCAACGAGTAGAGAAAAAAAGTTTAAATATTATAAGTGCAATGCATTTGGAAATTTGTGATTGTGTTTCTATGTTTCTTATGTTCGAGATTTATATTTTAGTTAATATAAAATATTTACAAATCTGTGTTTAATTCAAATAAAAATTTAAAAATATTTTTACTCAGGGTTGATTCAGTCCTTGAGATGTAGGTTACTTTGAAACTCAATATGAACGTTTCATATTTGTGGTATTTTGGTATAAAAACGAACGTTGAGAATTCGTTTACCATCAACGTTATTTCCGAAACCAAAATTCTTCGTTACATTGAAACTAAATAATAACGTTACATCACGGTATTTTACTCATGACAAAGAGGAGGCTTGCAACGTTAAATCAACCTTGATTCAACGTGCGATAAAAACGTTACGGTGAAACAAAAAGAAACGTATTTTACCTACGACATTTTACAGTTTTTTCAACGATGAATATAGTGACGTTACCTAAAATTCCAACGTGTTTTAATCGTTACTGTGTTTATTGGGTACCTTACCTTACTGATGAAACTAATTACTTACTTAATAGATACATTAACATCACTGAGACCAGAAAATGGACTAGATGAGGATGAAATATAATTTTTTCGGTCACCGCCCAGGAAATGGGTACTTGCCGGACGCTTTTTCTTTGAGAGGGTTGCATTTCCAGGACTAAGCCGGGAATAAATATGATTTTAATGAACGCAGTTAATCATTACCATAGCAACAGATTTATGATATTTTATATGAAATTAGTTGTCGAAAGTTTTTACATCAATATGCAATAAAATATGAAATAACCAGCATCGATAGTGTTTCTTCAAGGTAGCGGAAAAAAGATCGTACGCAACACGTCCGAAAATAGTTTTTTTTGGACTCTCAGACCTTTTTTTCCGGAGTTGTTACGTAAATTATTATTAAATTCAGTGAGGCTATGGTTCACTGATCACCCAAGTGAAATTGATTGAATTGAGCGGTTTTTTAGAATAAATAAAATATAGATGGCGCACTGATTTCGTCTGGGTATTTTGAGATTTAAGAAGTGTGATGTATGACTAAAAATGCTTTCGTACACGATACAACAATAGAATACAAATTCAACAATTATTGTTGAATGGTTTTATGAAAATAAGCGTTCTGTGAAAAGTGTTCATAGAAAAATGAATATTAAGGTTTACAGAATCGTCCATCGTCCGTAAAATACAGTCATAGCGGTCGTTCACAAGAAAATATTTATTTGGTTCGTGAAAGTGTTGCTGAATACTCTGTAATGCCTATTAGACGATATTTATAACAAGTTGGATTTAGTGGGTCCACAACATGGCGTATTTTACCGTTTTATTGAGATGAAAATTTCCAGGACGAATAATCTCCAGATGTGATGTCCATAATTGGCCACCAAGATCATGTGATTTGACACCGTCAAACCTGAAGTAAAGGATGGAATTATTCCTGTCACTAGTGACATAAAGTCTCAATTATGTTAAAATGTCATTGAACATTTCAACAAGAGCAGAGGTCTGTAAATCTGCCAAAGGAGGCCATTTGGCATAATGGTTTACTTATAATTAGAAACGCGCAATTTGAAACGCCCCTTATTATAACGCTCAGAATGGACTATGAATTGGAATATAATAATCGAAATCAAACCCTTGTAGGAGTAAATTAGGAGAATAATATATTTGGGAAAGGTCTGGACGATATCTTAACAGACCGATAACAAAAAATTATTAGAAAAATTCAAATTTGTGCATATAAAGAAAATCTCATTTTGATATTTCAAGAAATTACCATTCGAGGAATGTGTGCAAATAATTTTTGTAATGCGATCAAATTCGATTGAATCGCATTTTTAGAAGCATCTGTGTTATCATTCTCATTTCATCATTCAGAGACGAAGTGCAATAATTACGTTCAAATAATTAACTAAAAATGATTAATGTGCTGAAGCATAAAGTTAAAAAAATGCGTTAACAACATAAAGCACTACAAATTCACGGAATCAGAACTAATATATTTGGCAAAGCGATAGCTCTTCAAAAACAAGGAGCCAAAAAATCGGCTCTGGATAATAAATTAATTAGAGACTTGTTTTCGAGCAATCCGGTCGATATTAGAATCCGAGCGACTGAAAATATTCCATTATCTGGATACCCCAAGGACGCTCGAGCGAAAAATCTATCATTTATCACTTAAATGTGAAGTGTTAAGACGAAAATGTTGCATAATTAAGATACAAATGTTTGTTAGTGAGTTATTTATATTCGAATTCAAGATTGGTACGTACCATGACGAGATTTCGATAGAAGGGTGCGATTAGAAAAGTTTTACATTAATTTTCGGAAATATTTGAAGATTTGCTGATATGAACCTGCGAGTACACGAATGATCAGAATGATCCTACTTTTTATAATAACCTCATAAGGTCATGAATGTGCTTCAATATCGTTTTTTCGCGATATTCAAGCAATAATAATTTTTCTCCCGATTAAGATAGGCCGACACATATTTTGTAACACCATCATTTATCATTTCCAATATGCAGCAGTAAAATTTATCCACGATTATTGTAAAATCCGTCAATTGTACGTCTCTGTGCTCGGCCTTAATAATACCCCTTAACCACAAGGGAATAATGAGATTATAAATCACTGCTGTCAGATGCTTAATAGATTTAGCTTTGATATATTATTCTTTGAATTGGTACTTCTTCGGTATTATAAAATACTCCAACTAACAAATATGGGCATACCTTGTCAAACGATGGCCAAATCTACTTTCATTATATCAATTTAAGCTTTTTTTATTACAAAATATACGATGTCCAGTTCTCCAAAAATTTCTCATGTGTCAATTTACTTTTTCCACGCTTGTCATAGAAGGGTCTTGTCGCGGTCGCCAAATGTTGAAATCCTCAAGAAATATATTCAGTAGTTGTGGACAAAGTATAGTATGCTACTCTCGTATAATGGCTGTTATTCGCTCGGTGATTTGGGCCACTCGCCCAAATTGTGGCCTAAACTTCACCATATACAGTGGACCCCCGGTAGTCCGACAAACATTTTGCAGGGCAGTGTCGAACTATCGAATTCGTCGGATTATAGAGTACTGCCTAAGACCCCCTATAGTCCGGATTGTTTTACAAAAGAGTACCTTGTAATCCGACAAATTACAGATCCAATGATAAGATTCTTTATACATACACATTATATATACATATGTACATATATGTACTCTGAAATACTAAACTGAATAAACCATGTCGGATTAGAGGGGGCGCCGGATTAGACAGGGGCCGGACTACCGGGGGTCCACTGTATAGCAAATAATAGCTATCATTATACGATCGTTGCATAATATAATATTTCAATTTTAATGAAAACATTCGATATTAGATGTTTCTTCATATTTCGGAGAAGCAACTCTAATATTCATCATTTTAGTACACTGATTTTTTCGTAAACGTTGAATCAAAAAAACACAAAACACGACAAAAAGCCTTTTCGAATATGAAATATAATTTTCCTTCGACCTCGAATCAGAATCTCAGTTGAACGTACACTAAATCGATCAATAATGGCCCATTTTTCAACTCGAGCGACAATTATATCATTTATCACTTAAATGTGAAGTCTATAGATGAAAATGTTGCATGATTAAGATACAAATGTTTGTTTGTAAGTTATTTATATACGAATTGGTATACCATTAGGAGATTTTGATAGAAGGGAAAATTTATATATTAATTTTCTGAAATATTTGAAGATTTGCTGATATGGTCCCGCAAGTACACGAATGATCAGAATGATCATATTTTTTATGATTACCTCATAGGGTCATGGAGGTGAATAAATATCGTTTTTTCACGATATTCAACCAATGATAATTTTTCTTCCGATTAAGATTAAGGCCAGTACCTACATATTTTTTAACACCATTTCATCATTTATTAGTGATGTTCTTTCGAACTGAACGAAGTGATTTATATAACTTCAATCAGAAAGATCAGTTGAAGCGATCGTTCTTTCGTTTACAATCAGTTCCCCCTTCCACAACTTAAAGTGATTGCAAGTGATTATTCTAACCGCGGAATAAGTTCCATCAGTTCAATCAGTACGAAAGAACACTACTATTATTTGCAATATTCGGAAATTAATTCTTCAATTTCTATGAATATATTCGAATTATTCAATGATTTCTATGTACAGGGTGTTTCTGATTTGATTTAAAGGGGTGACTCCTCAGATTATTTCACGCAGAAAGATCCCATAGAATAGATGTTATGCATTGTTTCTAAGTCACAGGGTGTTGAAGTTTTACTTGAGAACTGACTTAAAAAGTGTAACATCACTGAGATATTTCAAACTAACAATTATTTTGCAATTCTTCGTTCAATTTGTGACAAGAAATCTCCCCAGCCCTTTTTCATGTAGGGCGTTGTTTTTATGTAAGAAAATGAAACATCCTAACGTAGGGTCTCTACGACATATTGTGCTAAGTCACCACAAATATGCATTAAAATTTTTAGTTTCTTACCTAAGAAACAGCCTTTTAAGAAAAAATGGCAAAACAAAATTTTCTGTCACAAGTCGAACGAAGAATTCAAAAATAATTGTGAGCTTAAAATATCCTAGTGGTGTACCACTTTTTCAGTCAGTTTTTAAGTAAAACTTCGACACCCTGTATCTTGCAAACAATGAATTTCTGGACCTACATTTATGGGAACTTTTTTTTTCATAAAATGATCTGGGGAATAACCCCTTTCATTTTCGGTGTTATTCAGATACACACTGTATATCTAAATTGAATGAAAATTTATCTTATCTATTATCATTATATATGTAAAATTTAATAAAAAGCCGATCAAAAAATTAAAAAAAAAATTTCCTGTTACAAGGAAATGGTGTGTTAATATGGTCAACTTGATAACATGTTTTTACTCGCTATCAATGAATGTAGAAATTAGTGGAAAATTAGATATAATTATATAATTCTCTATTGATATACAAATCAAATAAGAAATAACTACGACAATGTGTGCGAAAT
Organism: Propylea japonica; assembly: GCA_013421045.1. Lineage (NCBI taxonomy): Eukaryota > Metazoa > Arthropoda > Insecta > Coleoptera > Coccinellidae > Propylea > Propylea japonica. The sequence continues at coordinate 50,226,609 of CM024241.1, read as the reverse complement.
ATCGTTTATATTTGCCAAAAGCTTCCACAACACAAATAAACTTAATCTTTGGCTTCAAAAATGGAAGAGATTATAATTCCTGCATTTTTCCGTTCGGCTATCTTGAAAGTATAATTTGTGACGTTATGGGAAGGTCATCCTATCTTATTATTGAATTTTATCATAAATCACTTGTTTTGATAGAAATTGTATCGAGATTTATATATGTTTGTTAATTTTTTGGCAATTGGCAGAATTAAATGAACCATTTATCGTTCTTACTTCATAAAGATATGTTCATTATATCACTCTCTAAATGAGATGCTCTTTTCGTGATATGGTATCCAGTCTTTTAAATACGTTCATAACAACCTTTATAAATTCTTTAATTAGTTGAAGTATGAATGGAATACCTCAACAGTCAACACCCATTTATCGGATATGCAGATTATTTGGAGATTTCAGAGTTTCAAAACACCTGATACGATTCAAAATGTAATACCTTCTTATATACTTGACAATGACAATGACAGAGATGTGATAATTCTTGTTTTAATTGATGATTCTCCAACGTTCAGTACTTTGTATATTTCCGGCTACAAACGAATATTTTGACGTAGTTTCATTTCACTTTATTGTTATTTGTATGTTAATAACTGAAATTACCACGTTATCCAATATTTTCTGTGGAACAATACAATAGAATTAAGTGATTTACGTGACTCTCAATTAAAAAATACTGTACTACGTCTATTATTAACTAGTTCTTTCAGATTTTTAAATACGAAACAATTTTTCGTTTTAGTTTCGAGAAATATATCACTGCACAGTTTGGAAGGCTTTAATATCATTGACTAAGAGAAGTTTAGCCGAAATATGGATTATGAAGCACCGATCAAATCAGGTGCAGAAAAAAACCAATTCAAAAAGATAACGTAATGGTCTACAGGGCGTTCCAAGATGTTTCATGAAGCCAAAGTCTCGACTCTCAGACATGGAAGGTTCAAACAAAAAATATTTTGAAAGGCAGCAAACACTCTATTAAACTCAGTCGTTAAAATTCTGTTTTTGATTGGCACCCACAAAAAAATACCCCTGGATATTTTTTTTGAATTGCCCATATATTTTCTTTCTAAACGATTCCGCAGTAAAAGAAAAAAATTGTTATAACAGTTTCTTATCATTTTACGTAGATTCAACCTTGAAAAATAATCATTATAAATTGTGTCATTTCCACTTCATTTTGACACCTCATTCGATTTGATTATTTCAATTATTAGGTCTTATTATGTAGTTGTCTGCATTGAATATCTTGGGAATGGCATAATGGTGAATGCGCTTCAACTCAGAAATAATAATGCATATATTATTTTTAAGGGTTGAATTTACGTGAAGGATGGAAAATTATTTCAACTTATTTTTCTTCTACTCGGAAATCGTGCAAATAAAAAAAATGTAAGGGTGCTATTGAAAAAAAAATACCGGGGGTGTTTTTTAGGGCTCGTAATCAGAAACGAAATTTGAACCACAGATTCTGATGAAGTTTTTGCTGCCATTTAAAATACTTTCTGTTCGAACTTTCTACCTTGTTTGAGAGTCGAGATATTGGCTGAATGAAATATCATATATACAGAGTGTCATCAAACAACAACAAATAAATTCATATTGATATGTTTCAATTTATAGTAATAATAGTTAGAATTATCTATGTAAATAGGTAGGCTGGAAAAAAATTAGATGAGTCTTTCCATGGAAAGATGAACTGTCAGTGAGAAAAAATTTAATAAAGAAATGTCACGAAAATAAGATCTTCAAATGAATAAACCCTGAGAAGAGTAAATAATTGTTGGATCGTGTAATTTTGCATCCAATCCAAACAAATTACTAGACTAATTTGTAATGATATTACAATTATATTCACTCTTCTCAGGGTAGATTCATGCGAAGAACTTTCGTGACATTTCTATATTAATTTTTTTCTCACTGACAGTTCATCATTCCATGGAAACACTCATCTAATTTTTTCCAGCCTACCTATTTACATAATTCTAACTATAGTCCGTTCACGAAAGGTTGAGCCGTCGGTTGGCCATGGAAATTTGGCATATTCCACTGTGTATATTAAATTTTAGGTTATGTTCTTGTCAGATTGATACGCAATGTTGTCAATATTGCATAGAGTTGTCTGATAACTCGTAATCTCGTCGAACGAGGCCGGTTACATTCGGCAACGTTGACTTTATTTTACGTTATGACAGCAAATACTGCCAACTTCTGATAAATAAAAAAACGCCTACTACTATGTGCTCAACCTTTCGTGAACGGACTATATTATAACTATAATTGAACCATATCAATATATTTAGTTGAGTCTTATGCTGATGAGATTTCAGTAGGTTTTCCATCACCATAATGACAATGCCGAAGGTTTATTCAAAAAGCGAATTTCTTGAGATTATTTCAATTTACCAGAATACAAGTGCGTCCAGCCAGTTGTAGTATTGAGGTATTGTTATCCAATTTATCTTTTTATATTGAATTTTTTATGAGTTACGTACTCAGGTCTTTCACTTCTGTCATTCGAATAAGACCCTGTATATGAGGGGATTTATAAATAATTAAAATTAGCTATTGAACTGTTTCGCATAATTATCAGAAATAACATTCCAAATCGGTAGAGATAGATATATTCCTGACAAATTTCAAACTATTTAAGCTTTTTGATGAACAAATAATTAAGCACTGAGATGAATTCAGAAGAGATTTCGAGTTTGTTCATATATGAAAAATGTTAATTATTGTGATTTGAACACTAATGCACTGATTCTCTAGTTTCAGTTTCAAAAAGAAATCCTTCATTACTTGATTATTATTGCTCATGGCGAATGAATTTTATGTGTTGAATCGCACCCAACCCTAATCAAATAGAGTGTGTGCAATCCCATTTACTCGTATTTACGTTTCGCCACTATCATCTCATTATACGAAAAGAATCGATACTCAGCAAAATCTTTACAGAATACAAATTTGAACGTCGCGGTCCGTTTGAAACAATATTGATATCCGACACATCAAAATACATCGATTTCGATTAGCTCCAATAATATTTCGAATCGATATCAATTCATACGTAATACGTTACGCCTCATGGACAATATGTGATTTTCGAGTGGTAAACAAACCTTGACTATTGATATCACTAGCTGACTTCTTACGCGCTTGATAAGATGCCAATTCTTTTAAGCTGTTTTCAAATTAGAGACGTCGCATGACGTTAATAGACGAATCCGGAAATGGAATTCGGTAAATAACGAAATATTATTATTGTGTGACAATATTTTTGTTCGACTTTGAAATGAATGAATTCATTTTTATGTGCATACTGTTGATAGTTTGACAACTTGCGTAATGAGGAATTTTGACGCACACTACTTGGCGAATGTTTATTATTAATTAGATTTGACTAAAGTTTGAAGTCTATGCCATAAATTCTAGTGGTTATCCAGTACCTACTCACTTTTTCAATTAAATCGTTTTTCACACCAAACAACATGATGCACCGGTAGAAAGAAGTTTGACTAATACAGAATAAAGAAAAATCGTTGGATGAAAAATAGAACGCATCGATATAAGTCATTTCATCAACATTGTGAGTCCTGAGATCAGTGTCACCTCAGGTAGACAAATTGATGTTAATCCCACTGGTATGGTGGGGTCCACCTGACCCCCAAGATTTTATTTTCCTCGATAATTCAAGTATCATTGATGTTACTTGCGTACCTCAGTGTTAGGAATCTATTCATATTACGATTCATCACGATTCTGCTGGAAATTTTGTTGGGTTGGGGTATATTAGACCCCACCTTAGCAATAGTATGATTATTCTGTAATCGAAGTCATGTCGCTTTGGATGTTGCGATATCAAATTTTGCTCGTAAGCGAACGGATGATCCACGGTTTGAAGAATGGTCATTTCAAAACTTGAATGCCCTGGAAAGCGTTTCCCCCCATATGAAAAAAAGAATAGAAAATAAGTATCTTCCTAAGATTCTGAAACAAAACATTGTTTCAATGCTCAGAAGCTGAAGGAATTAGATCGAATATATTAGAAAAGGGAGTCAGACGCGCTAAATGTTCACACGAGCAAGACATAAAGACTTGGTAACATGTGCCGTTTTCCATTTTCCAGTATGCCACTTGTGGATGAAGCATCTGCGGAGACTGCTCAGAAAAACTCTTGTAATTTTTTATTAAATATCACAGAAATGTTGTTATATTCAGTTGTTTAATAAAATTTGAATTTATATTTTGAATCCTCTAAACACATATCATTTGAGTCATTTTTCCGCATCCAGATTCATTCATTTCGAATAAAATAATTATATTCTGAGTGTTCAATTTATATCATTCACACTGTACGTTCAGGAATACCTTAACATACATACCGTACCTTAAAAAAATCAATAGTTAAATGCAAACACATATATTCAATGAAAAAAGTTTGGGGTCTGACTGACCCCACGTTACCGAATCATACCAGGAAACGTACCATAACAGTTACGTGTTCTTTCCCAACAAAATTGATCAGCAGCGAGATAATTCAGTATGCCGCTGCTTATGAATATCCTACAAAGACTTTAAGGCTGTCGCTCACTTGGACGAGACGAAGCGAAGAGTTGTTTTCCGCAGGCACGATTTGCACTGAATCAAATGGGTAGACGCTCACTTGGGAGGCGCGAAGCGAAGATCAGAATCGTTCGATTCAGTTCAAATCGTGCCTGCGCGTCGCTTCGTTTCGTCTCGTCTCGTCCAAGTGAGCGTCAACCTTTACAGTGGGTTTCATGAAGCTTTATCGGGTAATCAAATCGTTGATTTTGAATAAGGTCGATGGTTTACGTGGAAAATTAACTGAAAACTGCACAGAAATGATGACATTTCATTAATCACCGTGGTTAGAGTTTTATGAAATCCGGCTTCAGCCTTATGTACATCACATTTGACGTAAGATATTGAAAGATATTGAATGCATCAGAGAGAAAACTTTACCCTCCAGTTGAAAAACGCTAAAGGTATTCGAAAGATTTACGTGCTACGTTTCTGATCAAATGAATCAAGTGCAAATAATGTAGTTGCCTTTCTCTTATCGTTTAGAGTGGCCTAATTAAAAAAAATATGGCAGGCAATAAAGTACTGAAATCTAATATTACGGACAGCCTGACGCATTCATTTGTTATTTTTCATTCTCAGATATGGGTCAGAAAGTGTAAAAGAACCTTCAAATCATTTGATTATAGCTTATTCATAAAACACCCATGCAACGTCTGTTACCAAGGGCGGATATAGCTTTTTTTCATGGGGGGGGGTAATAATGATTCAAGATCGATAAATCAGGTTCAAAACTTAAAAAAATTTAATCAAAATATTTAGGAGGAATAATATAATAAGAAAAATAGTAGTAAAGTAATAGTAGTAAAAAAAACAAATGAAAATATGTGCACCACGTTGCGTAACTTTTTCTAAGGTTTTCGATATTCATGGGGGGGGGGGTAATTACCCCCATTACCTTACCCCCCCCCGTAAATCCGCCCTTGTCTGTTACCACTGAATCATATAATTTGGAATTAATGATCATTTATTAATGACGTCAGCAGCTCTTCTCTTTACGTATACGGTTGGCCGTTCGCCCACGCAATAAAGGGTGGGGATGGTATTATGAAATCCAGTAGGGGATGTTATTGGTGTAACAATTGTACATCTTTGTTACATTGTTCAGCTATGCATTAGAATTACATAAAATTCTTCAGTGTTTCGATGTCATAATGATATGTGAAATTCGAAAAAATATTACAGTTTTAGAAAAATAAAATCAGTGAAAGTGTTACCATTGAGACAGAGATGTTTGTTTCTCCGGCTATTGATATAACTCCACAAAAGATTCCTGAATAGAAACTTTCCGACTTGGCATTCGAAATAATGGTTTTTTATTTCTAGTTGTGCGGACAATATTGATGAACTTCAAATAAATATCACTAATGCATTCATAAATGACATACCAGGTAATATACAGAAAGCTAAATAGCGAAAAACAATCGAATTTCAAAATCTGAAACGAGAAATTTGAAGAAACTACGATTCTCGAAAAGAATGCTTTGATGATATGCAGCAACGAAAAGCATAAATATGTTTTAACACTTGGCAATTTCATTAAAAGGAGCTTTATTGGGCTTTCATTCAACAACAAGAATAGAAAAAAATTCAGATAAACGATTGCTGTGAAATTTCCATTCATAACATTATTGTGTGGGATGATGAAATAAATTCTCGAAACGATCTGGGCGACTTTGATATTTACGAACTCCAAACCAAATCTACTATAAAAACTACAAGTATCTAGGGCTCTATCTCTATACCAGGTGATTGAGAATGAGGAAGCTAAACCGCGCCGTTGCCAATACGGGAGCAACAACTTAATTCACCAAATTGGTGCTTTCATGTTAGGTATTACCCTAACTGATTACAGCAGAGGTCCTTGATTGGGTAGAAGACAGAAGCACTATTACTGGATTCACATGAGGCTAATATCAAGCAGAGAGGGTGATAGCACCTTCAAAAGAAAAGGCTGTGTTTACTGAGCTTCGGACCATTGTATTGTGTGAGAGCACCTATACAAGATCGGTAAAGAAAAGTCCGATATCCGTAGGTTATTCGGATTGGCTACAGAAGCAACCTAGCACATAATATACCAATGTAATATGTTGACGCAAACCAGAATCTACTGGGTGGCATAACACCAACGTCAGCGAAGCCACCTAGAAAATAATCAACTTTGCGAAGGGGGTTACAGTCCAGAAATAAATGTATTATAGTACCGCACAGGGAACCTAATTAGTCGCAAAACAGAAGGACAATAATTGTGACAATCAATCACAATCTAATTATAGGTCTCTCGATGATAACCATTTTTTTTCGAGGGTACAATCATATATTTGGGATCAGAAGGAAATTAAAGACATTACAGACTATGCCTGTCCGTCCCGACAAAGAGGAAATTAAAGATCTAGTTTTAAAATTCGGCCATCATGAAAATAGACCAGGGGGGTGAATTCTTGAATAATGTCGTATTCGCGATTAGACAATTGTCGACCAACTTCCCTGCTAAGTTGGTCGTCATTTGGCGATTTGCGAACACGACATGATTGAAGAATCGACCCCCAGTCCAACATTACAGCTGATCGCCTTTTTCGAGATAGCTGCTGGGCTTAAACTATCAACAATCAGTTACATTATTTGACGCTCTGCTATTTCCATAATTGATCACGCAACAAGAAATAAAACAAGGGCATACTTAAATTGAAATTACTGAAAAAATAAAAAGAATAAAATAACAAATCATCTCCGAACTTATGAAAATAATCCGTATGTTTCTTTTCAACTCCAAGCAGCCATACTGAAAAGCTGATCGTGAAAGATCTTTGGACTGTGCCATGATGTTACGAAATGTTGCAGTGTTACATTCCGAAGCGAAACCCTTTCTGGAGGGCTGGAATAACACTGAAACCAACCCCCTTTCACTTTCAATATCGATTTCCAGAGCCAGACGAGTCGACTACGTTTTCTGTTGATGTTTTCGTTGCTGGATCAGCTGACTGCCTTGGGTAGGGCAGGAAATTATAGATTGGTATTCGTTCTTGTTGCCTGGAAGAACCCGAGTAAATGTTTTTTCAACGGGATTGATGCGTCTGGTCACCTTGGAACTTTTCCAACGAAGAAAATACTTGTTCTGTGATACGAATTGAATTTCACTTGTTAGTAGGAAACATGAATGGTATAATCAACAATTGGAAAATTCGATTTAATTTTTTCTGAACAAAGGACCGCACATTTTGTATGGGAATTGGCTCCCGGGGATTTGGCTGAAAATTTGATATGATGTTCTACTAATCCTTCTGATCAAATGTCTAAACAGTCACGAAGCTGGAAAATGCATACTTCTAGGAGTTTTTAGTGATTTTTTGTATCCATTATGGCTTACGTATTATGGGAATTGGCTCCCGGTGGATTTGGCTCAAAATTTGATATGATGTTCTACCAATCCTTCTGATCAAATGTCTCCACAGTCACGAAGTTGAAAATGCATACTTTTAGGAGTTTTTTAGCGATTTTTTGTATCCATTCACACAGAAATGTTTGAAAATATTTCGAATTGACAGAATCTGCTTTCAATAATCACGAAATATTCTCAAACATTTCTGTGTGAACGGTAATACGTAAGCCATAATGGATACAAAAAATCGCTAAAACTCCTAGAAGTATGCATTTTTCAGCTTCGTGACTGTAGAGACATTTGATCAGAAGGATTATAGAACATCAGATCAAATTTTCAGCCAAATCCACCGGGAGCCAACTCTCATACAAAATATGCGGGGTCCTTTACTATAAATTATTTCTTTTCGTATTAAGATGTGTTATTTACAATATGAGCGTATTCAGCCCATTTACCAGGTAAAATTCCCCCAAAGATTAACTAGAAGTATTTCGACTTTAATATTAAACTTCAATTCGGTTATTGATAAAAGCTTATCAAAGTTATTTCACGACTGCCCACCTCACTTTGTTCCCGCAACAAATGGTTCCATGTTGGTGAATGGAGAACGGAAGGTTCCTTAATCTTATTATGTCTGACTGATGAATCCATCCATCAACAATCCTGCAGCTTTTATGATTTTACTGGAAATTCCTTCGATCTCCGAAAAATGCTGCTTTCAATTTACCCTTCTTATATATTCAAAGATGTCTACATATAAATCTCGAAAGGAACTATAGTGCAATATAGCCATACACTCAGATAGTCAAGCTGCTATTAAAGCACTGAGCTCCTACGTTATCGAATCAAAGACGATCTGGGAGTGCCGGAAGAAACTAAATGAGGTAGGCAAGAAAAATAAGGTCTCTTTAACCTAGGTGCCCGGCCATTTGGGAACCAAAGGAAACGAAGAGGCCAATAGACTTGCAAAAGAGGGCGCACGAATGTCACTCATTGGCCCAGAACCCTTCTGTGGTATAGGTAAATATACCTATAGGAAGGAGTTTCTGGAGAAGGAGAAAGCCGAGAGGGAAAAAATCTGGCGGAATCTCCCAGGAATGAATCATTCCACTAAGTTCCTTCTGAACTTTGAAACAGCAAGATCCAAAAGATATCAGGATCTTGGTAAGAAACAATTACACCTCCTCACTGGCTTTCTTCCAGAAGACTGTCGCCTTAGGAAGCACCTTTTGAGGATGGGATTGTCGGACACTGACGAGTATAGGTTCTGGGGAGGGGAAGAAACCCCATTCACCTAGTCACGGAATGCTTTGGAATTGCGAGCCTATGGAGAGAATGCCTAGGGCGAGAAAATTATAAGAGTGGGGAACTAGTCTCGTTGAAGCCTTAACAGATACTGGATTTCATCAGATCTCTGGATCAGGAAGGCGAGCTGTGAAAGATGTGGTCAGAACAGCTCTGTAAAGGGACACAATAAACTTGTGGTCGCAGTGAACTGTAACCCCTGTTTTAAACTATCAACTATCAACCAAGGGGTCTATCAAAACAAGTCCAGCTTTCAAAGGGATGATCTTTCAGAACGTCAGATGCTTAAGGAACTTTACACAGACACAAAATACCAGGTAAAATTCTCCCAATATTAAACAGTAGTATTTCGACCTTACTATTAAACCCCAATTCGGTATATTGATGACAGCTTGTCAAAGTTATTTCACGACTGCCCAACTCACTTTGTTTCAGCAATAAAAAGATCCATGTAGGTGAATGGAAAACAGCTGGTTTTAATCTCATTATGTCTGAGTGATGAATCTATCCATCGACAATCTTGCAGCTCTCAACAAATGAAATTGCTTCAGCTAAAACTTCCGGCATAACGATTTACCGGAAACAATACCCAAGACAATATCTCGTGTGGTCTCGACATTCCTAAACAAACGTTCCACTGGGAAAAAAGAGAGATCGGACAATGAAAGATAATGAGAACAGATCGGTTATTGTACGGAATGAGTTATTGGCACGTACTGGCTCGACTCAATCCCTCGCGAAAAAAGTTCAAATGAGCTCGCCATAATTCAACACCGCATGAGTCTGGAAGTATTGTGAGCTATCCACCAAGGCGACCCATTGAAGTATTTATCGACACTACGCATTTCTGCGTACAACACAAGAGCACCGAGAAAAAATCTCAATAGGAAAATCCTCGTATTGATGTAAAGATTTGATTAAGGAATAAGTTCTCTTATTCTTTTGAAAATTTTTTATCTTTTCATTTGGTTTTTCATCTTAAAATTACATCTGAAGAACAGAACAATCGCGAGGAAGTACAATTGATATAAATATATCCACATTGTCACACAAATTACACTCATATTTATGATTTTACTGGAAATTCCTTCGATCTCCGAAAAATGCTGCCTTTCAATTTACCCTTCTTATATATTGAAAGATGTCTATGGGAAGGAGTTTCTGGAGAAGGAGAAAGCCGAGAGGGGAAAAATCTGGCGGAATCTCCCAGGAATGAATCATTCCACTAAGTTCCTTCTGAACTTTGAAACAGCAAGATCCAAAAGATATCAGGATCTTGGTAAGAAACAATTACACCTCCTCACTGGCTTTCTTCCAGAAGACTGTCGCCTTAGGAAGCACCTTTTGAGGATGGGATTGTCGGACACTGACGAGTATAGGTTCTGTGGGGAGGGGGAAGAAACCCCCATTCACCTAGTCACGGAATGCTTTGGAATTGCGAGCCTATGGAGAGAATGCCTAGGGCGAGAAAATTATAAGAGTGGGGAACTAGTCTCGTTGAAGCCTTAACAGATACTGGATTTCATCAGATCTCTGGATCAGGAAGGCGAGCTGTGAAAGATGTGGTCAGAACAGCTCTGTAAGGGGACACAATAGAACTTGTGGTCGCAGTGAACTGTAACCCCTGTTTTAAACTATCAACTATCAACCAACGGGGTCTATCAAAACAAGTCCAGCTTTCAAAGGGATGATCTTTCAGAACGTCAGATGCTTAAGGAACTTTACACAGACACAAAATACCAGGTAAAATTCTCCCAATATTAAACAGTAGTATTTCGACCTTACTATTAAACCCAATTCGGTATATTGATGACAGCTTGTCAAAGTTATTTCACGACTGCCCAACTCACTTTGTTTCAGCAAAAAAAAGATCCATGTAGGTGAATGGAAAACAGCTGGTTTTAATCTCATTATGTCTGAGTGATGAATCTATCCATCAACAATCCTGCAGCTCTTACCAAATGAAATTGCTTCAGCTAAAACTTCCGGCATAACGATTTACCGGAAAAAATACCCAAGACAATATCTCGTGTGTGTCTCGACATTCCTACAACAAACGTTCCACTGGGAAAAAAGAGAGATCGGACAATGAAAGATAATGAGAACAGATCGGTTATTGTACGGAATGAGTTATTGGCACGTACTGGCTCGACTCAATCCCTCGCGAAAAAAGTTCAAATGAGCTCGCCATAATTCAACACCGCATGAGTCTGGAAATATTGTGAGCCATCCACCAAGGCGACCCATTGAATTATTTATCGCCACGCCATCTTTGCACTTAGATCCCGTCGGGTCCGTGAAAGTAGAAGACAAGTCGAACAAGAGAAACATGTACTCGCATGAGGCGCACTGAATAGGCCATATTTATGGTTTCGTGTCTAACGGTTGTGTGGAGAAATGAACCCATGTGTATGGGTGTTGGGCGTGCTTGAAGGGTAATATGTTCGTTGATGCTGACAAACGACGTGGGGATTTGAGGTGATAACGAAGATTACCGGAGGCAGCCAGGAATGCCTGGAATGATTCCGCGAGCTTATTTGAATGCATCTGGAGTCAACAAACTGCTCATAGCGAGCTACACTAGACTTAAGCATGACTATTTCTCCGCGCTTGGTCCATTGACATTGCAGATATTTTTGAGTCCGAAGGTATTTCTGATTTGAGCAGAAAATGATCTGAAACGATTAGCTAGGACTCTCGGTGTGATTCCACCTCACCATAAGGCTATCGAAAGATAAAATAGTTGGAATTGAGGCTTGGGGCATTCAATGGTCGAACTTACCTAATTCCTCCCAGACATGTTGACATCTAAACTTTCCATTATTCTCGAATTGAGAAGACTAAACACAATCATCTCTTTTTTGATGTAGGTAATATGATAACAAGAACCTTCTGAACTATTTCTGACCGAAAGCATCAAGAGAATATAGATAATCCAAAAGAATTATGGCATAACAGTCGAACAAGAAACTGCTTAGTGGTGCAAAACAACTACTGAAAACGAGCTTCCCTAGGCTTAGGCAAAACTTGTAATAATTTTTTTCTTTCAGTCTTGAGCAGAAAATGATATGGAAAGATCAGCTAGCACTCACTGATGAAGAATCCGTGGCGAAATTCTTCCATTAGCCTTTAGGAGTCGAAAGATGAAACACTTGAAAGCTAAACTTGGCAATCAGCATCTGTGCTAATTTTCGAAATGGCCAAACCCATCAAATTCCTTCCGAACGTAAAGACATCTAAAGTTTACACTACAAGAAAATCTTTTTTAATGAAATGTGATAACAAGAAGACACAAGATCAAAAATTGGACATTGCTTCAGCTTTGAAGAAAGATCTGCATGTGTCAATGTTTCATTGGCCGAAATAATGCTGCGGTTAGACGTAGGATTGGGAGAACAACATCACCTTTATAAAATGCATCTCGCCCGAAAATTTTGGGAGAAGACCAAAAAGGCCGTTTGCAATTATGTCAGGAAATGTGAGGCGCTGTGAGAAGAAAATGGAGTTTCCACTCAATACACTCTTTTCAGATGAAACTACATTTTACTTGAATGGAGTGTTTAACTGGCAAAAGTGTACAGAAAATTCACCCTGGATATGCGAAGATCATACGCATCATTCTCAGAGAGTAAATGTATGGAAAGGTATCATAACAACAGAATATTGGGGCCACACTTTTCTGGATGAAGCTTTACAGCTCAATGCTACTTAAATTTTTAAGGTTTGAATCGGTACCTCTGCTCTAGTTGTTACGTTCCCAATGAAGTAAATCCAGATCATAAGATATCTAGATCGAATATCTGCAGGACGAACACTTTTCCTGGGGCCTTATCAAGGGCGAAGTTTATCAACACAGACCACCTAATATTTAAGATCTAAAAAATTGGATTAAAGTTGAAACAAATAACATATCAGCTGAGACCATGCAGAATTCCATAGACGAGATTTACTATCGCCTAGGAGCGCCTACTTTGAATTTCCACGTCGAAAGCACTGAGAAGGTATTCATATTTTTTTGTATTCAAAGAGCTTTGTTTTAGTTCCAACTAACGACATAAGTAAAATAAAAAAATATACTGTAAGATTCCATCTGTCTGAAGCTAGGTGGGGTTGCAATTAAAGAGTTTAAGAAAAAAATTTCACACTTTGCCTCAAATACGTTGAATTGAAAGTCAACTTACGTGTTTCAGCTTTATCTTGAGTCACTGATTTCGAAAATAATAATGTATTTAAGGACTTCTGCGCAACCCTGTATAAGCCTGCTGGAAATGCAAATTTGATTGAAGTATTAATGTGAATCATTATCATCCTATAGCAGCATTTGTGTACGATTTGAGAATAGATTCGAAAGGCAACCTTGAAAATCATTCAGCTCATTGAAAATTCCAATGAAAAATTGGAAACAACCACAACCACACGACTAGATTTAATATATGATAAGATTATAAATAGAAACAGAAAATCTATACATGAAATCAATACAAATTTTAACTAGAAAAACATTATTTCTGAAATTCGATATCCGAGTCTCGAGTCTAGACCACTATGACAGATGATTAAGCATTTTATTCGAGAGCATATTTCGAGAAGCAAATGTCGCTACTAGATGATTTTGTGTTAAGATTGTGAAACTGGAATGTTTTATCAACAATATCTATGAATTTTGACCTTCAGAAATAATTTACAATAAACAAAATCGAAAATACTAGTTCCATTCAAATAAACATGATTTAGTTTCTCCATAAACAATTTATGGATAAAAGCATCTTCAAAAAATTGAATCGTTATCTTGCTATCAAGTTAATAATGCGATCATTTTATCACTTGTATACTATACCAAAAATATTGATGAAGACGTAGAGCCAAAACGTAATAAAATGTTATGTGCACAATTTCAGAGAATAGTCGAAAAGTGAAGTCTCCAAGTAAATACTCTCAACTGAAAATAATTTAGTACAAAGACGTTTTTATATAATACGCTCAGATTTGTTTTGGAATAATTTTCTACTAATATCAAATTCTCAACTCTCGTGAACCCATATTGTTACAAAATATATTTGGAAAATATCAGATCAGAATTGTCAAATGAATGTTTGCAAATTGACCGCGTCAAAAATGAGGATACAAAACCGAACTAAGCACCAACACTAATATTTTAAACAATAATACGACTGTGGCGTGTAACATAAAAATCTATAATTAAAATGTTACCTTCGCAGCTTTCGATATAATTCAAATAAGAAATATGGTAATTTGCCAACAATTTCACGATAACTGAGCAGTTAAAATTCAATATATTAATTTTTCTCAGGTCTTGAAGCGATACATAAGAAGTTCCATCTCGATGAAAAGCAATTTGGATAATAACATTCATTATAAATAGTCATTGGAAATTTAATAATGAAGTTAAAAAAAGTTTAGAAACCAGTAAACATAAATTTAGAGATCACACAGAAAACACCAACAGAATTATAACACTAAACAGAACGACTGAGGCTAGAACAGGTGACTGGTTCTGTGAATTCTCAGTGTGAAGTGGAACGTTATAACACAACAAACCAAGTTTAAACGCCTCAAGACGAATAATCGAAGTTTTAAAACTCAATAACATCCTATATCTTTAGCATTAGGACACGTAAAGGCAGAAAACTTGTCGTTAACTTGACGTTCGAACACGACCTGTCCAACGTGGTTCTAATTGAGACTTGAGATGTTACATACGTGTACCACGATTCCTTAGTTGTCACATTTTTTGTTACAATATCGAACGAAAGTAATTGATAAACACCAATAATATCTAGCTGTTAGTTCCATTTCAACCCTTTAGAAACGCAATAACACAACAAAGCAAGATTAAACGCCACAAGAAGAATAATCGAATTTTGAACAACTTATATATCTTGAACGTTTGGACACAAAGGTAGAAAACTAATCGTTAACTTTACGCTCAAACGCGACCTGTCAAACGTGATTCTAATTGAGATGTAACGTAATTTGTCACTTTTTTTCTGATCCGATATCAAACGAAAGAACTAGATAAACAGCAATAATATCTGTTAGTTCCATTTCAACCCTTTTGAAACGACAAAATACAACAGAGCAAAATCAAACGACACAAGGAGAATAATCGAATTCAAACACTCAATAACCTTCGATATCTTGTACGTTAGGACACGTAAAGGCAGAAAACTCATTGTTAACTTAACGCTCGAACACGACCTTTCCAATGTGGTTCTTATTGAGCGTAACGTAAGCGTACCAACGTGCCGACGAAACTACGGAAAATTTGTCTGTCCTAAAGCGAGGAATGCTCAACAAGGGAGATTTCCCCTCAAAACCCTACCCGAACGAGCCCCCATATCGTTGGAGGGGTGCGTTTTTCACCATTCTCCCCTCAGAGGAAAACTGTCTCTCTATCCGATGGCTGCCCTTCATCCAGCATGCTTATGAATCTTTGCTAATATAGAGAAAAACGAATTGAATAGCCTCTCGAGGATTTTACCGAACCCAATTACCCCGTGTTCACCATTTTTGTGCGCTTGTTCATGAGAACAATGGAGTCGCCATGCTTTTTAAATAGCGGTTATTTTCCTATTCAATCGATACTTGTCGAATTTCTTCATGGATAATAATCATTTCGGACGCTAGAACATAATATGATTTCACTTTTCAGAGGAAAAAACTAAAAATATACATAAAAAACATTGAGGGTAGCCTCAGAAGCTTTCGCGCCCTTGTTCATATGAGTTAAACGATAGGTAATTCAAATTTTTTGTTTTTGAATTGACTCGAGAGATTTCAGGAGGTGATTCGTCATATCATTTTATGAAAAAACATCTCAAATGTAGGTCCGGAAAAGTATTGACCAAAAAATGTTACGCCACTGAGATATTTTAATTAACAATTATTATTGAATTATTCGTTTCTTTTGTAACAAAAATCTCTTGTGACCATTTTAGGGTGGGGCGCCTTTTTCATTCAAAAAAAATTAGAATGGCGTCTCCACTAACTACATAATGTACGAGTATTTCAAAATAACCACATACAGGGTGTTTCATTTGGGAAGGGGAAATACTTCACAGGTGGATAGGTGGCCCAAGACGGTTCTAGAGATAACCCCATTTATTTGGTCTCACTGTCTTCGAAGCCGAGATACAGGGTGTTTTATGAATTTTGCCTGTTTCTTCCTGAGGCCGTACCAGACGAACCACCCGGTATATTTTCTTCATATTTGGCAAATATGTTCCTTATTTAGAGCCCAATTATATCATGCAATAACCGCCTCGAAAATCAGGTCCGGTTAACAAAAATTATGAATCGTTTGAATCCTCGAAACAACACCTGTACACATCGGAATTTTGAAAATCTGTTTTAATATTCGAAAACACCACTAAAAACTAAACTGAGACGTATACTTCAAATTTTCGCGCAGAAAGTTTTACTGCACAATTTTAAAGGTAATGTGAAGTTTTCAGGAACTTGGATACCCGAAAGTGGTTTGAAGTGACTTTAACAATGAATTATCAACATATTGAATCCATAATTATTTAAACATTACTTTGTAATTCATTTCAACATTGGTTTTCCTTTTTATAGCCGTATACTTGAAAATCCAGGTCCGGGTTAACGAAAATTATGAATCGTTTGAATCCTCGAAACAACACCCTGTACACGGAATTTTGAAAATCTGTTTTAAAATTCGAAAATACCACTAAAAACTGAACTGAGATGTACACTTCAAATTTTCGCGCAGATAGTTTCAGTGCACAAATTTTCAACGTAGAAGTGAAGTTTTTAAGAACTAAGATACCTGAAGTGGTTGGAAGTGACTTTTAAAACATGAATTAATCAACTATTGAATCCATAATTATTTCATCATTACTTTGTGATTCATTTCCACATTAGTTTTCATTTATTGAGAAGTGAGTTGCATTATAACGTATAATAATTGTGGATTTCAATATTTTGATAATTCATTGTTAAAAGTCACTTCAAACCACTTTCAGGTATCCAATTTCTTAAAAACTTCACTTTCACGTTGAAAATTTGTGTATTGAAACTATCTGCGCGAAAATTTGAAGTGTACGTCTCAGTTCATTTTTAGTGGTATTTTCGAATTTTAAAACAGATTTTCAAAATTCCGATGTACAGGGTGTTGTTTCGAGGATTCAAACGATTCATAATTTTCGTTAACCCGGACCTGGATTTTTAAGTATACGGCTATAAAAAGGAAAACCAATGTTGAAATGAATTACAAAGTAATGTTTAAATAATTATGGATTCAATATTGTTGATAATTCATTGTTAAAGTCACCTCAAACCACTTTCGGGTATCCAAGTTCCTAAAAACTTCACTTTTACCTTGAAAATTTGTACAGTAAAACTTTCTGCGCGAAAATTTGAAGTATACGTCTCAGTTTAGTTTTTAGTGGTGTTTTCGAATATTAAAACAGATTTTCAAAATTCCGATGTACAGGGTGTTGTTTCGAGTATTCAAACGATTCATAATTTTTTTTAACCCGGACCTGGATTTTCGCGGCGGTTATTGCATGATATGTTTGGGCTCTTAATTAGGAACATATTTGCCAAATATGAAGAAAATATACCGGGTGGTTCGTCTGGTACGGCCTCAGGAAGAAACGGGCAAAATTCATAAACACCCTGTATCTCGGCTACGAAGACAGTGAGACCCAATAAATGGGGTATCTCTAGAACCGTCTTGGTGCCACCTATGCACCTATGAAGTATTTCCCTTTCCCAATGAAACACCCTGTATATGCATTGGGAAGGTTTATTTTCTAACATAAAAACGGCGCCCCAAACGAAAAAAACAGATGTTTTACCACAAATTGAACGAAGAATTGAAAATAATTGTTAGTACATAGTTTCACAGTGGTGGACCACTTGTTTAAGTAATTATGAAGTAAAATGCAAACATCCTGCATCTTGGAAACAAAGCATTTCATGACCTACATTTATGAGATTTTTTTTATAAAGTGATCTAAGGAATCACCCCGACTTTCGCATCAATTCCAAAGCACCCTATACATGTATCTAAAAGCAGAAAAGACAGAATGTGTCATTATTCATACTAAAAAATCAAACCATGAAGTAATGCAGATCTATGAAATTTCTTGACGTTCAAGAAAGCATTATTAAGTGGTATGTTCACATTGAATAACTGTGAAAAAGGCTGAATTATTTTATTTATTGAAAACAAATTATTATGGGAAATAAAACACTTTTCTAGATAAAAAACTTGAGTGATTTTAATGCCTCAACATGTTTCGAGCTATAAGAAGCTCATTTTCAGGGGGAAAAACACAAAAGTGAAGCTAAAAACAGAAAACTCATGGAGAGACGACAGCAAAGCCAAATATAAAACATCAAAAATAAAATTGAATAAATAATCTACCTTTAAAAACAAAGACAAAGAAGGAAAAGTTGAAAGAATTGAAATAGATATGAAAAGTTGATTCTAAGTCAGTTTTTCGATTTGTTATGTCACTGTTTTTTTTATTTATTATTTTTCTTTAAAAAACTGACTTAGAATGAACCGATTTTATATCTATTTTAATTCTTTTAACTTTTCCTTCTTTGTCTTTGTTTTTTAAGTTCGATTATTTATTCAATCAAATTTTTGATGATTTATATTTGGCTTTGCTGACGTCTCTCTATGAGTTTTCTGTTTTTAGCTTCACTTTTGTGTTTTTCCTCCTGAAGATGAGCTTCCTTTACCTCGAAACATGCTGAGTCATGAAAATACCTTTAGTTTTTTATCTGGAATACTGTTTTATTCCCCATAATGAACTGCCCAGATATAAGAACATTCAATACTAGAACAAAAATTAGTTTAATCTGGAAATATTCAGATAATTTTGTCTGTTGTGTTTGTTGGGAACAAAATATGACTTGCAGAGGTATTTTTAGAGCAAATAATATTGTTATAGGTCTTAATTATATATTTGAGTATCAAATTTGTGCAATAGCCGAAACACTTTGTAGAATTCATAATGTCATAGTCCAGACTATGAAAAATTATTTCAAGATAACTGTTTGCCATGGGATGTGAATATGAATTTACGAAATATTTTAAGGCGACCAACACATGGTTCTTAAGAATATTTGTTGATTTATTGTTTATATATCTACATAACTTCCTCGTCTGGGTTGAATCCTAAGAAATGTATAAATTGTATCAATCTATCAGTTAATTGGTGTTTCAAAATTCATGAATACATTTTCAACCCATTAAAAGAACTCACAAAATGTCCAGATGAATCCCAGAAGCCCTACGAAGTAAATGTTTTTGTCAATGGGATATCGTCCTAGGATATCTCGACTACGTGATAGCTGTGCGGAATACAATACGAATATCTTACGACGATTTTAATAAATTACGAGGAGTTATATAACGCTATCCATCAACGTGTCAGCTTTGTCACTCCAAACAAGGCTTGGTATTGTGTGTAGGAATGGAATTAATGGTCTGGTCCGGATAGATCTAGAATCTGCTTAGTGCATTCTACGTCGGAAGGAGAAGTTGTGATGTGAAGTCACGTTGAAGTGAAAGTATACTTATAAGACGTTCGCATTCATGGGAATTGGTTTGGAATCGGGTTTTTTCAAATTCGAACGAAAATCAATGAGGCACTATCTATCAACAGTCTATAAAATAAACTTTTTCAAACATTGAAATCAGGTGTCTGTTATTCTGGAACAGATAGAGTATTTGCTGCGTCCCAGAAAGTCAGACACAAGCTATACTGGGTGTCTGTAAACAAATGCAAGGAACTTTGGGAGATGATTCCTCGAGCAGGGGTAGTTCATATAATTTTTGTTCGAAACAGATACAGCCTTTGGAAGGCGATGACGAGTTGACAGTTGATTATAATACGAAGAACTAAGTAGACGTTAATTACGAGTAATTATTTAATTTATTACTGCAAAGTTTTTATTAAAAAATCGAACTTTTCTGGAACTGAAAACTGTAGAAAGAATCGAAGAAAATCTGTTTTCTTCTGTCAAAACTAATTTTGAGCATAAACAATATCTTAGAATATTCATTTTATGGAACATACGATGAAATGGAATGAACAGTGATCATAACTGCTTGTAAGTTCTTATTTTTTCCGAGAAAAATATTGAGTGTGACATTTTTTCTCCAGAATTGAATGGGAAACCATAAGAAAATTTAATTTTTCGAAAATCTATCCCACGAACTCATTTTACCCCTAATAATAAAGTTATGGGATCAAGAAAAATTGTGCGAGTAACATCTACTTAATGAATCATATTATATAATATAGTTTTATGTCTGAGTGTTTTTTAGGACTCCCAAAAAATTAAAAACTGTCAACTCGTCATCGCCTTCCGAAGGCTGTTTCTTGGAAGGGAGGTAGATTTCGAAAAAAAATTATATGAACTACCCCTGCTTATTTTCATCGAGGAATCATCTCCCTAAGTCCCCCGCATTTGTTTACAGACCCTGTATATCGGCGTTTATGTCCGAATTCTAACAAAATTGAGGTCTTATGTTTCCATTTGAATAATTATCAGAAATATAGAAATTTGAACGTACTTTCCGGTAATTCTTCTCTGAAACTCAATTTCAATTCTAATTATATAGTTGTTAAGCTGGATTCCTATATGAATTTCAGAGCCCATTTGAATGATTTATGAGTGAAGCTGAAAACTAGAAATAATACAATTCAAAAATCAGCCGATACTTGGGGTACCGACGCAACAACACTCCGTACGGCAGCTCTAGCCTTAGTTTTCTACTGCGGAATATTCTTGTCCTGTTTGACTCAAAAGTGCCCCTGTGCCCTGTGCATAAGATTGATGCACAATTGAACTTATTTACGAGTATTGTAACTGGAAAAATAAAATACACACCAACCTGGTAAGCAGTTTCAAACATTGCTCCTCTACATATCCGTAGACAGGCCATAACTCTGAATATTCGGAACAAATTCAATTCATTTTGAAGACTCTCCCATATTCCAGATAATAAGAATCCCCGATTAAAATGACTCAAACCTTTTAGTTCCAATAATTTTATGACCACAAATAAAAGCAACAAAGCTTTTGGCAATCTGAGTGGAACACATGCAATATTCAGAACAAATATTCAATAACTGATCCCTAGAGTGAACTCTCTGGTTTTATGTTCCCATGAAAATATAGAAATAGCATGCTTTTCAAATGGAATTCAGCAGAGGAGACAATAGAACATCTCAGAAATTGTTGTTCCATATATAAGACCTAAGAGCTATACCTGAAGTTACCGATTAATTTTTGAATGAATCGATTTGATTTAGTTTTAGTAATTTTAATTTTCTGGTTCATTTTTAAGCTTTTTTTGTTTCAGATTAAGAATTTCGGAGGCAACTCGAGAATATTATCGGTAGGATCTAACAAAAAAAATAATCATTTCCAGAAATCTGTACATATTCAAATAGTTTTTTCAGTTTTAATTATGGAAAAACCTAGAGACAGGTTTTTTTTAACTGAGCTTCAGTAACATACGTAGAATGGTATGGTACAATGAAAGAATAAAGAAGAAAATTTCAATAGTTACTTCAACGAATTATTTTTTCTAGAAATGGAGGGATAATACTGATTAAATGATCTTACAAAACCGAATAAGTGTACATAGTCCGGTCTATTTAGACCAAAAATGAGAGTGAAGTTACATAAAGTCCCAACAAGCTGAATTTCAGTGAAATTGTTCAAAATATAATTATAAACAATGTCTAGAAGTTCCCCATCATTCGCCTGTAAGGAAAAAATTTAATTCAAGGTCAAAGGTCAAAAAAATTAGTTTTTCGCGATTTTCAGCAAAACGGTAAGTTTTATTATGAAAGTACCTAAGACAAAAATTGTAGATCATAAAATTATCCATAAAAATGTATCAATCCTTGTTCTCTTACGAGCCACCGTTTCTGAGATATAACGATTCGAAAAGTTATAAAAAACGCGACTTTTATAACTTTTTGAATTTTGAATTGTTATATCTCAGAAACGGTAGCTCGTAAGAAAAAAGGATTGATACATTTTTTATAGATAATTTTATGATCTACAATTTTTGTCTGAGGTACTTTTATGATAAAACTTACTGTTTTGATGAAAATCGCGAAAAACTCATTTTTTTGACCTTCGACCTTGAATAAATTTTTTTTCCTTACAGGGGAATGATGGGGAACTTATAGACATTGTTTATAATTATGTTTTGAACAACTTCACAGAAATTCAGCTTGTTGGGACTTTATGTAACTTCGAATGACTAAATAGACCGGACTAACATTGGATTTCGAAAGTTCTGATGGCAAATACTAATAGCACAAATAAGGCGATTCAATACAAGAACAATCTTTTCAGATTTCCTTCGAACAGGTTCCTGTAGTTAAGCCATAATTCTATCGATCAGCGGTATATCATCAAGATCAAAGCACGTGCTCTACTTCGGTCAGATCTTGCAAAATTTCGTAACAACTGCTCGAATTTCAATGGGACAACATTCGATAGTAACGGTTAACGAAACCTGCCTACTGGCCCGTAAAACCAGCATTTTTTACTGGATCACGACCACACCTCCGTAGACATGTTCGATATCACGTCTACCTTGACAGTCTGCCGGTACTCTGAGTACTACACGTTGTTCCAAGAAGCTTTGCAACACGAATGGAATTCGGGTGTATGATAAGCATTTTTTATTTTTTTGTAGGTCAGTATCCTCTTAGGTAGACTTTTCTCTTGAAATCGTTTTTTACATTTTGAGAAAAAAGGTAGTTGAATAATCAACTAAGTATTAATGACAACGATTAATGGTGGTATTCCGCTTCATTTGTAAGCTAAGCTGTAACTTTTCATAAGCTTACAGGAAAATTGCAATTCTGGACCACTTTAAGGGATCTATAGCTCACAGAAATCTAGGTTTTAATAATGGGAATAGCAGAAATCGTTAAATATTTACGAGTACTCGACGGGTGATCGGAAGCATTATCGAATGACATATTGTAAGATTACGTTGAATGATCTGTTTGTTTTAGGACGAACACCAACGTTTAAATATAAGAAAATCATGATGAATGAATAAAAATAATAGGCTTTGTTTATTGGATTGTTATCGGAAGAAAATCATGACAGGTAAAACATTGTTCAATAATAGACATGACCTAAAAATCATTCTTTAAAGTAGGAACTTTACGAGAATTGAAAGGAAAGGGTTGCGTGATCAAAGGAATCAATCCATTTGAAATGCTGGATGCCCAGAAAATGTTCAGATTGAAAAAATGCCGAATGTCCAGTTTGTGCACATGTTCAGATTGAAGAACTATAAACTAAATGAATGCTGTACAGCAATCTTTACCAACAAATTTTTTCTTTCTTGTTTTCAATTTATTAGATGAAAGAAACAAACGCAAACTAAATTCAGATAAATATATTTTCAAATTCAAATCGAAACCATTTGAAACTCAGATGATGACGAATACGTTTTCAACGAAATTCTGAAGAATTAGTTCGGGAAATTAAGAATCTAAGTGTCAGTTGCAGGAACGTCCATTAAAATTTAAAGGTCCATTAAACTCTAATCCTCCATTATTACAAGGAACTAAGGAGGATTAAGGGTTAATGGACCTTTAAATTTTAATGGACGTTCCTGCAACTGAGTATAAGTCAATTATGTTGAAAATTTTTGACAGTTCTAAAACCAATCAAATTTTATGATTTTTTATCACATGGAACAATTAACCCAATCATGTCAACATTACATCGAGAATTGCATTCAATGCAGTTATCAATCACCATGACAGCACAGTCGCACAACATAATTCCGAACAAAATTGAAAATGTCACGTTTTGGCAATGTTAAAAGTATAAATGCGCTTATCAAGGAAAACATTCCCAGAAATACTTCCTATAGCCACAAAATATTTGGGGAATATTTATGGAATTTTGCTGCGAACGAGCATATGAATTGAATGAACACAGAAGCTTAGAAGAATTGGCGTTGATACTCAAAGATGGGCGGTCAATATGAGAAAAAAAGACGGGACAGAATTCAAAGAAGCAACGGTGAAAACTATGTGGAATGTTTCGAGCAAACTCCTACAAGAAAAGTATTATAAGGACTACAACATTATGATTGACCCGTTCCAAAGTATAATATTTAAACCAGCCCGAGATGCCCGCGATGCAATCCGAAAAAAATTGCAAGCAAACCCATGTAAACGTAAATCCAGTTAAGTTTCGTTAAATTTGTTAGTTAACAAAATAATAATGCTATGGGATGAAAATACTCCTGAAGGCCTTATGCGTAAATTTTACCATATTGCTGCAGTCGAATTAGCGTGGAGAGGAGGAGAGGCAGTTGCTTGCCTGTGGATTTTTTTCAGTCGAAAAAAATAACGATGGCTCTCCAACAAATCGCATTGAATACAATCCAGTATTTAGTAAAACGTGCCAAGGTGGTTCTAAAAGTTGCACAAGTAGTAAATGGTTGGTTTCCAATAGTAAGAGAGAAAGCTGCCCTGTACGTCTTTTTCATAACTTATATCAAAACGAGGTGAAAATATTACCTCGCCACGACTATTCTTAAAACCAAATAGACATTGGAAAAATCAAAATGACAAATGGTACGATAATACCATAATAGTTATACAGTTTTTGTCAAAAAAATTTCTTCCGAATATCCCTCGGACATTGACAAATGCCTCATAATTTTATGACAAATATCTCAAGCTCATTCCTTGTAACCGCCCGAAGCCGAAGGCTGAGGGCTGTTACCAAGTAATGAGCTTTCGATTGTCATAAAATTATCTCGTCTATTATCAATGTCCTAGGGATATTACTACTGAAAATAATCAATATAATATGGGAGTTACTCACACATCAATTCAACGAGAAAAATATCCTGATATTGATTTGATTAGTTCGAAAGGGTTCTTTTTGAGCCTTTTGAATTCGGACCTTTTA
The DNA here is from genome assembly GCA_013421045.1 of Propylea japonica. Taxonomy (NCBI): domain Eukaryota; kingdom Metazoa; phylum Arthropoda; class Insecta; order Coleoptera; family Coccinellidae; genus Propylea; species Propylea japonica. The sequence continues at coordinate 50,201,300 of CM024241.1, read as the reverse complement.
GAGTTCCAATACACAAGATGGAATTTTTAGTCTGAGAAAATTAACCTCGGAACCGAAGCGGTTTCCGACATTTTTATGATATATTGCTTTAAAACAGAAACTTCCTGCAGCCACATAAATTTTGTAGGTTTCACGTACGGACACCCTGTATTCTCAATATATATACATATTTTCAATGTGATTGGTAATAACAAACATGTAATAGGAAAATCGACAGTTTGAACAATTGACAAATATCCTAACGGGGGTGCGCATATAATGAAAGCGACCACCAGTAAAACCAAATATTTACCCAATCCAACATCTTCAAGAAGTTGTTTCAGGTGAAAAACACAAATAACCGACAAGAATTTGTCCGAATATGCAGTTTGTTACACTTCCTGTTGCTTTTATGTTTTATTATGCTATATAAATATAGATTAACACACACGTCCAGAGTAAAAGTGAACGTGCATATGATATATTTGAATTAAACTTATTAATTTCCAGCTCGATTTTTGGATCAATATAATTGACAGCTGATTCAATGAAAATAAGTAAAAATGGTGGGTCGAAAATGAAAACTCAAATATTCTAAATTTTCCAGCTTAGTGTGAGGGTTGTCCAGCTAAATCGAATTGATGAATGGGCCGAATAAGACGCCAACAGTTGACTTGAAATTCTTGATAGTGGAGCATTAATAGAAATATTATTTTGGCTATTTCCAAAATATTTACTTCTTGAAAATTGTGGATGGTTAAAATGTTAGCTCAGATAAGATAAGAATAGAACCTAATATGACCTAAGAGCTAGAGTTTCAATATAAATCAGAGCTATTCGAATTTAACCATAACAGAGATGATTAACGGAATGATTGGTATGGAATCGTAAAAAATTCCAAATGGAAATATTTTCCCCTATTTTCACTCCACTATGCCTCCCAGGAACTCCAGTCGCCACCTGCAATCATTTTGGCGTGGCCAAAAATAACGCTTCGCAGTGATTTTTGGCAACTCGTCCCTGATAATTCAGATGCGATGGTATTCTTACTCTCGTGGGTTACGTAAATACCGGGTTAGATAATGAGAAATGACGTAGATCAAAATATTATTTCGATTTTCATTCTTGGATGAAGTTATTTCAGCACATCGAAAAACCTGGGCAGTTGTAAAAAACTGAATATAAGTTGGTATTAGCATATTCACTATTCAGTAATATTACGTTTTGAGGAATTCAAGTTGCTATTGGAAATAACACTGACAGAAGATTTAGTTTTGGTCGACCATAATACAGTCGAACTAAGATAAATCGAATTTTTGATAATTCGAATCAAATTGCTTGGCAATAGCGCCAAGATTTTTAATTAGTCTTTTTTTCGTTAACTCGAAGTCTTGGATACTTTTTGACAGATCATGGTCAGAGTTATCGAAGTTCGACATCAAACACTCATCGATCTGCTCTAAATATCTCTTGTCCTGAGTTATTGTAAATATCTGCAATTGATCAGTATACAACTATAATATGATTTATGGGGTTTCACTCCCAGTCTCTGAAACAGAAATAATTAAAAAAAGTTCAATTGAGATGAAGTGCTCCTCCGAGAATCTTTGCAATTATTTGTCAGGAGCAAATTGGTGTTGAAAAAATTGTTGCCTAACAGTAAAACTGAAAAAGGAATAAATGAAAAAGATAATGTATCGTTTCGGTGTCTATATCAGACACCTTCTTCAGACAAATTTGTAAAATCTTCAGAATTGTGTTTTTTTATTTGCAATCAGATTGCAAATAAAAAACACACAACTCTGAAGAATTATTTGCAATCTGATTGCAAATAAAAAAACACACAATTCTGAAAATTTAACAAGTTTGTCTGAAGAAGGTGTCTGATATAGGCACCAAAACGTTACATTATCTTTTTCATTTAATTCCTTTTTCAGTTTTACTGTTAGGCAACAATTTTTTCAACACCAATTTGCTCCTGACAAATAAGTGCAAAGATTTTCGCAGGAGCACTTCATCTTAATTAAATTTTTTTTATTATTTCTGTTTCAGAGACTGGGAGTGAAACCCTATAAAGTTTTTAAAAAATGCAGAATCCTCCCAGAATATATTTCAATCTATAACTATAACATGAAATTTTGCGATCTCATCTCAAGGATCAAGTGTGCTATTACCTCATGATATCCAATAATTGGATAGGTCTGGAATAATTTGAAATATTGAGTAAAATGATTTGCTTATATTTGAAAGAAAAAGGATAAAAATTTTAAATTCTCAGGAAATTTTCAATGATTCAATATCGCAAAGTGTTTTAATCATCAAGAATAAACAAATTGTGTATATTATTATATCGTTTGAGATTTTTACTTTCTGCGTCATGTTTATTCTCACGAATGAAAATGTACCAGTATTCATATTGCATTCGACGAGAAAAATACAAGAGGAAAAAAAACCGAACCGGGGCTTCCCTAAGAAATGATGAATTTGCAGAAAAAAAACTAACCAATTTTAAGGGCTTCAAGGACAAGGGGAAGCAAAAAAAAGTGACACCATACCAAAAAAAGGTAAAACTGCAAGATTCATCATATTTCAGAGGTCCCGTATGTAAAATTTGGTATGTATGCAACAAAGTTCTCATATATTGAAATAATCCGATTCTGAAGTGCCAAATTCAGAGATCTGTAACTCCGAAATGACGGCTCATTCAAAAAATAAGAAATAGGGATCCCCTTCACTTTCTTCAGAAATGTGCTTTTAGATTTTGTTGCATATATTTCGGGACACTCTGTATACGTTAACTTCAGATTGTGTTGTTCAACAAAGCTTTTTTTCAATACACTACTTATCACCACACGTTAGAAGCTCAGTGTGATCAGTGTTGAAAACGTCCAGAAAATTAAGTCCATTTTATGTGACGATAAAAATATACAAAAGAATTCTCTGAATATTTCACATACATTTATAAGTACGCTTTGTCTCATCAAACAGCGAAATTTATTCTATCCTCAAGGCCATAGCTCGAAAAAAATAATATTAAGTATTTATTTAGATTCAGAATATCGAAGAATCGTCCGCCACAAACGGTTCTATTTGTCAACATGAATATCTGAAAGCAATTTATATTTCTCTCTATTTAGTTGGCTATACGAATGAGCCCAGGTCAGAAGTCCGACCACGCAAATTGTATTGACAGACGTAATTTTGATTTTTGTCGTCCTTGGCCAGGAAAGAAACATACGCAAAGATCGGAGCCAAATAGTTGGCAAACGCTAACCACTACATCAACATCATTTCAAATTAATCTTCCATAATAACAGTTGATAAGCTACAAATAAACAAGCGTACAATTAACGTGAATGTGTTAAATATTTTCTACCGATTAAGAATCCTCTATCACACAATTTAAAAATTAGTTACTTGATTTGAAATTATATAATAATTATTGATAGGTTCGTCTATTTGAATCATATCGAGGGCCTGAAAATAAGTTTTTGTAAAACATTCAGAAAAACTTGACTTTTCTTCATCGCTATGGATGCGTATATGATTACTTTTTTTCACCGTTGAAAAGTCTTTTCTATAATATCGACTGAGGAAGATTACTGGACGCATAGAAATATTGTATTGGAAGCATTATCTTTGATAATTATATTTCAGAAGATCTAAATTCACAGTTGTACAAAAAAGGTTGGGTGTATTTCGAGCGTATACAATTCGTGGTTTTATGTAACATTCGGGTGAATTTTCGGCCTCGATCTACGGTCTCAGCCAAAAATTGACATTCTCTTGTTCCGTGAAAAAATTTTTACGCAAAAATAACTATTGGGATAAATGATTTCTTTTTCAGAAAGCTAAGGCATTTTTTCATACAGGGTGGGCAGAGAAACTTGCGGATTTAGAGTAGAAATTCAATTAAACAAAATTAGTAATCATCACCCATCGTTAAGTACAACATTTGAAGTTCATGTTTAGACAGTTTCAAAGATTTTTTTTGCAAATGCTGTCCATCATTGTAAATACACTGCGTCCAGCATTTCGTTGGATATGTTGACGATAACCAAACGAATGTAATTCTTTAAGTGGGCAAAAGTCCTGGGACGATCGTTATGAACATGTGCTTTAAGATATCCGAAAAAAAATCGCAGGGAGCTTAATCAAGCGACTGTGCTTGAAAGTTGAAAAACCCAAAAGAACTTAACGAGTGGCATCTATTTTCACAACGTGACTTGGGATAATGCACACATATTTTTTTAAGAAAACGAACGTCCACATGATTCATGGGGATATCTAAAATCACATGTTTACAACGATTCTCCTAGGACTCTGGTTCTCTTGAGGAACAGCATTTGTTTAGCTATTGCCAACATAAATACTGGACACAATTGTCTGATATTTCCGAAATAGATTCACCCATCGTATTGACAATACTGGACACCAGGTATAATCTTCAAAAGTATCTAAAAAAAACTTTGGAATTCTTACTCGATCATGGAAAAATAACTAAATCGATATTTGCATAAGTTTTTGTTGGCTCAGAGATTTAAACAGAAAGTTGTTCCACAAATTCATAAAATGAGATCAACAACGATTTTCAAATTTGAACGGTCGTTCTCCCAATATGAACAAGCGTGAATATTCACAGAAAATGCAAAGAACTTTGCAACAGCTGTAAAACTGGATGTGACATTTTGGAAGTTGGCTGTCGAAAACATGGTTTGAAATGCACATGTATATTTTTCATCCAACCAGAAAAAAGTTAGGAAAGCCCTGGGCAGGTGCTTTTGAGCTCTTCATTGATGAGGCAATAGGGCTATAACCTCTAAATTTTGTAGAGGAGTTGGGATTGATACTGAATATATTAATGCAAAATTGCAGCTCGATCGTAATAATATTCTGAGAATTATTCACAAACTGAAATATGTGGAAACTTGACTATTAATTAAATTAAATTCTATGGTTCTGATGATGGGATCCTTTTGAAATTTTGCATGAACATTCAGTATATCAATTTCCATTCAGAAAATGAATTTCAATCGAATCGGATATCTTGTTATTGAGATATGAAGTTTCTTCTTTTCAATGTTCCAATTGAATTTGCTATGGTTCTGTTCACACTACAGAAATAAAATTTTGGATGAGGCTTATAATGAGCATCTTGCATGTGGCCGCAAAATTGGTTTCTTTTTGTCTGAGATATTGAGGAACAAAAATTTGGAATGGCCACATCTTATGTATCACCCTGTAAGATTTGGCTGGTTAACGAATTTAACCGCGGTATTCGGGAACCGAACACAGTCTGAAAATCTCAAGTCTCTCGAACAATTCCTTCGAAAATTATCCTGCAAAACGCGCTCGAAAAGAGATTTTAGCTACCAAGAATCCCACAAACTTTTTCAAAAACACTGTTATTTTGACTTGAGAATAAGTCAATAAAAGGTGAAAAACTGAAAATTTTGAATCGAAGGAGTTATAGTTTTTTTGGGACATTGAAAGATAAATTTTCCCATGCTTTCGAGGTTATATGAAAATACAAAGGTTGTAGTTCATTTTAAAACCTACAACTTCGCCATGTTACTCTTTACTATAGGACTCGTAGTTTCCCTAAAAACTGTGATAAACCCTGTCTTTCTCAATGGGGTTCATTCTACTTCAATTTTTTGGGGTTTCCAAAATGATAGACTGTGGTCTGAAAACAAATATCTAAATAAAGTAGTTTTGGGATCCCCACGCACCACAGGGGCTGTTACGCCACTGCATTCGTTCAGTTCGTTCATAAATAAAATGATAAAACAGCAAAATAGGAAACCGGCAACCATCAATACAGCCAGTCCGTTTCATAAGTAGCCTACATGTTGATTTACGGCGTCATGCTTGGCCGACCTTGCCTTATCCGTTCACGAAACGCATACGTTAACGTAGACATTTTTACACCTAGACCATTCTAATTAACCAAATGGACCTTTCAGTCTCTGCCAAATAAACATATGAACATCGCCGACATGTGTATTAAGTTTCTATTTACGTGTAGTAATTATTGTTTGCATTGCGCTGTCGACTGGCTTTCAAGCGCTCTTGCTAGACCTTTTTCCCTTAATGTACATACCAACACAAAAGTCCAAGTATACACATGCTGCAGGTATAAATATGTCGGTACTATATTTAGGATCACAGGGGATATTCGAAAATGTCCCACTTCACCCATTGGTTGAGACCCTATATTCAATAGATACCAGTCAGTTTTTCTAGCAGTGTTTACATTTACATATTGACAATTTGGAATTTTCTCCATATGGTCACTTTTCCTTAGAAAACTAACAACATAATTTTTCCTGTAGTATTGAAATGTTATCTGAGCTATTTCCATCACTTTTGCCTCTACTAATGTACTCTTCGGCTAGCATTTGCCAACCACTGTAGGGAAACCAAATACAAGATTTTGGACTCTTAAAAAATCAACTGTCGTTACTCATCACTAGTAGTAACTTTATAAGTTTCCACTCCCAGTCTTTGGAACAGAAATAATTAAAAAAATTATTATATAATTAAGATGAAGTGCTCCTGCTAAAATCTTTACCCTCATTTGTCAGGAACAAATTGGTTTCGAAGAAATTGATGCCTAACAGTAAAACTAAAAAAGTGAATAAAAGAAAAAGGATAATGTAACGTTGTAACGTGTCCAATTGACATTGAATTCAATTCAATGTCAATTAGACTGCAAATGAAAAAACCGAAACGTTACATTATCCTCCTCATCTATTTTCTTTTTTAGTTATACTGTTAGGCAACAATTTTTTCAAAAAAAATTTGCTTCTGAAAAATTAGTGCAGAGATTTTCGCAGGAGCATTTCATCTTAATTGAAATTTTTTTAATTATTTCTGTTTCAGAGAGTGAAAACCTATAAAGTTTTTTACAAATGAACAAATGAAGTGTGTTTGACGGTTATTAAATGCTGGTCAAAAGGAAAGGTTGAATAAAAGGAGGTAAATGCTGAAACAGCCCAAATAACATGTCAATTAATTTTTCATCAACAAGGATTTCTCGTCAAGAGTTGTTTGGGCTTATTCCGTGATTTTCTCCACAACCATTCAGCTTTTCAGCCATCATTCCTTAATTTTTTTTGCTGACCGGAAATAACAAAGTCAGCATTTCTGATTTTGTTAGGGTTCAAGAAAAAAAAATTATTTTACAATGATTGTCAAAAGTATCCCGTTTATGCCTTGTCGATGAGAATGTTTCCTTAGACTTCAAAACTACTACATTTGGTGAGCTTTTGAACGAAATATGAAGTATGAAAAAAAAACAAAAATAATGCAAAATCTTCATTATTGGATATCGAAATTGAAACTGTTATTTTATCTCAAAAAAGTATTTTTCCAAACCTACATTTTTTTAAAAATATCCTGTTTGGAACAGAGATTTTCTTAAGAATTGAGAAGATCGAAAATGCGCTCAAAATGTTAACGAATGAGTTCAGAATTCCCAAAGAAACAACGCAGTCATACTGTGCCACGATAATTATTCTTTCAATTTCTGAAAACAATCGTTTTACTTTGGAACAAGCGACTTATGCACCATTGCAAAAATTGCACACATGGCCTTTCTTCATAATTCAAATAGAAAAAAGATCAACATCTTCAGTTGTAACCAATGATTCAATGAAGATGAGAACTTAAAAACATTCTATTTCCATTTAAGGATGTTATAATTATGTAGTTATAACGAATTTGCCAACCTAGTACAAGGAAAATTGAAGATACTCAAATATCCAACCTACCTACTAATGTTTTTCCAAATTGCACAATAAAATTATGTAAAATTATCGTTGCAATACGGCCAGCTCATCAGGATGAAGAGGAAATGGTTAGGACGTTTCCATGCGATAGTCACAAGTGCTTTGTAAACCGAGAAACGTAACCGCATCTTGCAAAATCGTGAATCATGTTCGAAAATGGAAATTTCGTTACAGTTTTCTTGATACATATTTATTAATACTTGATATTCATAAAAAACAAAGGAATATCAACTGACATTTTGATACTACATGAGAATTGATGCGTTTATAGTAACGTAAGTGAATATAATGAATGAAAACAGAATAATATCAATCGATCAAAATCAACCAATTATTAAACTCATAGTTCAGAACTAATCACGTCCAAAGAATATGCAAGGTGGTAATATCAATCAGAGCATCCATAGATAGCTATTTCGCCCTATCGGAGCTCATCAGTGTGCAAAATAACTCTGAATTATAGAGGCTTTCTAGGAATCTTCTGGATACAAACAGAAAGAAGAGATGGCGTTTTGTTCCTTAAATGTATCTTAAAATCGGAGGTATTCTCGATAATGATGAGCCTCGATAGGGCGAAACAGCTATCTATAGACCTTTTGATTGATATTACAACCTTGCATGTTCTTTGGACGTTGCCGTTATAAGCTTCGAAGTTAAGTTTGAAATTCATTGATTCTGAATCTATTAATATTAGTCTCTGCTTTGATTTTAACATTTTAATCATTGGAAAAACCAGATCCAAAAAAATAATAAAAAAATAACCTACCTGCTCAGCATCTCCACTAAATTGGGAACTCGCGTTTAATAGTTGAGGCAATTTCAAATGATATATAATGAATACAACATAAAAAATTTGAGACAAAAAATTCGTAGAACATTTACAATATTAATGGAAACAATAACGATGCATGCAAAAACTGGAATTTCCAATTCACATCAAGAAAACTGCTACGACATATATTTCCAGAATTATTTCAGTTTTAAGAATTCAGGAGCACTTACCTTATGACGTAATTTACACAGACGACACTTTGTGGCTTCCCCATTTTGTCATAAATCAATGTTGCTTGCGTTAACACCCAAACGTAGCCTCCATTTTTAGCCAGAAATCTATATTTTGCAGTTTCACACTGTCCCTTCGAGAATACTGAAATAAATTCGAAAAAATCAATCAACTGTCTTTTAACAGAACAGAGCATATTGAAATTACAAGAAAAATAGTTATTTTTGTATTAAGTGCGTAAAATGAGTGTTTTTTCATGGCACATGAGAGTGTCAATTTTGGCCGAGACCGCAGGTCGAGGCCAAAAATTCACTCGAATGTGCCATGAAAACACGAATTTTATACGCACGAAATACAAACAACATTTTTTGTACAACTGTGAATGTGAATTTACATAGTCTGAAATACGTATAATCATTGAAGATAATGCTTTACGTACAATATTTAAATGAATCCAGTGATCTTTCTGTGTCGTAATATAGAAACAGTTTGTTGAAATTGTTTGAATCTTTGACAGTATTTGCTCGTAGTTGTTTCAATTTCGAATTATTTTAAAGAAGATGAATGTTGAACATGATAGTGGTAGTGATACCCCCGCAGATATGGCTGAAGAAGCAAATACAATTGTATCTTATATGTTACCAGCCAAATCAAAGCTAATAATATGAGAAACATATAACCAATTTCGAGAATGGCGCAACAAGAACAACGTAAAAAGGTTTCTGAAAATGTGCTCACATGCTATTTCGAGGAAAATAAAAAAATTTTAAACCTTCCAAGTTATGGAGCTCAATGTTAAAAAAAACATCGAATGTCAAGGAAAATTTTGATACAAGGAATTTTTCAAAATTGGTCCCACTTATTAAGAACAAAAGCGTCGGATACCGAGAAAGAAATCTAAAGTGTTATGGAGGGATAATATCAATAAATTTCTCAGAGATGCTGATGACGAAACTAATTTACTTTATAAGGTACAGATACAATCATAATTTTGTGAAATTAGTTGTAATTGAAATATTCATTATTTTTAAGTTGTTCTAATTTTAGTTATCAGCAGTGAAAAAAAGACCTTTTTAACGGTGAAAAAAGACTTTTTTTAACGGTGAAAAAAAGTAATATGTTACGCATCCATAGTGATGAAGAAGTCAAGTTTTTTTGACAGTTGTACAAAATAACATTTTCGTCGTCGTGTCTGCAAGTGTCGAATTTTGAGCCAGCAGTGGTTTCAAAGGATGCGTTTAGACGCACTGATGAAAATACGAGGTCGAAAAATTTTCGGGGTAAATGCAGGGTCGGAATAGCTTGATTAAGTTCCTGAATGGGAAAAACGGTGGTTTATTGCCTCATAATGATGATGATTATTTGATTTTTTTCCAATTTCAAGGACTATAAGTCCCACTGGATCCTAATTCCATGTTCAGGTGCTCAATGATGATGTTAACACAATGGAGAAATATAAAAATTCAACTTCGTGATGGATGACAGAGAACTGAAATTTCGATCATCCACATGTGTGGTCTGACTCTGAATGTCTCGGCTTAATTAATAATTTATTGATGTATACTGGGTGCAAATCACAAAATGACGTTTTTGCATTTTCAACTAAATGTAGCATTTCTGAATTTAAAAATTTATAAATTACATAGGTAAATAACAAGATAAATTGTTCAATTTTTATAACCTGATTCTATAGACTATCAATAAATAGGTACAGTCCAAATTAATTTCAACGATATAATATTGTATAGGTCTAACAAATTCTGAAGTATCTTTTCGATTATTATATTATATTAAGTCTTTTTATCGTAACGAAGCAGCTAAATACAAAATTTTTATCCGATCAGTTTTCTGCGTGATAGTAGAGAATATGAAATTGTATGGACATTTCTGTTCAGTAGGGTTAGGCAATTCATGATGTTTCTTTTAACACCAGTAAAACGTTTCCGAATTGTGGGAATTATTGTCGAAAAGAATTAATGTGTTAATAGAGCACTAATTTTACTCTTCAACAAGACAAATGTGAGTAAGGAACAGAAAATTGCCTATGTAGCTAGGAACTTCTTGACCTTCGACTATGTTGAAATATTAAACTAAGGATTTTAGCTTGCCAATAAAATAAAGATTATGTAAAAATAAATGACGAATGGCTATTGTTTGTGCCGATTTTTTTTGTTTTTTTGCAATTTCCAGAAATGGATTATTATTAAAAGTTTTTAAGTGCTCGAAAAATAATAATAATAATACCGAGTACTCTCTTTAATAACCTTAAAAACTTCGTTGCTTTAGGAGGAATTACTTCCGGCATATGTTTCAGAAAAAAAAATTTAAGAGCAGCTTAATTCCGTATGTTTTATTGAAAGGCGATTTCGGTGTAATTGTCGTATAGAAATCTCATTTAATTGACCCCATATAATGAAAAAAATCTGCTCAAAATATGGAGAAATATTTTCTGTCTCAATTCAATTCGAATAAAAACATACGAAGCCTTTGTATGGCTAAACAATTGCTCTAAAATTTGTTCAAAATAATCATGGAAATTTAAATTTAATTTTCAATATTAATGAGGAGGAGGTAGAACCTGATTAAATTATTTTATGGCTCGAAAAGATCACAATCTGGATTTTTCCGTTGATACCGTTGGCTGTGGTGACAGTATTAAGCTTCGGTTTCTTATTATCTCGTTGAATTGTTACAAGTCAAAAACCTCAGTATGTAAACTTAGATAAGAATGCAAATTCCCACAACTAGTATCGCACAGTCAACTGAAAACTTCAGTTGCAATTAAACATCAACGTTAATTGAAACAACGCATGAAAATGGCTTTTAGTAATAAGTGTATTCTAATTGGTTTGAGTATAGTGGTTTTGTTCTGTGAAAATAGTTACTGTTTCAATTTTACCACAGTAAGGTTTAACATCAATCATTTCATTTTGCTTTTTTCAAGGTGAATCATATTTATTCACCAATCAAATGTTTGTGATTGTGCTCTTGGACCAAAAATAAAGAAAATATTTTTTCAAAAATCAAAAATTGTCGAGATACATTACGAGCTTAGTTTTTTTAGTTTTCCCCAATACATATCTGTAAGTTGTGAGTTGAGACTGGTCTTAAATCACTCGAATGGTCTCACTTGTCACTTATGAAAATCCGAGATCAAAAGTAAAGTTTTTCTGTATGACCGACTGTAAATGCTATAACTTTGTAAAAGAATGGGCTGGTGAATTGAAAATTCGCAATATCTCGTATTATTATCGTGTGAAATTTAAATTTTCGAATATTTTCAAAACTAGAAAGTCCATCGAGTAAAACTTTATATACAGGGTGTTTCCTAAACATGCGGCAAAAATTCAGGGGATTGTTCCTTGGACTATTCTAAGAATATTTTGTCCTTTGATGATTTTTGACAAACCTCTTTGTTTCGAAGATACAGGGGAAACAAAATTTTAGATAATAACATTTTATTATGAAAAATTACATGAAAATTTAACTTAACCTACAAAAACTGTTGAAAATGACCACCTCTAGCCAAAAAAACGAATTCAAATGAAAACCGTGTTTAATCTGTATTCCTTTACCATCTGAACTTATCAATTTTAAGTCAAAAAACCGTTTTTAATAATTGGAATGTTGTTAAACAAATTTAAAAATAATTGTACTTACTTAGTAAACACAGTGGGGTACGCATTTTCATTTAAACTTATTAATTTTAAAAATATGAAAAATGTTGTTCGCCCTGTATCTTCGAACAAAGAGGTTTTTCAAAAATCATCAAAGGACAAAACATGCTTAAAATAGTCCAAGGAACAACCCCCTGAATTTTTGCCGCATGTTTAGGAAACACCCTGTATTTACTTGATTGGTAGCATTACAAAGAACCATTTTTCCCTCGAATAGGAAATCATTTGAACTAACGAGCCCTAAACATCGGTAATGGGCGAAATTGGTGAAATAATTCAGACTTGAAAAATTCTTTCAGAAAACTTTCAAAACTAGGAATCTTAGCGGATCAAAATTCAAGTTGGGCTGTTCAATAACAATATAATGACTTGCCCTGAATTCCGTGAAAATCTCAGTACTAAAATAAGAAAGTACTTCCGAAAAATTCGACCCCCACTTCAGAAAGTGATTCAAATATACTGTAGAAATTTCAAGTTTACAAATGGAGTGTCAATGAAATCGAATGTTTGTGCTGAGTTGTGCTGCTTTGTCCGTTCTTGGTTTTTCTTAATAATTCTATGTGGTTCTCGAGATATTAAAAAAATCGAACAAAATGGGCCAGCTCAGCGTTTTTCGAACGACTACAGGACAATCTGAAAAAACAATTTTCATAGAAAAAAAATTGATTGCTGGGCTAACTTTCTTTTTTATTTCATAATTTTTTGGGTGAGTTAGCAGGAAAATCGTGGGAATTACAACATCACAACTTTGCCTACGAGTAGCACAATTTTTTGAGAATGTTTATTTTGGAAAATAAAGAGCTGGGATGATCTTTTTATTTTCATAATTTGCCGGAAAATCTGGAGAATTGTCGAAGGAAAGTATGGCACGAATGTAGCATCAGTTTTCCATTAATAAAGAGGAAAAATTATATTTCTGAGCTTTTTTCTTTCAATTTCGATTATTCAGGAAACTAGGGGGACTTCCAAAAAAATGCGAACGACACAACTCAGTACAGGTTTAGCACAATTTTTTTCAGTCTTTGGAATCCATTTTTTTCAAAGGTGCTGGGCTAGTCTATTTTTCGATTTTTGAAATATCACAAGGGTCGAGAACTACATGGAATTTAGAAAAAAACGGCACAAAGCAGCACAAACCTTGAATAACTCAGCCCAAAATTTTTTTTTCAAAAATTAGAAAAAATTTCACACAGATAGTTTGGCAGGGCTCATCAAATTCTCATCATTTCCATAGGTAAACGGGACATGGATAGTGAGACAAATAAATGATTCAATGGAAGCAGAAGCATGTCCATTCATCAACATAAAGGGGACCTACGATAAAGCAGTGATTGAATATCAATCTTACAATACCTCTTTCAAACTGAAAGTAGATGCTTCGAAAACTAACGTTTTTCCTGTGACAAGAACAACTAAAAACATCGCCACTGGAAGCTTGACCATTTACGGAGGGGTCGTACCATTTTTCTTGGTGGGAAGTGTGAAAATAAAAGGAGGTGAGTACGATCGTTGTTATCAATTTAAAATGGACAATACCAAAAAAAAGTCTTCACTTGAAATCAATTTTTCATTCCACTCATATTAGCGTTATATAGCTTATTTATGATATTGTTCATACTGATTTCTACTACTAGACTTCCATTAAGCCCCTCAAAAGCTGAGAAGCTTGCGGAGTAAGGAGAATCAGTTGTGTTTTGTGTAGGCTTTTTACTATGTCCGTATGCCACCTTAGGAACACCATTGCTTATTGTTGACACAGAAGTGACACTTGTAAAAATATGGAGTAAGGTAGGGAGCCAGAACAGTACTTCCGTAGTTTCAGTTTTATAAATATCCACAAAATTTAGTATTCATAAAAAACATAAAGACACTCAAACTTCAGCGAAATTTCGAGAGGATCTCGAAATTTGTACAACAAAACATAAACTTGCGCTTCGAGTAATGGTGAAACTGCTGTCCGAAACTCCTTGATAAACTCTTGAAAAGGCATAGTGTAATAGCTATTCATTTGTGGTGAATTCACTCAACAAATAACTCTAAAAATAGACTTGAATATGGACGGTGTAATAAGGGTGTTGAGGAAAAAAACTTTACTTTTCTTCATAACTATAGATGAGTAAATGATCACTTTTTTTCACTTTCAAAAAAAGTCTTTTTTTCACCGTCAGAAAAAGTAAGTTTCTATGGTAACGATACAGAAAGAAAGCAGGATCTGTATGCATAGAAATATTGTACTGGAAGCATTATATTTAATAATTTTATTTAAGACTCAGATTTCAGATCTAAATTCACATTCACAGTTGTACAAAAAATGTTGTTTGTATTTCGTGCGTATTAAATTCGTGTTTTCATGGCACATTTGATTGAATTTTTTAATTGACACTCTCATGTGCCAATAAGAAAACACTCATTTTACGCATTTGATACAAAAATAACTATTTTGAACTATGAAAACAAAACTTGACTTTTCTTCATAATTATAGATGCGTAAATGATTACTTTTTTCACTTTTAAAAAAAGTCCGTTACTATAGTGACGACACAGAAAAATCACTGGATGCATAGAATTATTGTATTGAAAGTGTTATCTTCAATAATTATTTCAGACGATTTAAATTCACATTTAAAGTTGTAGGAAAATGTTGTTTGTATTTCGTGTGTATAAAATTTATTTTGTTTATGAAGATTGATATACTATATGTTCATGCAAAATTTCAAGAAGATCAAATTATCTGAACCATAGAATATTCAATAAAAATATTGAGACGAAGAACCTCTATATTTCCATAAACAGATAGACGATTCGAGAAAAAATGATTTTTTGTATGATTATGGATATACTGAATGTTCATGTAAAATTTTAAAAGAATCGCATTATCCGAACCATAGAATTTATGTTTTTAATTTTCAAGTTTTTACATATTTCAGTTCTTGAATAACTCTCAGAATATTATTCCGATCGTGCTGAGATTTTGCATTTATATATTTAGTATCAATCTCAAGTCCAATACAAATTTTTGAGGTCAAAGCCTCTTTGTCCCACCAATGACCGAGAGCTCAAAAGCACCTGCTCAGAGCTTTCTTAGATTTTTAACTGTGGCACAACCTTATTGATTTTTTTTATTCTCGTTCCATCTTAATGTTTGTCCACCTGCGTAATACTGAGGAAATAAACGTACACTACTGGAAAAAATTAAAGGATCAAAAAAAATTCCAAATTTTTCGGTAATTTTCAACATGCCGTAACTTTGAGAGGAATGGTCGTACAAGGAATTTTAAAAAAGGAAATTGTAGCTCCAAGTGTCTAGTTTTTGGATAAGAACTTCAAAAGTTTAAAGTTTCAGTGGTTTTCGAGTAATGATAGAAAATCAGCAAGAAAAAAATTCTCAAAATTTTACCACTTTTTTTTTCTTGTCTACGAGCGTGGAAATTTTATTTTTGCATAATCGTTATAATGGGAATACCTTGTTAATTCAGCTTTAATTTATTTTTTTATTGACCTCAATACGTCCACTTCTCGCCGAGATATCGGTCTTCAAATGGAAAAACAGGGGTGGCAATACCCGTTATCAAATTAATAAAAATTTATTTTTGTTTTATTTTATTTTTCTTTTTTTGAAATTTATGTACTATCTGCAATTAAAATGTGGAGAAAAGCTCGAGAAAATCTTTTTTGCCTTTTTTAGAGATTATGAGCTTCTCAGAGCAAAAAACGTGATCCTAATTTTTTTCAAAAATTCAATCGAGCCAAACAAAAGAATGGCTCGCTGGATTGAGTTGGCTCTTCGTAAGGTTTTTATCAACATATTGATCTGTGAAAGTCACACTTAACATTATTGGTTTCCTCAACATTTTCGATCCAGCGGTAGATTTTCCAAGAAACCACCAAAAGCCCTTTTTTTGTTAAATTTTATATTGATGCGACATGAAGAAAAAAAATTCTATGAATAAGCAATGGTTGTTCATTAATGGGAGTTCATTTAAGGTCTTGAATCCCTCCTTCAATTTTCTGTGCGATTATTGGTGCTGAGAAATCGATAATCAAAGACAAATGGATCCTTTTCCATTTGAAGACCGATATCTCGGCGAGAAGTGGACGTATTGAGGTCAATAAAAAAATAAATTAAAGCTGAATCAACAAAGTATCCCATCATTATAACGATTATGCAAAAATAATTTCCACGTCGTAGACAAGAAAAAAAAGTGGTAAAATTTGACATTTTATTGTTGCTGATTTTTCTATCATTACTCGAAAACCACTGAAACTTTGAATTTTTGAAGTTCCAATCCAAAAACTAGACACTTGAACTACAATTTCCTTTTTTTAAATTCTTGTACGACCATTCCTCTCGAAGTTACGGCATGTTGAAAATTGCCGAAAAATTTGGAATTTTTTTGTGATCCTTAATTGTATGTATATTGAATGTTCTTGTCACATAAATAACTTTATCCCTTCCATTCCAGAAAATGCAACATATTTCGTTTTGACCCGACGCCTGCACGTCAACGAGACCATAGAAAAAAACATAACATCGGTATTGATGAACAATCCGGAGCTGAAAGTCATCCGCTTCAACACCACCAAACCACAATCTAAAGATTGCAGACAATATAACAAATCAAGGATGCCGAGTACCCCACTGACCGACCCCAAATAATCGAGTGGAATGTAACATCGACGATGCCTACCCCCACCGCTAGCGCCGTACCAATAAAAACAACCACAACAAGTAAACCTGGAAAAAATAGTGGATCTGCACTGGGCATTTCCTATTTTGTAGTTATCGTCAGTCTATTTTATGTATGCAATCAATGATGTCAGTTAGTTATACTAAAAAAAATATCTGAACAAATCAGTAGTATTATTACTTTTTGTACTTCCGGGCCTAAAGTGACAACTTGACTCCCTTGTGACAGGTACTAAAGTGTCACATTTAATCCCTCCGGGATTAAATATTGACGAAACTCCCGAAACGATTAAATCACAAACAAACGAATTTAAGGGATATTTTATTGAAAAATTTCCAAATTTACCTTAAGCATTAAATATTTATCATCCGGAGCCTCCCGTAAGAACTGATCTATCTGCTCAGACGTGAGAATTCTTGACTTCTTCAGATACACCTTCTTCACTCATGATACCAATAATTATCAATAACAATGTTTCTTTACAATGACACTAGTAATGACAATGTTTCTAAATTATAATTGTCAAACGCAATGTTACTATGGTAACTTATTTTAAAGACAGTTTATTAAATGAGTTGAAGAGAGAAGAAACTGATTGAAATTATTGAAATAATTAATAAAATCATACCGGAAGTACGAAAAGTATCGTATATACCTTGCGACTGAATTAACATTAATCCTTCAGGTAAATTATGTCCCTCCCTGCGGTCGGGCCATAAACTTTACCTTCAGGATTAAATGTACTACTTCAGTCCCGCGGTATATAATGTACTATTATCTAACGCACCAGTATGTTCTAAAATTTTATCATATCTAATGAAAGGTTTAACCTTTTCATCGTTCCCAGTCATCAATTCCAAATTTCCAAGTGTCCAAACTAAAAGTCTAGGCATACTCGAGATAGCCATCAAATTTCGGGGAATTTTGTGGAAACTTTCTGTAAATATGTGTCATTAGATATGAATAAATGTGGAAATATACATAATGTTTTTTCTTAGTTAGTTTTGTATTTATTCAGGACAACTTCAATTTAGATTCGCAGTGCAGTGCGACCTTCAGGACTATTGTGCTTTCCTTTTTTTAACTGATTGGGGTAATCCCCACAGTTCGGCAACCATTTTCCAAGATTTTATTAATCCGAGCAACTGAGTTTCAAAGATGGAATCGTTTTAGGACTAATATATCGTTTTCATATGAAATTGTGTCATCAGGAATAGACATATAGAGAAATCCTAATTTTGAAGAACAATTTATTTGAATTTCGAATAAATGAAATTTTATTATGGATGAACATAGCTTGCAAGAATTCAACTCAGGTGGCAAAAGAAGTTTGGGACTAATTCTCGTGCAACAATATAAAAATTTCAACCTAACTGTATAATGAACATTTTGACGTATTATCGAAAAATGAATCATTACCATTGAAAAAGATCCTTCGTGAAAGATCGTTTTCTGCAAGAAAACAAGAGCACTTTCTCGAACATGCTCAATTTTCTAACTTTATCACAATCAAATGACTACGTTTTGCTCATATATCCAATATTAGCAGAATTTTGAGTAGAGTATGTTTCTCGCAAGGTTGAGTATCTCAATGTGGTACATACAAATCAATAAACTGTAGCCACTTTCCTTCAAAGTGTTTTGTATAGGACTTGAGATAAATACTAAATACAGGGTTGGGATAAAGTTCGGCACCAAATTAATATCTTTAAAACGGAACGGACGATAATTTTGAAATTTGGCAGCTGAGTGTAATGGACCACATGCATTTGATGAGCATATTTCATTAATGAGATACTTCCGGTTTAACCCGAAATTACCAAAAATTTTTTTATTTAAATGGGACACCCTGTATATTTCTGCAGATTCTGAAAAGAGCACTTTGTTTCGGATCTGTCCATACCAGGTTCCATGTAAAAATTATCTGTAAAAAGAAGAACTGAGACAACGGATTCTTGATGAATGTGCATTAGTACATGGAAAAGTCTTGAGAAAAGTTACTCAAGAATTTGTTAATAGACTGGCATATTGTCAGGAGGTGAATGGCAAGCACTTCGAACATTTAAAATGATTTTTTTTTTAATATTTCTAATAATTTTTTTCTACTAGTAAAAGCTGAATTTCTTCTTTTTATAGATTTTCATAAAAACGTCATGAAAAGCAGAAGAGTTATCTACTACAAAGTATTTCGTTTCATTCTCACTATTGATACAAATAACAACGATTTATTTATTTGAATGGATTTTTTTTCTCAATGTACAAAAAGACTGAATTTCTTCTTTTAACAGAGAATTTTACATGGAACCCGATATGGACAGATCCGAAACAAGGTGCAGAAATATACAGGGTGTCCTTTAAATAAAAAAATTTTAGTCATTTTCCGGTTAAACCGAAGTATCTCATTAATGCAAATATGCTCATCAGATGCATGTGGTCCATTACACTCAGCTGCCAAATTTCAAAATTATCGTCCGTTCCGTTTTAAAGATATTAATTTGGTGCCGAACATTATCCCACCCTGTATATGAATGCAAAATCTCATCATGAAGGGAATGACATTCCGAAATACCATCACTAAAATATATCGAAATACTATTGTTCTGATTTCACAATCCTTTTGTAGATTTGCATAATCACTCAGTATAAGAAAAATGAGTTTTACTCGTATCCGTCATCTTGTGTAGAAATAATAACTATGAGGATTTTTCTTCAATATTCCGATTGAATTTTCTATTGTCCTGTTAGCACTATGGCTACATAATTTCGTATGAGATTTGTTATGAGTATATTGCATGTGGCCGCAAAATTTCATTTCGATTGACTCTCTTCTTTCTGAGATATTGAGGCACAAAAATTTTGAATGGCCTTATTCAATGGAACACCCTGTAAGATTTTGCTTGTTAATGATTTAGCCGCGGTATTTGGGAACTGGAAGTACCCTGAAGATTTCAAGTCCCTATGATAATCCGTTCGAGAGTTATCGTTTTTACGGACGAACGGACGATCCTAGGAACAATTGAATTTGACCAGAGATTCGTCGTCAAGGAGTAGAACCTTATCGTTGGAGGCCATTTTCGGCTCCAAATTCGAAATTAACAGTCATTTGGGCAGAACGATATAGCACTCGCTTAAGTAGAACTAGCTCTCAAAAAGACCACGAATTTACGAGTCCGTGATCAAATCAATAAAAAATCGATGAAACATGATAAATGAGCTATATTTTCACAACCCTAGCCACTTTCAAGAAAGATGGTCTTTGTACCACCGATGTATTCGACAGAAAAATTTTAGGTATTGTCAAGTTAGTTACTAGACGGCCATAATCCATTTTTTTTTCAATTATAATAAAACAAAACCTATTTGTACTTTAATGGATTTTCATTTCCAATATTATCTCTACATGAAACTATATGATAATTAATACCTGTATATTTTGACGAGTGAGTGCCCCATTTCATCGTGGCAAGGAAATTGCACTTATACTTCTCTTTTCTTTTTTGTAGAGCTCCTGAAGATGCCCTAACAAGGCGAAACATGTAGAGATAATATTGAAAAATAAAAATCCATTAAAGTACAAATAGGTTTTGTTTTATTTAGGTATTGTGTTCACTTCTAAACTTCTCAGGGTGTATATTTGAGAGTCGAATGAAGACGATTGTATTAGAATATTGAAATTTACAATGAAAGCAGAGAATAATATAATTGATTAAATTCAACCAATATTAAACTCATACTTCGGAACTTATCCCGTCAACGCACAAAGAACATGCATGGTGGTGATATCAAACAGATCATCCAAACAGCTATTTCGCCCTATTTGGGGCGCCTATCTTTGAGTATAAAAGAAACAAAACGCCATCTTTTGGAATCCTTACGAACACCTACCTCCGATGAATGAACCTTGAACGAAAGAGCGAGATGTTTATCCGTTTTTCATACCTATCGTTTCGACCAAATGAACGAGTGCGCAAAAGATTATGATTTCACGTCAGTGGTTTTGTCGACTTACGGTGTACGCGGTATACTGCAGGAGAGCAGAAAGGCCTTCAACATGAACATGTGAAAACATTGAATATGATGATAATTTAAAGAATAATTTCCAAAATATCGTAATTATCACATTATAATGTTCTATTTCGAGTCATCCTCCCTGAAATTGATATATTTTCATTTTAAGACTTCCACAATACTGTTTAAGTTTTCCATTTGCAACTCATCGGTTGGCTATTTCAAAAATGATGCCGTTTTATGGTAATTTTTATATTTAAACACAAATGCCATACTTTTTAGTCGCCTTTAACGATAACAGCATGAATATTATCGGCGCATTAGTCGATTTATCAACCGGGTCTGGAAAATTGTTACTTCGAAATAGATAGTGAAAAAGCTTCAGAAATGCACCACAACAAGAACATTTTGTGTTTAATTGCACTTTTTTCGTTATGTTATGCCGAGAAAAAAAATCCTCCTTTGAAGCAAGTGAGTACAAAGACCAATTAATTTTGATTTTCCCTAAATGATGGAGCCTCTAGACTTATTTTACTGACGCGACCGTCCGTAGGTTCATAAATTCCACAAAAATTGTAGACGAATACCGCGATATCCATTTTAACCTCCCCTTTTAGGTGAACTTCCAGTCACAGTTCGAAATTATTTATTTGTTTCTCTTTGCAGACCGTTTTTTGATTTCGTTTTCAATTATTGATATTTACTTTGTAGTCCTTCAAAAAGCTCAAACGTTATATTGCCTCTGCTCCGAACTGTCAGTATCGTGCCGTGAATTCTTCTACCCTCATTTTCTTCACCTGAACTTTCGCAATTTAATCATGAAATTGATTTATAAATTTTAAAGATAATTATTCTTGAATCGTATAATTATCATTGCAGATACCTTATCAGAGATGATTGAGTCCGTGAAGTAAAGAATAAATCAATTTTAAGAAATAATCCTGAAACACGTCGATTTTTTATTTAAATTTTCCATATTTTAAATAATAATCTAATATAAATTACTTTCGAGAAATGACGTCACCGTATTTTTTTTAAATGGAACCCCCCCATTTTGTCTCAATTTTCGGATTACTCTAGCTGAGCTGATTCCAAAAATGTATCACATGTTGAATCCAATTGGTACAGGGTGGATAAAAAGAAAAAAAGTTTTGTGTGTAATCATCAAGTAACATGTTTGGAAAAGCTCATTTTTATTAATCTAAAAATGTAACAAACTACAGGGTATTATATTTAAACCAATTGCCGCTATAGACAATAAGTATTTTTGACAATATCGTTAATTTGACTGATAAAGAATGTTACGCGTTATAAGCACACACAAAATTACATATTGTCTTTTTGTTTGGAATCAGCTCATAGAGTAATCCGAAAATTGAGACAGTAATTCAACCTGTATATTAGATTATTATTTTAAAATACGGTAAGTTAAAATAAAAAATCGACATGTTTCAGTATTATTTCTTAAAATGGTCTGTTTAGCTAAAAATGAATTTGTTCCATACTTTACGGATACAGTGTATATATCTATGCAAAGTATTTTGAAAAGAGCTTAAATAATTTGCTTTGTTTATTGTTCTGTTCAGATTGTCTGGCATTTATATTTGTATGCAGGTGTTAACGAACGCATATTATTATTGAACTATAATACGAGGATATTATTGAAAAAGAGTAGGTGTCTCAAACAGAGATCTCACTGGAAAACATACACATGAAAATGGAAATGCGATCTGTCTGAAGAGAATAATAACTCATTATTTACTTGTGATTAATAGGTATCATTATGGCAGCACAAACAGACGTATAAAGGGTGGATTATCCAATATTCGTGAATAACAGCATTTTATTCGACATTTTTTAGCTATAGAATATAAAATGAACCTTAATATTCCGATTGATACAAAAACTTGGTTTCATTGGAAAAACCATACAATTCGGGTACATGGTTTATCTTATATACAAAGCATTCCGTCAGAAACCACGCACGTATTATGATTTTGTAAATCTCCGTAAAACCTCGGATGTTCGATCGACCCTGTATAATTCGAAACATATTTTATCATACGTGAATGATACACAAGATCGGTAATCTATAAACCACAAATTCTCTAGGAGACTAGTTATGAATTATTTATTTTTCACGAATAATAAAAAAATCAATTGCTCAAAACCGCTAAAGAAAGGTATGACAGTATGATAAAAATATCCAGGAAGCTACAAATGATCTTAAAATTCTTTAAAATACAGAGCTTTCAAACAAGCACTGCTAATGTATTCTGAAATTTTGGCAATTATATCGGATTTAAATCGTTTACAGTCAATAATTGGGGGTGGGAGCACTCTGAAATTGATATCAGTGCCGTGCAATTTTGAATATGAAATATAAAATGAAATGGAAAATATGAAATTGTCCTCAAGATGAGGGAAACGCATACAGAATATTATTTTGAACATTTGCCGAGGAAATTAATGAACATAAATATTTTTATTTGTTTCTCATTTGTAAACGTTAGTTTCCAAAAACACAATATTAATCAAGAAGTTTATTTTATCAAGTCACTAACTTGTAAAACTGACAGTTAACTTGTAAAATTTTTACAAGTTAGTAGTATTATTTACATTGAGAGTTGTCAAGTACTTGCATATAATTTCATTCATCCTTTTAATTTCAGAGTTCCTGGAACAAATGTATTTCTCAATAAACGTTCTCGAACTATTCGAAAACGATATTCGTACCTTGTTTTGTTCGTATCTATTTGTTTTCCTTCTCAAAATTGCCAATATCCTAGAGGTTTTTTGAGCTGTAATCTCACTGACAGTTTCACGTACTCGCTTCTAATTTCATTCATTCTTCTGATTTCATCGTTCCTGGAACGTATATTTTCAGTAATAAACGTTATAAAAGTATTAAAAACGATATTCATACCTTGTTTTATTTGGATCTGGTCTTTTCGTCAGAAATTAGCAAATATTCTCGAAGGACTTCCCTCTCGTAAAGCCACTGACAGTTGTCATAATTTTCCGATGTCATAAATAATCATAAAAAGCTTACGACATTTGCGACAAATTATTGAGATTTTTTTGGAATTTATCTAACCTTTTACGAATGAGAAACGAATAAAATATAAAACAAACACGCAAGGTAACGGGTTTTACAGGCTCAAGGAGGTAACTGACTCGCCTGCGGCTCGTCAATTATATCCTCCATTCGCCAGTAAAAACCCTGTTACCTTGCTAGTAATGTTATATACTATTCCAGAATTTCAATCTGTATTATTTTTCGAAATCGAAATACATTACTTCAACTTTTTGTGTCCTCGTTCTACTTGAACGAGTGCTATATCGTTTTGCCCAATTGTCTGTTATTTTCGAATTTTGAGACGAAAATGGTTTCAAACGATAGGGATAGACGAATTCGTGTTCAAATTCAAATCTGCCCGTAGCACAATAACTTTCGAAGGGATTGTCTTAGAGACTTGAAATTTTAAGGGTGAGTTCGGATCCCCTCGGTTAAATTCGTTAACCAGCTAAATCGTACAGGGTGTTCCATAAAATATGGCCATTAAAAATTTTTGTTCCTCAATATCACAGACAAAACGAAACCCACCGAAATGAAATGTTGCGGCCAAATGCAAGATGCTCATAATAAGCCTCATGCAAAATTATGTGGCCTTAGTGTGAACAGAACCATAGAAAATTCAATTGAAATATTGGAAAGAAGAAATTTCATATTTCCATAAGAAGATATCCGATTCGATTGAGATTTATTTCATGAATGAAGATTGATACACTGAATGTTCATGCGAAATTTTGTTGAAAGAATCATAGAAAATTCAATTTGAATATTGAAAAGAATCTCTTATTTCCATAACAGAATATCCGATTTGAATGTAATTTTTTTTAATGCAGACTGATATACTGAATTTTCATGCAAAACTTTGTGGCCACAGAACTATAAAAAATTCAATTGGAATATAAAGCGAAGAATCTCTATATTTCCATAACAGAATAACCGATTCGAATGGAATTCATTTTGTGAATCAAGACTGAATACTGAATGTTCATGTGAAATTTCAAAGTGATCGCATCATCAGAACCATAGAATTTAATGTTTGTAAATACATATTTATTTTTCAAATATTTCATTTTTGAATAATTTCTAGAATATTATTCCGATTGTGCTGAGAGCTCAAAAGCACCTGCTCATGCATTTCCTTTAGTTTTTTGGACCAAATGGGAGAATGCATCATGACTAAATACATGCCCTATCTGTTTCAGTTCGAAGGGCCATGGATTATAATGAAAACTAGCGAGAACGCCCTTCCAATACTTGGAAAATGCCCTTCTATGGAAATCGAACCATCACAGGAAGAACCGAATGATGAAGGTCTCATTGTATTTAAGTCAACGATACTGAGCCAAACTCTCAGTGTGATAAAAGTGGATCAAAAAGTTTATCAAATATTTTATCTGAATGATTCAGGACTAGGCCTTTTAGGAAATGTCACTTTGCTACATGTTGAAAAAAGCACGTTTATAATCACGGAATTGCAGACAGAAGGTAAGTATTAAAATGAAGTTAATTCGTATGTATACAGGGCTGATAAGTGGCGGGTACCAATTTATATTTTCATTGAAATAAATCACGCCACCCCAAAGAACCTATACAGGGCGTTTCGAGATCTTTCATACAGCCAATATCTCGACTCTCAGTTTTTAGAATGACACCAAAAACTTCATCAGAATCTGTCTTTTGAATACATAATAATAATAATATAACAATATTTCATCATTTTACGTGAATCAAACCTTTTAGAATAACAGTTATAAATTATAGCGCATTAGTAGTTTCTAGCAGAAATGATAGAAATTTCAATAGAGAATTTTGAATGCAAGCATAAACTCTTTCAGAATTCGTCGTTAAAATTTTGTTTCTGATTAACACCTCCTAAAAAACTACCCTCGGATATTTTTTTCCGAAACGCATCCATATATTTTTTCTCTTCAAACGATTCCCCTGTAAAAAAATATGTTAAAATCATTTCAGGTATATTCAACCATAAAAAATAATTGGAATTATAAATTGTGACATATCCACTTTCTTTTGTTTCGACACCTTCTGTAATTCAATTGTTTTGATTATTGAGTTTCATGGTGTTTCAAAGTGTCTTTTGTATCGATTTTTGTTTGTTGACTGTATTGAATATCTTGGGACACCAGAAAAATTTCACCTTAATCGCAAAATGGCGAATGCGAGTAGTTATAAAAGGGGGTTTCTAGCACAGATTTTTCATCCTTATCTAAGTGAAGTTCAACGCAAACACAGCATGACCTAATATACAGGTTCCTTGACACCCTGTATAACCAAGATAAAATTTCGTTTGAACTGTGTAAACGAACATATTTTTTTTCAAACGTGAGCTTTCACTTCCTGCCAAACTGAAAACAGTTGCTCAAACTATAGTCACACGTGCACAAAGTTTTGAGTTATATAATTTCATGAATAACTTAACAAGAGAATATTATGTTGAATTGGTGCAATATTTGTCATGCCTCAAACATTCAAGAACATCTGTAATCTCAAAAAAAAAGTAGAACTAGACAAAAGACATGAAACTTGCAGAGTGGTAACTCAGACGCATGAAATATTGTGAATGGGTTAATTTATGTGAAATGATTTATCTCTTTCCTACGCCATCGGAAAACTCGGCATAAAAACAGCTCAGTACTTATGGGAATTTGTGGCCAGATAGAAAAAAGTATATGAATTTCACTAATATTAATCTTTCCATTCATTCATTTCTTAGTTTTATTGAAAATCAGTGAAAAATCTGATGATGAGCTTCACATGCTCTTCAATTTGTGTACTTTTTTCGTATCAGCTACGAATATTAACCTCAGTTACCAAGAGAGAAATATTATAATCTTAATTTTGATCTGAATTGAGTATTGACATACCACATAGTAAACATATTTTGTTATCTTGAATCATTCAAACATTCTGGAAATTGTATATTTCTATAAACAACAGTGATGATTGAGATCGGGTAAAAAATTCTATTCATCATAAAATTCCTTTTTTCAGAACAAATGTATTACGCAGTGTTAACCAAGGAAAATCACACCACACCCGAAACCAATAAAAAAATTGACAAGGTTTGGAAATCTTCAACACCAGCTAAAAGTGTTCTGTTGGCCCCTACAGAGTACGAAAATTGTCCTGATTCTCTAGAAGAACAACGTGTAAATACTGAGTCCAATATCAGTACAAACACAAAATCGACTGATGCTGATCAACAGAAATCAACTGAAACTCATGGTGCATCCATACACATCAATATATCTGATAAAAAACCTATTGCGGAAGTGAATAATACACCTTTGGTATCATCAACTACTGATCATCAAAAGGCATGGATTGAAGAAAAGGGAACTACAGCAACAATTAAGAGTGGAATAACTACGTCTCAATCAATTCCAAGTATATCAACTTCTGAATCTTCTCAGACGTCAACAGATAATATTAACAAACTTCCTTTAGTGGGAGGAAATGATACTACCAAAATAAAGTCGAAAAATTCGGCAAATACGAATGTGCTATCCTCAAATTATTTATCAGCTGCACTTGGCTTAGTGTTGTTTTACATTAGCAAGGCTATTCTCATCTAATCTTTGAAATATTGTAAAAGAGAGAAGTAACATCATCAGGGGGCTAAACTTCGCCCATGATTAACATCTTTGTCTACTTCTTGAATATTATACTTAGTCTCATGAAATTATTCAACAAAACTTTTGACAGTGGTATTGAGCTTGTGAAGAGATAAACTATTAACTATGAATTTTCACGATTCCAGTTTTTTCATATTTAGACATCAAATTTCCGAATGGTAGCTTTTAATCATTTTCATGCTTATGAATAACGATTATAAGCTCTTTCAGTAACATCATGTTTCATTCTTCTCAATAATTCTCTTATTTTCTATAAGGGGGCTCATTACAGCTGAATAAATAAATAACCTTCTAGTTGATAGAAAAGTACGGATACTTTTATTTCCACGCAAACAGAAAAGTTTATTCAGTTTAGATGAAAACAATATTTTTACAGTACGTTGACTATTTTCGTGAGTTATATCAAAAGGCATCTATTTTTTAGGGGGAAAATGATAATGGTATTTGACAAAACTATTTAATGAGTGACAGATTATTATTCTGCATGCTTTATGTTCTCTTATAACTCAGAAGCTCGTCGGACGAGGCCGGGTTCATTCGGCAACGTTGACTTTATTTTACGTTTTGACAGCAAATACTGCCAACTTCAGATAAATAAACAAACGCCTACTTTGCGCTCAAACTTTCGTGAACGGACTATAGGTATTAAATTGACAACAATTGTCAAGTTTTGCCACGGTAAACTGGTAAAAACTGCTGACAGCTGCCGCCATACAGTTCTTCCTCTGGAAACCATTTGTAATTCGAAATTGGCGAGGAAAATAATCACTGTAATCTGAAAGATTTGAAGCGTATCTATTTTTTCACTCGTTTATTTCAAAAATGGCCAGTAAAGAAAGTACTTCTGAAAATGTCCTTCAGTTTTTGTAAAATTATTTATGAAACTTAAGAGCCATCCAATTGCAATTCAGTATAACCATTGAGTATATTTAAACTCAAGGTATAACTAAAGTGAGCAGAAAAAATAGTTATTTTTGTATCTAGTGCGCGAAATGCTACTTTGGTGATCGAGAACTGATTTTTTTTAACGAGGCGCAGCCGAGTTAAAAAAAATAGTCGAGATCACCAAAGTATTTCGCGCATGAGATGCAACAAAAAATTTTTTCTACAACGCTTAGCTTAATATGAAAAAAAATATGAACTGGTTTGAACTGTTTTTCCAAATCAAGTAATAAGGTATTATAACTATGGGCAATATATTCTATATTGAAAGCAACACTCAATGTTAGAGAAAACGTGGATTTCAAGAAATTTACCAAGTTAAAATATAAAAATCCCATATAGTTTACATGCAGTGTGCGAAGTAAGTATTTCGCACACTACTTCGCGCACGGTGTCATAGTAACGAAGGAAATGAAAAAAAGGGTCACTTCGCATATTCTTGCCAATGCGCGAACCTTGTCATTTTTGACGTTTGTAGAAAAAACTTATTTTTTCGTTATGCTCAAATAATATGCATCACAATAATTCAATGAATGTAATATTTTGATTTGGCCTATACGGAAGAATTTCGTTCATATTTCATTCGTAATTTTGCTGCATACATCATTCAATAGTAATCCATAGTCATAAGTTCAAAGGGTGTATGGACGACGATCAATTTTAAATTCCCTATACGTAATAGTTTGAATTTTGATAAAAACAGATATAAAAAATGGTAGTAACCTCACAAAAATTTTAGTGCTCCCTAAAAAGCTCATAGACTTATTTACTTACGATTGAATAATAATGAGTCTATGGAATTGGTACTGTTCTGTGTTTTCAACTTGTTAACGATGAGAACGACAACCGAGACCTTAAACTACACTAGTGCATTACACTGCAACCTCATGATCTATTGTGTTCCCCGTCAGAGCTGTTTTTCACAACTGTTTCGCTCCCGTTGTTTGGGTTTATAAAACATTATTTGAATATCTACTACTGACATCATCCATATTGTAAGTTTAGGTTGTTACTTCACGTCCAAATAACTAATTTTGAACATAATGTGACATTAATCATTACGAATGAATGAATATAATATAGTATTCGTTTTGAAGAGTTTCGTGCTCCTGAGCTGTTCCAGTGCTTGTGCGTAACCGATGGCAAGCCGTATTTCGAGCTTTTGAGTTGCTCAGGAGCACGAAACTCTTCAAAACGAATAGGCTTATAAGTCTGAAACTATTGGGTCATATAATATGTACTCGTCTATCTAGAACACAACAGAAAAGAATTTACGACTATTTAAGACTTTTTGTATCCATTTATGAAAGCAAATGGAAATAGTTTTGTCTTTTTAATTGACAATTACTGTTTGCTTTGTATGAACGAATGACCCATAATAATAAAAAATATACTCCGTTCACGAAAGGGTGAGCACATAGTAGGCGTTTCTTTATTTATCTGAAGTTGGCAGTATTTGCTGTCACAACGTAGAATAAATTCAATGTTGCCGAATGTACCCGGCCTCGACCGACGAGCTTGCGAGTTATCAGACAACTCTATGCAATATTGACAACATTGCGTATCAATCTGACAAGAAAATAAACATCATAACCTAAAATTTTAATATACAAGGTGGAATATGTCAAATTATCATGGCCAACCGACGGCTCAACCTTTCGTGAACGGACTATATATATAATTTAAATTTCCTCAAATCGTAAAATATAACTAATTTTGATATGGAGATCGTACTTACAACATTTGTATGCCGAAATTATAGAATCACTGTCCATGGCATGGTGATATTCGTATACCGACTTTCCTAACAGCTCCTCTTCGTGGTATCCCAAGACATCTTTCATACTGAAAAAATAAATTATTTCAACCGCCATTTCATAGAAAAAACACGTTTATTCTATTTTTCAACTGAGGAAATCAATATTTTCAAAACATTTTCAGTTTTTTAGCTACTCAACAAAAATACTATTAGCAGTTTAGTTGACTTCTATTATAGAATAAGTATAGAGATCTATCAGAATAGAGGAAGTCAAATCTGCTCGAACATGAATTTTACAAAAAACTCTATAGAGAAAACCGTATATCAATATTTTTCATCTTAGATTAAGAAATAAACATGGAGATGCCCCTATGCGTGAATGGTACTGCATTGTAATCAACCAAGCAGTAGAATGAGATGGAAAGAATTTCACTGTCGCACTGGACATAGGTTAGATTTTCATTTCTACTATTCCTGAATATAATACAACATTTTCGTAATTTTGCCTTAGGTATAATTACCGGAATAACCTTAAGATAGGTAAGCAGAAAGATCACTGGATCTTGATTCATAGAAATATTTTTTTGAAGCATAATCTTTAATAATAACCTTTCAGACGAAGTAAATTCAAATTCAGTTGTACAAAAAATGTTGTTTGTAATTCGTGCGTATAATTTTTTGTCCAACTATGAGTGTGAATTCATTTCATCTAAAATATAATTATTGAAGATAATGCTTCAAGTACAATATTTTTATGCATCCAGATCCAGTGATCTTTCTATGTCGTTACTATAGAAACTTAAAATTTTTACGGCGAAAAAAAAGTACTCATTCAAGCAAAAAACTCTCATTTTACGCACTTAATACAAAAATAAATATTTTGAAATTTTTAGACTATTTGGTAATCAAGTACAATTCATGATTTCATGAGAATGAAAAAATACAGCTTATTTTCCTAGGAATGGAATCTGAAACTCGTACTTAGGCAAGTTTTTAAGATGATTGCTGCCAACGACCTCCTACATTTTTTTTACACTATAGCTGATCAAACTTGAAAGGAATTTAATAATAATAATGTAATGGAAATCCGTTCACTAGTTTTTAACTCTCTATACTAGTTTGAAAAATTTTAGGTCTTTGTTTCGGACAGTTGAATTACCTAATGTGAAATTGAAAGAACATATCGAAATACCTCTCCAAGGAGGCAATGTATTAATAACTATTCAAAACAAATGCTTAAATACTTACATTTCATCATCAGCATGGATGAATTTCATGTCCAAACTGTGTTTAGTTACAAATGTTTGTTTCGGCAGGGGTGCCTCGATGTTTGATGGATGAGGTATGGGATTTGCAATGGCTGCAAAACAATGCTTGAGTTTCTTATCAATATCAGTCCTATTTGGTTCAGGTCTTAAAATATGTCCTTTGAGGTGCAGAACCTGTAAAAGATTTTTTTCATGAATAAAGAAGGAACAAATTAACAATAATTGTTTTCATTTTACTTCTAAAAAATCAGTCAGTTGGCCGTGTAAATTTGACACATTCCATACCATATTGTCAATTTGTTAAGTTAGAGTCATGTTTCTGTCAGGTTAAGAGGCATATTTTTTGCAATATTATCTATTAAATTTCAACTGCTCCGTATTATGTAAGTTGTTAGAACTGTTCATGTAACAGATACTCATCAAAATAATTCAAAACTGATTTGATTAAATTGAATATAGTAAAACTATCTAGATTCGAATTTGGATTGCAGACAATGATGGTACATGGTGTTCTAAGATTTTCCATAACAGCCAATATCTCGACTCTCAAACAAGGCAGAATGTTAGAACAAAAATTATCTTCAATCAGAATTTGTCGGAAATAGTTATTTAATCAACATGCTTATTAAAGGCAGCAACAAATGGTCGAGAATCGAGATATTTTAACGCGTGAGCGGAGTGAACGAGTTAATAGTTCGAGATCATTAGTCGCTCGATTAATAACAGAGTTGATTACAAGATTTTTCAGACGATCTCAATATGAATATGTATGAATTCTTGATTGAAATACATTCCCATTTTGCACAGGACTTACATTTGACATAATAAAATTTCTATGTATCTACGTTCCAATAGAGTTTTGACATTTCTCGAAGTGCTTCTGGATACTTTGTTAACGGTTGCCATGAGAATTGCACATTAAAATAGCATAAATTGATCATTAAGTGGGTCATTAATGATGATCAAGTCCTTACACATTAAAATCACCTTTTTATTTTGAGATCGACGAAATTTTTTTTTCAGATAAGCACCCCAAAAATATCCTGAAATATTTTTTTAAATTTCGTTCTTATATTTTTCCTTTTCACGATTTGCCAGTAAGAGAAAAATGTTTAAAATATTTTTTATCGTTTTACGTAAATTCAACATTCAAAATAATATCGGCGCATTCGCCATTTTGCAATAGACGGCGAAAGTTTTTAAGGATTGAATCTACGTAAAATGATAAAAATTGTTTTTTCTCTCCAACCATCAAAAAATGTTGACATTTTTGTTCTATTTTCAGGTGCAAAAGTCATAAATTTCCTTACCGTACAAAAATTCACTCGTTACTTACTTAGCAACTTTTAATCCTAGGATTAAAAACGCTACTTTTAGAGCCGTATTCATAGTTGCCCTTGAGGGTGAGTGTGAGTTTTATGGTCCTTATGAATACTAGACATAAAGGTGACATTAACTGTCACTCAACTCAAGGGCGAACTATGAATACGGCTAGGCTAAGAAAATCCTTAAACTAGATACAGTTTTTTCAACAACAACATTTTCTTGTATTGTTGTTTTTATTATTGTCGCTCTTTTTCCCATAGATTTATAATTTAGTATTATAGGTCCATGCTTTTTCCATGTAAGATCACTGAAAATTTAATCCTCAGAAAGAAAGTTATTTTTCAGCAATTTTGCATTCGCTCGGCTACGCCTCGCAACTGCAAATATTGCTCGTAAAAAAAAGATGCACTTTTAATCCTTATAATATAATATAACTATTTTCTGTGACGGGAAAAAATGTGACATATTAGGTTTGTTCCAACTCAAGAATTGACCGTACAATGATCGTCAGGATTCTGCGCAATAGATAAAAATGTGTTCCAACTGAAATGTATCGTTTGAGAACGGTTTCGTTTTTGTTCCATCCTGCTTCGGGACCGTGAGTGGAACGGTTTTGTGATCGTCATTTCGATCCCTGGTCTGGAGCATGTACTGTTTGGACGGTTCTTGTACGGTCAAAGTTTAGACATGTCCATAAGAACCGATTACTAACAGTTTCGTGACCGTCAAATTACCGTACAAAAGTCAGCTGTGGAACAAACCTATTATATCTCTTGACAGGTCACAAAGTATGACTTTTTACGAAATTAGTTTTTTCTCCAACCATCAAAAAATGTTGACATTTTTGTACTATTTTCAGGTGCAAAAGTCATAAATTTCCTAACCGTACAAAAATTCACTCGTTACTTAGCAACACTTTTAATCCTTGGATTAAAAGTAATGCATTTGAAGTCTACTTGACAATCACTGTCATGATTCTGTGTTCAAATTCATAACCAAATTATGAACGATTTTTTCACTAAAACCAATTTTATTGTAATTTTGACTTGGTTGGAGAAAAAATAGTATATATTATTCGGATTAAAAGTGCCTATTTTAACTCGCAATATTGCTCGTAAAAAAAAGATGCACTTTTAATCCTTATAATATAATATACTATTTTCCCTGTCAAAAAATGATTCTCTATGTAGCCGGGAAAAAATACTCACTTTTTTCCCGGGGAAAAGAAGTAATTTCGTGGACAGTTATATTTCTTTTACTATTAAATGGTCGTTTTTTCTGTCACAGAAAAAAATAGTGTATTATACACGGGAAAATATTAGATTTTAGCTCTCGGCTTTTTGTCTCCCTCCGCTTCGCGTCGGGAAACAACACAACCTCGAGCTAAAATCTAATACTTTTTTCCCTTGTATAATGAATAACTATTTAGTATAATTTTGTGCACATCTGTCAAAAAAAAACTTGACTTTTCTTCATCACTTTGGATGAAAAAGAGTAAAGACTGTATGCATAGAAATATTTTATTGACAGCATTGTGTTCAATAATTATATTTCAGAGGATGTAAATTCACATTCATAGTTGTACAAAAACTGTTGTTTGTTTTCATGGCACATTCAAGTGAATTCTTCAACTTGACACTCTCGTGTGCCATGAAAAACACTCATTTTACGCACTTTATACAAAAATAGTTATTTATTATACAAGGGAAAAAAGTATTAGATTTCAGCTCGAGGTTATATTGTTTCCCGACGCGAAGCGGAGGGAGACAAAAAACCGAGGGCTAAAATCTACTATTTTTCCCGTGTATAATACACTATTTTTTTCTGTGACAAGAAAAACAACGATTTAATAGTGAAAGAAATATAACTTCTCACGAAATTACTTTTTTCCCCGGGAAAAAAGTGAGTACTTTTTTCCCGGCTACATAGAGAATCATTTTTTTGACAGGGAAAAAAGCAATCTCGTAAAAAGTCATATTTTGTGACCTGTCAAGAGATATAAAATGTCACATTTTTTTCCCGTCACAGAAAATAGTATATTATATTATAAGGATTTTGACTTGATTGGAGAAAAAATAGTATATATTATTAGGACTAATGCCCGATTGCACCGTTCGTCTAAACAACGTTTAAGCCCTGAAATGACGTTTCATCAATGGAATAAACGTCATTTAAGGGCTTAAACGTTGCTTAGACGAACGGTGCAATCGGGCATAAAAGTGCCTATTTTAACTCGCAATTTTGCATTCGCTCGGCTGCGCCTCGCAACTGCAAATATTGCTCGTAAAAAAAATATGCACTTTTAGTCCTAATAATATATACTATTTTTTCTCCAATCAAGTCAAAATTACAATAAAATTGGTTTTAGTGAAAATCGTTCATAATTTGGTTATGAATTTGAACACAGAATCATGACAGTGATTGTCAAGTAGACGTCAAATGCCATTACTTTTAATCCGGAGGATTAAAAGTAGCGTTTTTAATCCTAGGATTAAAAGTGTTGCTAAGTAACGAGTGAATTTTTGTACGGTAAGGAAATGTAGACTTTTGCACCTGAAAATAGTACAAAAATGTCAACATTTTTTGATGGTTGGAGAAAAATAACTATTTCTACTGGGCAGTCGTTTGAAAAAATATATAAGGGGATTGAGTACAGCGAAGTCACTGGAATCGAAATATGTAGTTATTTGCCATAACCAAAAAATTCAACGCACCTTGTAGGTTGCTGACTTCAAATTTACAGATCTTCCTTTACTTGTCAAGGTACATTTCAGTCGGATGAAGAAGGATTTCTGTGAATGATCCCCGTCGTCTTTCGCCTTGTCCGAAAATAGCTCCTTGATTTCTTCGTGGTCACATGGATGACTATAATCAAATATGTTTTGGCCCATCAAATCGATCTGCAAAACAGAAAATAGTTCAATTAGAATTCAGAAACTTGAGTATAATAGAAAAAGTGGAAATGCGGGAAAATTATTTATCATATCATATTTGACGTCAATAACTTTCAGTGTATGTATTCTGAACGTTACCAACAGAAATAATATTTAATAATAATAATTTTCTCTGAAGTTATTTGAGGAGAGGAATTTTTAAAATAACGAGTATAATCTTTGACTGTTCATTTTATGCTATTTCAATTGTTCTATTATGAACTGGTGCAGTTTTATGAAATAAGAATTTGATGAATCTGACTAATTAAAATATTAATTCAATGAAAGTTATATGAAAATATATAGTCCGTTCCCGAAAGTTTGAGCGCATAGTAGATATTTGTTTATTTATCTGAAGTTGGCAGTATTTGCTGTCATAATGTAAAATAAAGTCAACGTTGCCGAATGTTCCCACTTCCCAGTCTCGTCCGACGAGCTTGCTAATTATCAGAGAAATCTATGCAATATTGACAACATTGAGTATCAAACTGACAAGAAAATTAAGAACATAACCTAAAATTCAAATGTACACAGTGGAATATGCCAAATTTTAATGGCCAACCGACGGCTCAACCTTTCGTGAACGGACTATATGTAAGCATATTTCAGTTCAGTTTATTTTAGATACATCGACTAAAATTTAAATCAACGATTTGATTTTTCAATCAAGCTTAAACCGAGTGTGAAACTCATTGTATGAGTTATATGAAATATACTGGGTGGCCCACCACTGACAAGATGGTGATTTTGAGGGTGTAAATGAAGATATTATGAAAATATTTTTTTTGTAGGGTAATCAAAAGCACAATTTAAAATTATTTCGTTATATTCAGGATGTTTCAATACAAAGATACAGACTAAAGTTACATTTTTTTAAATGTGACTCCCTTTATATGACCTCAAAGGAGGGGAGCTCAAATTATGACGAGGTTCTCCAGATCATTCTGTACATTTGATGCACCATTCACGCGAAAAATTAAGAGAATGGAGTAATTTTTAATAGTAATGTTTAAATGAACCAGTTACGCAAGCGATACAGACAATGTCTTTCTTATTTCAAATGACAAGCCCCTTATTTCTTCATCTGGTTGAACGAACAAATTAATTTCGAAACTTTATCCTAAAGTTTTCCTATAACCTATTGTTTCTCAGCAATTCTCGATATTCACTTAATTATTCGGGAAAAAAACAACCCGAAAATGTGGCATCAGTTTTCTTCTAGCTGCTATATAGTTCTCGAGATCCCTTCAGTAGACAACAGATTGATACGCAATGTTGTCAATATCACGAAAGATTTGCATGAATCGCGAATTTCTCCCAATGTCAAATTCATCTGAAAATTGACAAATTGATAACGCAGACAGTTCTAAATACCTAATGACAGAAGATTTAAATTTTTCATTAGAGATTTACTACTTGAATTTAAGAAAAATATCATTGTTTGAACAATGGAAACTACTGGTATTGTACTATATTCGAGAATTATCATTTTTATTAGTCAATAGTGCGAATGAACAGAATCGAATAAAATGAAGAAAAAGTTCTGAAGCAAACAATATTGACGAACAGAAACAGTGTTAGGCCAAGCAATAGAGATATTTCCTTGACAAAAATACTACCTGGAAGCCACCTGTGCCATTCCGAGCAGGACAGTCCGTAGTTTATTCCCACCATGTTTTAAATACGAAAATGCCATTTTTTTTATTTGTTATTAAAAAAAACAACAAAAATACGCGTTCTTTTTAGTTTTTTCGTTGCAAAATGGAAACTATTGATGCAGTGATAACGTTGCAATGGGATGAATTGTAGAGAATTACATTGTGAAGAGAATGATGGGTCAAACGATCCGATCGAATAATTAAAACTGGAGAAAAGCGGAAAAAACCGGAAAATTGCGTGTTTTTTCTTTTAACTCTTAACTCTGCCATTTTGCAATATTAAGAACTGAAACTTCACACGATAGTAGCTATTGACGTGCAATTCATGTGTGCCAAAATTGGATTCGGTAGGATAAATAGTTTTCACATAATTCCCATTTGAATTTTTGTTGGACATATTTTCGCGGAGAGCTGGATGCGTTTGAGGTCGTCAGATTGAAATTAAAAAAATTGATTTGGAAAGAAGACGTGATCAGTAACAAAACGTCTATTCTGATTTTTCAATAAAACGCGTTTAAGTGTGTTAAAAACTAGTGAGAACATGAGGGAAAACGACCGACCAAGCGGAGTGGTCGAGTGGTGAGGGAATGAGCGAATCGAGGGGAAACGCCGCGGAAGCCAACGGTCGCCGAGTTTAATAATAATAATAATAAGAATTGTTGCGCGGACAGCGCACCAAATTTTGTACACATATACGTTTCCCCTCGATTCGCTTATTTCCTCTCCACTCGACCGCTCTCGCTCGGTCGGTCGTTTTCCCTCATGTTCTCACTAGTTTTTAACACACTTAAACGCGTTTTATTGAAAAATCAGAATAGACGTTTTGTTACTGATCACGTCTTCTTTCCAAATCAATTTTTTTAATTTCAATCGGACGACCTCAAACGCATCCAGCTCTCCGCGAAAATATGTCCAAAAAAATTCAAATGGGAATTATGTGAAAACTATTTATCCGACCGAATCCAATTTTGGCACACATGAATTGCACGTCAATAGCTACTATCGTGTGAAGTTTCAGTTCTTAATATTGCAAAATGGCAGAGTTATGA
The DNA here is from genome assembly GCA_013421045.1 of Propylea japonica. Lineage (NCBI taxonomy): Eukaryota > Metazoa > Arthropoda > Insecta > Coleoptera > Coccinellidae > Propylea > Propylea japonica. The sequence continues at coordinate 50,162,488 of CM024241.1, read as the reverse complement.
GTTAAAAAAAAAAACACGCAATTTTCCGGTTTTTTCAGCTTTTCTCCAGTTTTAATTATTCGATCGGATCGTTTGACCCATCATTCTCTTCACAATGTAATTCTCTACAATTCATCCCATTGCAACGTTATCACTGCATCAATAGTTTCCATTTTGCAACGAAAAAACTAAAAAGAACGCGTATTTTTGTTGTTTTTTGTTAATAACAAATAAAAAAAATGGCATTTTCGTGTTTAAAACATGGTGGGAATAAACTACGGACTGTCCTGCACGGAATGGCACAGGTGGCGTCCAGGTAGTATTTTTGTCAAAAAACTAATCATTTGTAGCTCTGTTGCTTGGCGTATGTATGCTCTAAACGAATCAAGGTATTATATCTGGAGTGATAAATGAACTTTAGCTGCAGTAGAATATTTAACAAGCATATAAATTAAAAACAATAGTATAACCTCAATTGGTTTTTCAACAAACCCTAGTTCTCGAAAGCTCGTCGGACGAGTCGGGTACATTCGACAAAGTTGACTTTATTTTACGTTATGAAAGAAAATACTGCCAACCTCAGATATATAACCAGAGGCCTACTTTGTGCTCGATAATATCCGAACGGAGTATATACTTTATCGAAATTCGAAATCTACACGATCAAAATCTCGATCATTAAACTGTGTTTTTACGTTCTCCGGTTCCTGGAACGGAGATGAACCTATTGGAATTCCGAATAACCATAATATTTACAAACGAAATGAAGTAATAACCTACCTGACTGATTCCAAGGTAATCGCTGACATTTTCCGATAGGTAAACGATGTCCCCATCGTTCGACAGTACCAGCAGAAATCCCTCCAAAGATTTCAAGAATGTTGAATCGTCTGCATTGATGTCTTTTTCTGTTCCAGATAGAGGAGGAGCTGAAAACAAAAATAAATTATTGATTATTAAAACAAACATAGCATACAAGAATAATTAACGAACAAAGAATATTCGAAACTTCTGTCTGATTTCAGATATTGATTACCCATCTACAAGGTTCCCAACAGAACTCACCGCTGATGTTCCTCATAATTAAATGCTAATCCTTAAAGTTGTGAAGTTTTGGGCGATCTGAACTTTTGAACTGCAGGGGGTTGAAGATCATGATAAACATCGCACCTTCACGGAATTGATAACGTTCTATATATTTTTTGAAATTTGGCAGACCCATATTGAGTGTCAATAGCCAATCTTGATTAAACAGGTTTTGCAATTCTTCGAGGAAAACTAAAAAAAAATCAGTTACAGTACAGGACGATTCAATTATCTTGGTAACCTAATTTTTCCAGAAAAGGAATGAATATTTTTTTATTCTGTTGACGATATTTGGTACAAATCAATGTTGACTTGAGATGTGCGTGAAAGTCGGAGAAAAGAATTAAGGCTCCAGGCGTCGTGGCGCTATCAAATTTTTTTTCCACGAACGTACCTTTTTCTTGTGTCATTCGAAAGATGATTTAATTCTGAATGTTCCTTCTCAATAGCATTTTTTCTATTTCTTACCGTCAGCAACCTGCAGCGTGTTTTATGTTAATTCTATTCGATTTATTTTTTTTCTGTATTGTGACAGTATGTCTTAGTTTAGAGACATAAATATGTTTGTGTTTCTTAAAATTAAAGAGACTTTGAAGCAAACTATTTTCAATCATTGTATTAATAAAATATTATATTTTATAACAATAAACATTTTTTAATAACAAACGAACATGTCAAGATATAATCTATGTATGTATAATCCATAGACTAACTAAACGGATAAATACCGGCCATTAAGATCCATACATAGATTATATATTCTCCTTATTTCATATAAGTTTGTCACACGTTTTTTTTTTATCATTATTCCGAAATTGAATTCGATATTTAGAATGAATACCACTGTTTAAATCTATGGGAGATGATTACCCTTCAGTAGGGTCCTGTAGCGGTCTTAGAAGAACAGAAGATTCGAAAATCATCACTTGGAACGCCAGACCTGGTTTAAAACACCCTCCTGGACCCAGAGCATCAATCATTGTGTCTAATATTGAAGGTATTTATTCGAATATTTTTAAGTTTCAATTTTGTAAAAACGGCGAGGCAAGGTTTTTTTCTACTGAGGTTTTTCCATGTCCTCTGGTATCATACGACAGAATAGTATGGTACCCCGTTTGCACCAACCTCAGCTAGGGACTTTTTTGTTTCATGAATTGTATTTTGTTAGCTCTCAATTCAAAAGAATATATATATATATATTTCATCATACCTAAGTTACTTTGGCCGAAATATTATATGATTTTGATATGTGTGCATTTATTATTGAAAAATGTTTATTGTTTTGAAATACAGTCGACTCTCGATAATTGAAACTCAAGGGACCAACGAAAAAGTTCAATTACCGAGAGTTCAAAATAAAATAGTTCAAATAAACAAGAGGAGTAAGGATGAAATTCAATTAAACAAGAGTTTGATTCAGAAGTACATAGGTACTAATGATATTGTATATGCGATTATGTATTATATTCTACATACATGATCTTTATGTGTATATGATAACATGAGTATTTCATTTCGAAAAGAAGTACGCAATTTTCATTTAAGTTAGTGACTTCCATCTAGCCTAGCATTGTCCAGGGTGTTTTTCTATAAGTTGAGAGCTGAGAAGAATTCATCGTTTGTTTCTGCTCTGAGGGCAGAAACCGAGAGCCTGAGCGAAAGAACTTTTTCCTCCAGGCGAGCAAATTCAGCTTGACGAAGCCTTTTCATCCTATACTGGAGACACTTCCAGTGATTCGTTTCTTATTTATTAAAAATCATGGATAATGTAGATGGTAGAATATCGAACTATTTCGCAACATCTTTTTTTCCAATGTGCCATTTTCCACCGCTTCGATAACCCGTCTTTTCTCATTGAAAGACCCTTTTTTTTCTTTCACTCATTTTTAATTCGAAAATTCGAAAACCGGTTTTAGTTAAATGCAATTCTAAGGAAGACTGCTCAAACTCAATTAAGACAAGTACAAGATGAAACGGATCACAGAAGAGTGGGGACTTCAAATTATAAGTGTTTGGGGTGATTTGACTTCAAATTAAAGAGTGTTATTGAGCAAGATGTCACAGCTACAACTTCAAATTATCGAGGGGGTCAGAACACGTTGCTTTTTTTTCACATTATCAAGTGTTATTCAAGGAACTGAAAAGAACTTCAAGTTATCGAGAGATTCAATTTATCGAGTGTCAAATTATCGAGAGTCTACTGTATAATGATTGGGAAATAGTTTGCTACAAAGTCTCTTCGATTTTAAGAAACACAATCATATCTATGTCCATAAATAGAGGCATACTGTCACAATACAGAAGAAAATGATGAAATAGAATTAATACGCTGCAGGTCACTGACGGTGAGTATAGAAAAAAAATGTTATCAGAACAAAATTTAGAATTGGATTATCTTTCGAATGAAATAATAATAGAGGTATGTTCCATTTTTGACCCTGTAAAATGGTCATTTCCGGTTATTTGTTAGGTATCATGAACCATCAGAAATTCAAAGCGATTATCCGTTCCTTATTTCGTAGTAGGTTTTCGAGAAAGAATTGTTGAATTACTGAAATAAGCAAGTAACTTCAAACGTTCAGAAATGACGGTTGAGTGTGATGTGAGCAGTTGCATTAATATTTCATTAGTTGAATGTATTTGTAATATGTAATTGCATGTATTTAACACTATGTACTTCTGATGTTGCCAAATGAAAAAATCATTCGTGTAACATACCGAAAATATGGAATTTTCCATGTCTTCTGGGCCATCATCAGATTATGAATGTCTGTGGCACAGGAATGAATCAAATTAGAAATTGCTGAATGGGGCCATAACCTATATACTAAATTCGGTTTTTCAGAGCCGCCTGTGATACCCAATCATTTTCGGATGGTCTATACTCTGTATCAATGAATTGAGCAGAAAAGCAACAAAATGCCGTAAAAATTGAATATTCTTCAAAAAAATTAAGCATATGACAGGACATAAAAAAACTGAAAATAGAACTAGAAAATGAATTCCAGAGTTCATCAATCTCTGTTCAATAGATAGTAATTTGAAAGCATTGAACCTAATACGAATCAATTCTACGATTTTATGATCGGCAATAAAACTACCTCAACCATAATAAACAATGTACAGCATTGAATATTACTGTAGAGAGTACGAGTGATAACATAAAGGTGCTGATAATTGATAAATTATGTTCAGAGTTCATTCAACAATATACCATGAAATTAACTATCGAATAATTATAATGATAAGTTCGAATGAGAATCTATCAATTTTCACGATAATCTACGAGGTAATCCGTTAATATAGCGGTAAAAAACTTACCGGACAAATTTTACTCAATTTTTTTGTAGATATGGTTGAAAAGTACATACTTCCTTCGAAATATTTTTGAGGATAACATTGCTGTTGCAATTGTTGGAAAAACACGAATTCTTGATATTTTTTAGAAATGTACCGACTAATCGCCGACCTTCGTAGTCGGTGAATGGTAGGCAAAACTAACCGACTATCCGACTATCATACTTAGTATGAATTTCTCAATGTATTTTTGTACGTTGAGTAAATTGATTTTCTATTTATATTTTTCGATTTATAATTAGTCACAGACATTCTGAGATGTACAGGGTGGGCATATTTCGATGTTTTAGTACTACAATTTTAAACCAGAGGGGATAGAAAAAATCTGATACCCATCTCGATCTCTTTTTCTGAGAAACTACAAAAGTAGTATTCATTTTTCGCTACCTTCTTTTGTTTTCGAGTTATAAGCGAAAATTGGAAAAGTGGCGATATCGAAAAACATTCATATCTCCGCTAATACTGATGATAGAGCTCTGAAATTAAAACATTATACAGGCACTTTTTTAACGTAGAATCCACCACATCTAATTACGAAGCTATGACCCAAAGTTATGTTTTTTTAAATGGGAATACCAGATTTTTGTGCCATTTTCTGAAAGCTTATTTTTTTCTTATTTCAAAAATACAGGGTGTCCCTTTACTCGACGTCACCCGGAACCGGGTGAAAAGGCAAGTAATGCTGGTTGTCAGAAAAATATAAAAAAAATCTAAGTTGCATGAATTTAAAATAATGCGCATTTAAAAAAACACGCAAAATTCCACACCTGTGACAGTCTTTTCGCCCTGTTGCCACAAATATCAACTTTTCCAACTTTTTTCTTTGCTGTGTAACCTTGAATAATGCTTGTCTAACTGTAATCAAAATTTTGATACCAGCTGCTCTAGGTTTCATAAAAATAGGGCTTACTTCTCGGAAAAAAAATTCGAAATAAACAATTCCTATTTTCAACTGACTGTATAGAAAAAAAATGTACTACGTAGGTTTGGCATGTTTTTTCAAAAGTTGGCGCATTAATGCCCGTACTCATAGTCGATGCTCAGTCAGTTCTCGTACTCAAGCAGTTCTCAAGCATTCCTTTTCATCTCATAGTACTCAAGCAATCTTTCGTCGATGCTCAGCTACCGACCAACCTTGAGCCGTGCTCGGATGTCGAACTGTCATACAAATTGTCAATATTAAAATTTCAATGTAAATGGCGGATCTCCATGGCAACTCAGCAGTGATACCACAGAAAAAAGTGAAAATAACCAGATTCCGATGATATTCGAACTCTCCGGCGAGTTTTGCCGAAGGTTTGTTTATGTGATACGATCGTTGCTAAGCATGCGAGCTCGTCTCCGCCGAGAACTGCTTGAGTATGAGATTGAGATCTGACGGAGCATCGACTATGAGTACGGGCATTAGTGAGGATTCCAAAATGGTATAATACTTTTTAATTGTAGCTGCCGTAGTTCAAATTTATTTTCGATTGCCTTTGAATACACTTTTTCGTTAACTGCTTCCCAGTAATAGAGTCCAATGGGTTCAAGTCCGGTGAACGGGCCGGCCACGAGATTGGACCAGAACGTCCGATCCATCTTCCGGGAAAAAATGTTACAAGAAAAAAAAATTTTCAGAGAAATTTCTCTGGAAAATTATTTTCTCTGGAATTTTTTTTTCTGATAACATTTTTTCCCGGAAGATGGATCGGACTGTCTGGTCCAATCTCGTGGCCGGCCCGTTCACCGGACTTGAATCCATTGGACTCTATTACTGGGAAGCAGTTAACGAAAAAGTGTAGTCAAAGGCAATCGAAAATAAATTTGAACTACGGCAGCTACAATTAAACAAGTATTATACCATTTTGGAATTCTCACTAAATGCGCCAACTTTTGAAAAAACATGCCAAACCTACGTAGTAATTTTTTTTTTCAATACAGTCAGTTGAAACTAGGCAATTGTTTATTAGAATTTTTTTTTCTGAGAAGTAAGCCCTATTTTTATGAAACCTAGAGCAGCTGGTATCAAAATTTTGATTACAGTTTAGACAAGCATTATTCAAGGTACACAGCAAAGAAAAAAGTTGGAAAAAGTTGATATTTGTGGCAACAGGAGCGAAAAGACTGTCACAGGGTGCGGAATTTTGCGTGTTTTTTTAAATGCGCATTATTTTAAAATCATGCAACTTAGATTTTTTTTATATTTTTCTGATAACCAGCATTACTTGCCTTTTCACCCGGTTTCCGGGTTGACGTCGAGTAATGGGACACCTGTGTATATAACATTGTATGGTTTGTATCAATATCCGTATAGAAAATGGTCAAAAACCTATTTTCATCTGAGTCTCAATATTTTCTATGGTTTCAACTGTTGATGAGCACAGAAAAATGGAGCCTCTTCCGTCAATCTCATTATTTCTATGCTTTCAATAATTCCTTCAAAATTATTATTATTGCTCTCCAGAATAAAATTTTCAGATAGCATATAAAATAACGCATATATAGATATGATTAAAGTCATCAATTTAATTAGAAAAGCAACAAAGGAAAAATATTTCAATGTTTAATAGTGATTAAAATAATAAGTCAATAGGTAATAATTCAGAATGAGGATCAAGTTTCACAGAAGATGCTCAAATCGTTGACCATCCGCAGCAATGCACAGTCGACACATTTTCTCTATACTTCGTACCGTATTAAATAGATGAATATTTGAAACTGTGCTCAAACAGCTTAGGAAGTCATCTCTGAGTTCATTTATGTTATCGTGACCATTCCTATAAAGTTTATCTTTAATAATAGTGTCTCAGAAAAAAAATCCATGGTGACAAATCAGGTGAACGAGCCGGCCATCTTATGGGCCCTTGGTTTCCTATCCATTTATTGCCGAAGTTGTTTGTCAATTTTTGACTGATATTTCTGCTGTTGTGAGGTGGGGCACCATCTTGTTGAAAGTAAATATTTCCTCTCTCGATAAGAGGTAAGTTGTCCAAATACTCTTCAAAAATGTGCTGCTCAATTATTTCTCTATAGCGTTGACTGTTCAAATTCCCATCGTAAATGCGATAGTTCAACACACGGTTTTTCATAATGGCACACCATACATTAAACCCGGACCTTCCTTGATCAGGAACATCTACAGTAACATGGGGATTAACGTCTGACCAAAAATGTTCATTGTGTCTGTTAAAAATACCAGCGCTACTTATATGAACTTCGTCCGATCATATAACCTTCTCAAAAAACGACGGGTTCTTCTACTCTACTTTCTCCAATACCAGTGGCAAAATTCTAACCGACATGCAGGATCTCTAGGTCGGAGAGCAGGTTGTTTCATATAGGTATAGGGTCGGAATTTATTTTTTTCAAATATTTTCAAGGCTCGCCTTCAACAATTGAAACCATACAAAAATATTGAGACTCAGATGAAAATAGGTTTTTGACCATTTTCTATACTGATATTGATACAAACCATACAATATTATATATTTTTGAAAGCAGAAGAAAATAAGCTTTCAGAAAATGGCACATAAATCTGGTATTCCCATTTAAAAAAAACTTTGGGTCATAGCTTCGTAATTAGATGTGGTGCGAAAAAGACAGCACGCCACTGGATTCTACTAAAAAAGTGCCTGTATAATGTTTTAATTTCAGAGCTCTATCATCAGTATTAGCGGAGATATGAATGTTTTTCGATATCGCCACTTTTCCAATTTCCGCTTATAACTCGAAAACAAAAGAGGTAGCGAAAAATGAATACTACTTTTGTAAGTTTCTCAGAAAAAGAGATCGAGAAGTGGGTATCAGATTTTGTCTATCTCATCTGGTTTAAAAGTTGTAGTACTAAAACATCGAAATATGCCCACCCTGTACAGAAAAGCTACCTTAGTTGGTGAACATTTTATAAATTGAAAATAGATATGATTTTTATCGAACAAATCTATAAACTAAACATTAATAAACAATCCAAACAACATGATGTCAATAAACATTTATAATCATTTTTCCTAATTTAATGAGAAGATTAAGATTTGATGAATAAAGAAGAAATATTGATGCACTTCACTATACTTCTTCAATCATCGTCCAATTGTTCGAAAAAATGTATACACGAAACTTTCTTCTTGGCGTGATTGAATTTTAATCGAGTTCTTTCTCTTTAATGAAGAAAGACATTATTATTCAGTGGTAGAGTAAAATGGAAGGACATGAGATACAAATTTAAATAGGTAACATTTTTATTCAAAAAAACACTGCTCTGATGTGTACTACACGTTTTTTGGTGGCAGCTGAAACTCAGTAACATAGAAAAACAATTATTCACAATTCACATTATTTTGTGATGGTACGGAATCGGCTGTACACGAAGCTGATTTCCGAAACCGTGATCGGCTTGGCCGATTAGTCGGCCGACTAGTCGACTGATCGGCAAAAGTGATAGTGGGCAAATCTCAAATTTTTTCACGAGTCGGTAATTATTCGAATGGAACATTTTTCGAATTTTTGTTGAATGCGATTGTTTCATGGTTGTCCAATACGGTCAACAAAATCAATATAGAGAGAAAGCAATTCAAGATTCAAGACCCGAAACAAGACTCATCATTCTCAACTTGTTGGCCTATATGTTTTTAGACTACGTGAAATATTTTAGGTAAGGATCTTTAACAGCTAGTGTTGGAATTAAATCCAAATCTTTTTTTTGATTGAGCTCATTTGAATCTGGCCGCAAAATTGTGTTGAGGATGAAGCTCACTTGTATACGGCCATGTTAAGTCATTGGTTCATGCCAACAAACTAGCAACTCTTGAAACATTGGAAGCCAATATTCAAGCCACCATTGAGGTCAAATGGCCAGATTCATTGTGAAAAAAATAGTAAAGAAACCGTTGCGGACGATTGATGAAAATCATAATTCAGAATCTTCTGTTACTTTTTACAGGGACTTTTCATGAATGATTTATATCTGAGATTTGACATGAATTTTCGAAATTTCAACCTAAAAGAGAGAGTTTTTTAATTCGTGAACCCTCTATCTTCCGTTTACGGAAAGCTTCAGTGAATCATGAATTTCACATACGCTGTAATGTGTGATCCCTGAACTACAGGGTGTCTGGTGGCAGATTTATATTTTCAAAGTTAAATAAAAAAAATGCTATTTGACATATCATTTAATTAAAACATTGAATGACAAAATAATCATGCGGATTTTTTTTTTGAAAATTATACCATCCAAATGTTTTCCATCGAGTTTTACACACTGTTCAAAACGGAGCCTCTTGTTCTCCGCCACACGTTGCAGTAAACTCGGTTCAATTTTGCTGATTTCTCGATGAATATTTTCTTACCCTAGGGCAATGCAATGCTCTTTGGTGTTTCAGTCGAGGGTCTTGGAGACCAGTAACGGCAGTTTTGCTTATTTACGTGCCTGTTTAAATGGAAATGAGCCTCGTCGCTCCAAAAAATGCGATTCACTGTTTGAAAACGTTCCAACACATCGTTTGACAAAATGTTTTGCGTAAAAAAACTTCATTTTCTTTAAGTTCTTGAACGATTCGAATTTTGAATGGATGGAACTTAGATCCTTTCTTTAAATTTCATGAACAATCGTCCTGGGAAGTCCCAGTGAAGCTGCCCTTTTCCGTATCGAAAGTCGTGGATTTTCACGTGAACTCTCTTCAACCAGTTCAATGTTTCCGGGAGTCCTTGAAATCGACTGGGCCCTGGCCGTGGGGTGTTTTATAGCCGTAGCAGTTGTGCGGAACCTTTGCACCCAGAAACGAATTGAATTCACACTCGGCCCATCAGTTATCCGTCGAATATCGAAGTGTGAACAAAATTGTCGACGAGCAATTACGTAGGAATCGTTACTCTTGAAAAATGCCTCGATGGCGAACGCGCGATGCTCATTCGACCACTGCGACATTGTGACTAAGAAATCCGCATGACCACTGATTCCAACGACACTACCCTCCCCCCGCGCAGTTTATTACTTGTTGAAATATTCGTATTTCAAAACATAAGCTTCCACCAGACACCCTGTACAACTTTAAACCCAAAGAGATGAAGAAAAAGGAATGGCACATTGTGTTCATCTCCTTTTAAGAAACTCATAATAGCGTCAAACGCATCATTATATCTTCTTTAGTTTTTGAGTTATTGGCCAAAATACAAGGTGGTCCAGATCGTAACCAAGAAATTTTAACCACGTATTCTACGACAAAAATAAGCCCTAGTTTGTCATATGAACATATGTCGAGAAATGTTTCCTCTCCGGGATACGGGGTGTAAAAATTATAGAAAAAAAATGTTTTTTATTAATAACTTTCACACTGCTTGAAATATTTTTATGAAATTTGAGACATAGGTTTTGAGCGTCAAAAAGCACTTTTTACATAATATCATTTCTTTTCTATTCTACCAGTGGCGTCCGTACTGCAGCGAGACTGAATATTTTTGAATGAAATAATGATACGCCACTGGTTTTTCCGACAGTAAAAATAACCATTTAAATCCTTAGTTAATTTGGTACAAATTCGGTCTCTTGACTTTTTGCTGTACGAGGCACCGTTTCCGGTTAAAAAATAAAATACATTCTCATGCATGAAGAAATCGCCAAAGTTTCGTTCACAAAAATAGTCTTATTATTATTATGTGCCTACCTTATCAAATTTTGGCGATTTCTTCATGCATGAGAATGTGTTTTATTTTTTCAACCGGAAACGGTGCCTCGTATAGCAAAAAGTCAAGGGACCGAATCTGCACAAAATTAAATAAGGATTTAAATAGTAATTTTTACTGTCGGAAAAACTAGTGGCGTATAATTTTTTATCTGAAAATATTCAGCCTCGCTGCAGTACGGACGCCATTGGTATAATAGAAAAGGAATGATATTATGTGAAAAGTGCTTCAAGACGCTCAAAACCTAAGTCACAAATTTCATAAAAATATTCCAAGCAGCGTGAGAGTTATTAATGAAAAAAAATTTTATCTATAATTTTAACAGCGCGTATCTCGGAGAGGAAACATTTCTCGACAAAATATGGTTATATGACAAACTAGGGCTCATTTTTGACGTAGAATACGTGGTTAAAATTTCTTGGTTACGATCTGTACCGCCCTGCAGATATTTGAGCAATTTCAACTTGATCATTAACGTACCTGTTTGTGCTATGATCTCGAAACAAAAACATTATAAATAAATTATAAATACACATTTTCATCGTACGTGAATTAATCTAAGGGCAGTATATGATGTTATATATTTTTGAAACGAGAAAATAAAAGAGATTTTCTTCAAGTAAAGATTAGTTACTGTTTCCATAAGAACAAACATAAGTTTATGTACTACTAATAAATCAGGAAGATTAGATTAGATAAAGCATATTGAACCACTTGATTCCAATCAAAAAAGTGATTTTATTATGTTTTTGTTTCAAGTTCACAGCACAAACAGGAACGAAGATAATGACAAAAGTTGAAGTTGCCCAAATGTCAATTTTGGCTCATAACTCAAAAACATGAAAAGATATAATAATGTTGACGATATCATAAATTTTTCGAAAAGAGAAAAACGCGATTTCTATTCATTTTTCTCTGTCTCTTTAGGTTGAAAATTTGTAGTTTAGGGATCACCAATTCTGGTCAACCTTGCTAAAGCTTGTTTGAGTTTAGTCATTGTATAATGTTCGAAACTTTCTTTCTGTTTTCCAATTGTTGCTAAACATAATTGAAGATTCTGAAATTTTGTTATTGAAATCAGAAATGTTATTTGCCAAATACTGGATGATAACATCAGTTCCCTCGAACTTGTCAAGTAGATATTCATCGATAAGGATAACGATAACTTTCGGGAATATTCAATATTATTGTATCCAAAATTCCAAATTGCCTAGACCAAAGTACCGGATCCATACATGAATGGCTTACTCGAAGATACTCACCTAAGTTGATCATGTCTCTGACTCGAAGATACGAAATCGCTAATCTCATGATTGAAGCTTTATCCAATTGTGAAACCTGTTCTTGTGAAATCGGAAGCGCTGCGGCCAAGTCTGCGAAAATTTCCGTTTCTTTGGAACGACGACAACGAGCTGCATCTCTTGACTTTTCCTTCCTCTTCTCATTATTCCTGAAACAATAGAAATCGACAATTAGAACGATCAATTTTCCCATATAACTAAATGAAGTGTTGAAGTTATGAACTTCAATCTGTTTCGAGTAAGTTCTCATTTTCATAGCTAGTCAGAAAGGTTCATTTGATAGATAAGGATTGAACAGAAAAGTTGATTTCATAAAAGAACACAATGAAACCAATAGCTCTCAGGATATGTACAAGAGCGCAAAAGCTTCAGACTTCACCTCATGCAGTAAATCAAATACGGAAAACTATAAAAAAAATTGAAAAATTCCATGCCAGACCGAGATTCGAAAGCAGGACTTCTCGCATGGAAGTCAATAACTCTAACCTCTAGTACATGGCAGCTCAGATTCAATAAACTGTACTCCGCCACTAAGAGCTTCGGGTTTCATATGCGTTGATTCGAACAGGAGAATAAGTTCATGAATGAATAAAATGAAACCAAGAATTGAGGATGCTCAAAATATCGTTTTTAGATATGAATGAACGCATGCAACTCGTATTATGTTTGTTTGTCGCAGAGAGTTCGACAATTATTATTATACACGTGCGTCATTGAAACAAAATCTGTTTTGCCATAACTTTATAACCCCCTCTGTTGTGTTCCAATTGTTACACCGTGTGATTTCTTTTTTCATCATCAAGACACATCTTTCTTGACAATTTCATTCTTTCTTTCTAACAAATTCCACCATTCAGCTATGGCTATAAAAGTACTCATCATACCAAATACGGAATCTCAAATCAATGAGGAGCAGTTTGAAAATATTGGTAAACATAAGGAAAATATTTCAATGACTATAAATTCGAAACAACCCAACTCAAATTGGATATTCAGGTTATCAATCTATCATGGAAATCGAGTTTTAAGCTCTGTTTCAAGGTTAAGCGTATTTAGGTTCAGACCAGCAGTACTAGCCAGCAGGCCTCATATTCTGGACAAGTGTTCTTCCAAAGCGTATACGAACTTTATTGCGCGAGTCCCTTTTTTACCTGCAAAAATGTACAACGCGCAATGAAGTTCGTATTCGCTTCGAAAGATCACTTGTCGAAAATACGGCCAGGAAATTTCAGATTGATTATCTGGGTTTTTTTCGGATCTAGTAGTTCGAATGGAACTGCAATATAATTATAAGAGTTGCATTATAATTTTTCGCGAAATGTATTATCAAGATGCCGAATACTTCATTCGGCTAAGTAACCGCCAGGATGAGAGAGCGTTTTAGAACAGTTTCTTAACCTGAAGCACTACTACTTATTCGACTTGAATTTTTGAATCATTATCGCAATAAATCACTATAGCTTCAGTGCAGTATACGAGGTCTGGTTGAAATAAAAAGTGAATTTTGAAATTCGTCTTGTAATGGTACACATATGTTTATCTAATGTTGGTATTTTTAGCCAATTTTTATTAATAGTATTTTGGTGACAACTGAACAGGTGAGTGACTTTTTCGTGTTCTTCGATTTTGGACTCTTGAGAAAAATGGATCGGAGATTACAGCACCCGTATTGAAGTTGCGTTGAAATTGAAATTAACTACTCTAAAGCTTTCGTTTCGGCGGGTCCACTTCAAAGGTTCTTCATGATTTTCTAGCCAAAAACAACATGGTACAATTAGGTAATAATATTGAAGATGGATACCGAAAAGTACATTTCAGAAGTACTTCGAAGATTGGAAAAAAGCGCTAATTCCTGAGAGGGGTACAAAATGGATAGTGATAAATACAAAAATATCAAATACTCCTCATAAAATTCAAAATTTACATTTTCTCCTAAAAAGACCTTGTACACGATTTATCGGCAATGTCAATATATCTCACCACAATGATCTTCCTCTACTATTTCTACCAGTCATAATGACCTCCACAGACTTCATTCACAATGATGACCGACACATTAATTATCTAAACAACTGATATTGATTGGCGTACTCCCTGAGATAACCACCGACTGACTCTACCAATTAACGGTCTAACAGTAATTGAGCACTATATCATATTTCGATCAGATGATCTACTGGTCCAAAACGGAAGATGGGATCGGGAGTTCGCGCATAAACTATGGCTTTGAGGTGTTGCATGTGATCCCTTCAATCGGCGTGCTTTCAAAATCAAAATTGAAATTATTCTTTCTATCAAATGTGGTGGGTATTGAGTATCTAGTAGAAACTCGTTAAAACTATATAATCAATACCCAATAAATTTTATAGAAAGAAAAATTTCCAATTTTTGGACGAAAAATATCCAAACGAAATTCTAATGATGATCAGGTACAAACAGAAAACCGTCAAGAACAACCAAATTTGTTGAACGTTATTTCTTATATTCCTGGCCTTTCAGAAAAAATAAGAAGAATTGGTTCCAAATTCAACATAAGAACTGTTTTCAAACACAAAATGATTTGAGATCCATTCTAACCAAAACGAAACCATTGAATGAGACACAAAACTAAAAAAAATGTGTTTACAATATTCCCTGTATATGTGGAAAATCTTATACAGGAGAGACATCAAAACCTTTAGAGATAAGAAAACGCGAACTTAAGAACAACATCAAAAATAGAGACATTACAAGATCACAAATCGCTGATCATGTATGTTCAAATAGCGGGAATCATATGATGAATTGAAACAACACAAAGATCCTAATGCCGAAACCTGATAATTATAAAAAGAAAATTAAGGAATACACATGTATTTTGTAAGATGGAAATAGAGAATTGGGCGAATTTTTCTGTTTGAATAGATCGTATTCGGATTGATTTATTGAAGAAAGAAATGACATCAGGAAATTTCAAAATTAAATAATCTCTATGCGTTGACAACTTTTCATGTCAATTAGACTGAAAAAAAATACAATTCCAAAGATTTCATAAGTTTGTCTAAAGAAGGAGTCTGATATAGACACCGAAACGTTACATTATCCTCTTCATTTATTTCCTTTTATAGTTTTACTGTTAGGCAATAATTTTTTCAAAACTAATTTGCTCGTGACAAATTTGTTCAAAGTTTAAAGCAGGATCATTTCATCTTAATCAGAAGAAATTTAATTATTTCTGTTTCAGAGACTGGGAGTGAAAACCTGAAAAGTTTTCCAGAAATGCTATACATCTTACCACGACGATTTTGCTTTCCGATTTCTATCCGTCATGACGACATCCACTGACTTCACTCACCGACACATCAATTATCTAAGCAACTATTGATTGGCGTAGATACTCCCTGAGATAATCACCGACTGTCTCTACCTAGCGGTAATTGACCACTTTATCATAGTTCGATCACACGATCTACTGGTCCAAAACGGAAGATGGGATCGGTAGTTCAGTTCGCGCATAAACTATGGCTTTGAGGTGTTGCATGTGATTCCCTCAAACTCCGTTCTTTCACAATCAATAAAAATTTATTACCAGAACGAGATTCCAACGAAAGACTGTTGCTGGAAGTCAACAGCTCTAACAACTAGGCTGTGGGATTTTAGATTGAAAAGGCTGTATTTCACCAATAAAATAGATTCGGTTTTTATATGCTTTGATTTGTACAGGAGTTCTGTTTATGGATGATTCAAATGAAACCAAGAATCATCAGGATATTCACATTTGTAAGTAGTTTTCTGCTTCATTGACGTGATGGGGATTTTGACTTTTTAGACGAACTTCTTCTGAATCAACTGTTCAGTGAATTTCATGGGTTTGTCTAAGCATGTACCGAGATTGGTTATTCTTGTGTTTACAACAGGATATATTCATACATGTCCACTACATTATAACGTCATAGACCATGGTCACAGAGTTCGAAAACTACATATTATTACATGCTTTTGCTGATGAAACTAACCAACAAACTTCGTTCGCTAACGAACTCAAACGGGATATTCTTGTATCAAACCTATCCAGAGAATCCTAAAGGTTTCAAAAGGTTATGGGTATTTAGTGTCAAACAAGGAATTCTTTCCTCATTTGAATTCAATAGGTACATAAGAGCGTTATGCAAGAAAGCATTATTATTTTTCGGAAAATATAGAACGATGCCGAACATAAAGTCTGACGAGGATAACGCCAAGGTGGTCAATCGCTCTGTAAGTGTTTTAACCAGGAAGCACTATCTCTTAGAATTTCCAAATTATATCCACAATAAAGCACGTTAGCTCAATTATTCTAAATTCATCTGTAATACATCTTACCACGATGATCTTGCTTTCCGATTTCTATCCGTCACAATGACATCCATTGACTGATCAATTTTCAAAAGTTTTTCAACCCGAAGCACTTCTGGAATTTCCAAAATTATATTCGCAATAAAGCACTTGACCTCAAGAATTCACAATCCATCTGAATCTACAGGATCAATACACCTTACCACAAAGAACTTGCTTTCCTATTTCTATCCGTCATGATGACCTCCACTGACTTCACTCACAACGATGACCGACAGATCAATTATCTAAGCAACTATTGATTGCCGTAGATACTCCCTGAGATAATCACCGACTGACTCTACCAATTAACGGTCTTATAGTAATTGACCACTTTATCATAGTTCGATCATAGGATCTACTGGTCCAAAACGGAAGATGGGATCGGGAGTTCAGTTCGCGCATAAACTATGGCTTTGAGTGTTGCATGTGATTCCCTCAAACTTCTTTCACAATCAATAAAAAATTTATTACCAGAACGAGATTCCAACGAAAGACTGTTGCTTGGAAGTCAACAGCTCTAACAACTAGGCTGTGGGATTTTAGATTGAAAAGGCTGTATTCCACCAATAAAATAGATTCGGTTTTTGTATGCGTTGATTTGTACAGGAGTTCTGTTTATGATGATTCAAATGAAACCAAGGATCATCAGGATGTTCACATTTGTAAGTAGTTTTCTGCTTCATGAACGTGATGGGGATTTTGACTTTTTAGACGAACTTCTTCTGAATCAACCGTACAGTGAATTTTATGGGTTTGTCTAAGCATGTACTGAGATTGGTTATTCTTGTGTTTACAACAGGAATATATTCATACATGTCCACTACGTTATAAACGTCATAGACCATGGCCACAGAGTTCGAAAACTACATATAATTATATTCTTCTGCTGATGAAACTAACCAACTAACTTCGCCCCCTAAAGAACTCAAACGGGATATTCTTGTATCAAACCTATCCAGAGAATCTTAAAGGTTTCAAAAGGTTATGAGTATTTAGTGTCAAACAAGAAATCTTTTCCTTATTTGAATTCAGTGGGTACATAAAAGCGTTATGCAAGAAAGCATTATTTTTTCTAGAAAAGAATATAACGATGCCGAACATAAAGTCTGACGAGGATAACGCCAAGGTGGTCAATCGCTCTGTAATATAGTGTTTTAACCAGGAAGCACTATCTATTCGAATTTCCAAAGTATATCCACAATAAAGAACTATAGCTCCATTATTCAATTTCATCTGCAAAAGCAATACATCATACCACGATGATCTTGCTTTCCGATTTCTATCCGTCATAATGACATCCATTGACTGATTGACAATTTTCAAAAGTTTTTCAACCCGAATCACTTCTGGAATATCCAAAATTACATTCGCAATAAAGCACTTGAGCTCAAGAATTCACAATCCATCTGAGTCCACAGAATCAATACACCTTACCACGAAGAACTTGCTTTCCGATTTCTATCCGTCATGATGACCTCCACTGACTTCACTCACAACGATGACCGACACATCAATTATCTAAGCAACTATTGATTGGCGTAGATACTCCCTGAGTTAATCACTGACTGTCTCTACCATTAACGGTCTAGCGGTAATGACCAGTTTATCATAGTTGGATCATAGGATCTACTGGTCCAAAACGGAAGATGGGATCGGGAGTTCAGTTCGCGCATAAACTATGGCTTTGAGTTGTTGCATGTGATTCCCTCAGACCCCGTTCTTTCACAGTCAATAAAAAATTTATTACCAGAACGAGATTCCAACGAAAGACTCTTGCTTGGAAGTCAACAGCTCTAACAACTAGGCCGTGGAATTTTAGATTGAAAAGGCTGTATTCCACCAATAAAATAGATTCGGTTTTTGTATGCGTTGATTTGTACAGGAGTTCTGTTTATGGATGATTCAAATGAAACCAAGAATCATCAGGATGTTCACATTTGTAAGTAGTTTTCTACTTCATCAACGTGATGGGGATTTTGACTTTTTAGACGAACTTCTTCTGAATCAACTGTTCAGTGAATTTTATGGGTTTGTCTAAGCATGTACCGAGATTGGTTATTCTTGTGTTTACAACAGGAATATATTCATACATGTCCACTTCATTTA
Source organism: Propylea japonica (assembly GCA_013421045.1). Classification (NCBI taxonomy): domain Eukaryota; kingdom Metazoa; phylum Arthropoda; class Insecta; order Coleoptera; family Coccinellidae; genus Propylea; species Propylea japonica. Next base: position 50,143,643 of record CM024241.1, on the reverse strand, counting down.
AAACATCATATACCATGGTCACAGATTTCGAAAGCTACATATAATTGCATTCTTTTGCTGATGAAACTAACTAACTAACTTCGCCTGCTTAGGAACTCAAATGGGATATTCTTGTATCAAACCTATCCAGAAAATCCTAAAGGTATCAAAATGTTATGAGTATTTAGTGTCAATCAAGAAATTCTTTCCTGATTTTAATTCAATAGGTACAAAAAAGAGTTATGCAACGAAGCGTTATTTCTGACGAGGATAACGCCAAGGTGGTCAATCGCTCTGTAATAGTGTTTTAACCAGGAAGCACAATCTCTTCGAATTTCCCAATTATATCCACAATGGAGCACTGTAGCTCAATTATTGAAAATTCATCTGCAAAGGCAATACATCTTACCACGATGATCTTGCTTTCCGATTTCTATCCGTCATATTGACATCCATTGACTGATCAATTTTAAAAAAGTTTCTCAACCCGAATCACTTCTGGAATTTCCAAAATTACATTCGCAATAAAGCACTTGAGCTCAAGAATTCACAATCCATCTGAATCTACAGAATCAATACACCTTACCACGAAGAACTTGCTTTCCGATTTCTATCCATCATGATGACCTCCACTGACTTCACTCACAACGATGACCGACACATCAATTATCTAAGCAACTATTGATTGCCGTAGATACTCCCTGAGTTAATCACCGACTGTCTCTACAAATTAACGGTCTAGCGGTAATTGACACTTTATCATAGTTCGATCATAGGATCTACTGGTCCAAAACGGAAGATGGGATCGGGAGTTCAGTTCGCGCATAAACTATGGCTTTGAGGTGTTGCATGTGATACCCTAAGCCCGCCCCGTGCTTTCGTTGGACAGCTTCCAGACCGAAGATGAGGTCCGTCACATGAGTAATTTTTCCAAGAAGGAGATTTATGGCAGGAATTTTACGGGATTAGGATTTTCTCTAGGATGATTGAGAATGTCCACATGCTAATTCGTAGAATCGGAGATCCCATTCACTTTTATGTGCATTGGTTTTCTGTGCAAAATCACGTATGCTGATCTTTTAAGTGCTTGGAAAATTATTTGCACAGAACCACTAACTTGCTTCCTTCGAACATCACGTCCACTGTGATGAGTGATTACTGCATTCAACTATTTTCACTTGAAATGGGCACATAATATACAACACCTTTCTGTATAATATTTTTGATCGTGAAAATGGATACCTTGATTTCAAATTAAATGGTACGAACAAGAATATCTATATATGCGTCACTCGTTTATAACTAAAATTAAATTCGATTTGAAAATTGATACAACACATGTGATTTTCAGAATAAATTGATGAATATTCACAAAATCGTGAAGGTAAACAATTGTCAAAAACACTGAAGGAGTCAGAAGCTTCTGATCGTTTGTTCGAATTGAAACAGAAATAATTCGAATTTGAAAGTCCAGAAAACTTTAGGTCTCATTCTGTTCAATTGTGAACGTAACTTTACTTTTCAATCCTCATGAATCCTGATGAATATTCACAAAATCGTGAAGGTAACCAATGTCAAAAACACTGAAGGAGTCAGAAGCTTCTGATCGTTTGTTCGAATTGAAACAGAAATAATTCGAATTTGAAAGTCCAGAAAACTTTAGGTCTCATTCTGTTCAATTGTGAACGTAACTTTACTTTTCAAACCTCAAAACTGCACAGGAAATGGTCAAGTTCTCTGTTGTATTCTGTATTCGAAAAATAATACATGTTTGTATTTTCAAGGAAATTTGAAGATCCTTGTTGATGGTATATAAGACAAAAGTTCTTGTCACTCTTAAGTCTGAATTATATACCTCCAACTCTATTCCAGAGTTTTTTGAGCTTCTTAGAATCATGAAAAAATACATTCACTAGTACATTTCAATTCAACCCCTCCCCAAACTATGCGTTTTCAAAATATTTTGAACCAGTATTTAAAGTCCGTAGAGACATTGTATGTTCAATAAAAATCTTCTTCTTAAATATACAGGGTGTCCTAAGATATTCCATATAGTCAATGTTTCGGCCCTCAGAAATGGTAGAAAATTCAAATGAAAGCAAGAGCTCTTCAGAATCCGCCATTGAAATTTTATTTCTGATGACCACTCCTAAAAACTACGCCCATATATTTTTTCAATAGCACTTTCAAATTTTTTTCCTTTAAATGATTCCCCACTAAAAGAAATGCGATTTCTAATCATTTCAAGTAAGTTCAACCCTTAAAAATGATAGCTTCAAATTGTGGCGCATTCACCATTTTGCGATTCAGGGTGAAATATTTCTGGGGTCACAAGATATTCAATTCAATACCTAGAATAAACAAATCATCAACACAAATACTTTGAAACACACCAAAACAACTCAATAATTGGAATAATTTAATAAGTTGTGAAAATAAAACAAAGTGGATATGCCCTAATTTATAATTATTATTTTTAAGGGTTTGAGCTCGGGTTTGAGTCTACGTAAAATAGTAAAAAAAATATTTTAATATATTTTTTGTTAAGGAATCGTTTACAGGAAATAAATAAAGGATGGAATTCGAACAAAATTGGATATATGAACATGTACTTCTGAAATATTTGAAAAAATTATATTTCAAATGGTAACTTGCGGACCTTTTGAATTCATTTCATGGGTAGAAACGAGTAGAATAGATCAGTTTAGGTACCTATATTGAGAAAATTTCAAGTCACGTTATACAGGGTGTCCCAAAACTCTACGTCAACCCGGAACCGGGTGAAAGAGAAAGTAATGCTGGTTGTCAGAAAAATATAAGAAAGAATCTAAGTTGTATGATTTAAAATAACGGGCATTTAAAAAAACACGTAAAATTCCCACACCCTGTGACAGTCTTTTCGCTCCTGTTGCCACAAATATAACTTTTTCCAACTTTTTTTGCTGTGTAACCTTGAATAATGCTTATATAAAAACTGTAATCAAAATTTGGATACCAGCTGCTCTAGGTTCATAAAAATTGGGCTTGCTTCTCAGAAAAAAAAATTCAAAATAAAAAATTGCCTAGTTTCAACTGACTGTATTGAAAAAAAATGTACTACGCTAGATTGGCATGTTTTGTCAAAAGTTTGCGCATTAAGTAAGGATTCCAAAATGGTATAATACTTGTTAAATTGTAGCTGCCGTAGTTCAAATTTATTTTCGATTGCCTTTGAATACACTTTTTCTCAAACTGCTTCCCAGTAAAAAAGTCCAATGGATTCAAGTCCGGTGAACGGGCTGGCCACGAGATTGGACCAGAACGTCCGATCCATCTTCCGGAAAAAATGTTACCAGAAAAAAAAATTTCCAGAGAAAATAATTTTTCGAGAAAAAATTTTTCCCGAGAAATTTCTCTGGAAATTTTTTTCTTGGTAACATTTTATCCCGGAAGATGGATCGGACGTTCTGGTCCAATCTCGTGGCCAGCCCGTTCACCGGACTTGAATCCATTGGACTTTTTTACTGGGAAGCAGTTTGAGAAAAAGTGTATTCAAAGGCAATCGAAAATAAATTTGAACTACGGCAGCTACAATTTAACAAGTATTATACCATTTTGGAATCCTTACTTAATGCGCAAACTTTTGACAAAACATGCCAATCTAGCGTAGTACATTTTTTTTCAATACAGTCAGTTGAAACTAGGCAATTTTTTATTTTGAATTTTTTTTTCTGAGAAGCAAGCCCATTTTTATGAAACCTAGAGCAGCTGGTATCCAATTTTGATTACAGTTTTTATATAAGCATTATTCAAGGTTACACAGCAAAAAAAAGTTGGAAAAAGTTTATATTTGTGGCAACAGGAGCGAAAAGACTGTCACAGGGTGTGGAATTTTACGTGTTTTTTTAAATGCCCGTTATTTAAAATCATACAACTTAGATTCTTTCTTATATTTTTCTGACAACCAGCATTACTTTCTCTTTCACCCGGTTCCGGTTTGACGTAGAGTTTTGGGACACCCTGTATAACGTGACTTGAAATTTTTCTCATATAGGTACCTAAACTGATCTATTCTACTCGTTTCTACCCATGAAATGAATTCAAAAGGTCCGCAACGTCCGATCCATCTTCCGGAAGAAAATGTTACCAGAAAAAAAAATTTCCAGAGAAAATAATTTTTCGAGAAAAAATTTTTCCGAGAAATTTCTCTGGAAATTTTTTTTCTGGTAACATTTTTTTCCGGAAGATGGATCGGACGTTCTGGTCCAATCTGGTGGCGAGCCCGTTCACCGGACTTGAATCCATTGGACTTTTTTACTGGGAAGCAGTTTGAGAAAAAGTGTACTTTTTTACTGGGAAGCAGTTTAAGGCAATTCAAAGGCAATCGAAAATAAATTTGGACTACGGCAGCTACAGTATTATACCATTTTGGAATCCTTACTAAATGCGGCAACTTTTGACAAAACATGCCAAACTTGCGTAGTACATTTTTTTTCAATACAGTCACTTGAAACTAGGCAATTGTTTATTATGAATTTTTTTTCTGAGAAGCAAGCCCAATTTTTATGGAACCTAGAGCAGCTGGTATCCAAATTTTGATTACAGTTTAGACAAGCATTATTCAAGGTTACACAGCAAAAAAAAGTTGGAAAAAGTTTATATTTGTGGCAACAGGAACGAAAAGACTGTCACAGGGTGTGGAATTTTGCGTGTTTTTTAAATGCCCATTATTTTAAAATCATGCAACTTGAATTTTTTTTATATTTTTCTGACAACCAGCAATACTTGACTTTTTCACCCGGTTCCGGGTTGACGTCGAGTTTTGGACACCCTGTATATGGTTTCACACCCGATTATACGCAAATAGTTTTTTTCTTCATTTTTCCTAGTAGATAAGAAGGGACATTCCGACGAAATTGTAGCACTTCATTCCTTTCGAAAACAAGAGTGCAGAAAAATAAGGAGTTTCAATGTTTGTTCCAAATAAGTGAAATTCTTCAATTATTATGATTCAGTTATATTAAATACACTGAAGATTATTGAATGTTATATCTAAATCTACCAACCTTCGGACCTCATCAGACTATGTATTCATTATCTGATAAAAATCCACGCATAAAACATAATATTGAGTTCGTTTATTTTGGTAATTCACCATATGATTTAGCATTAAAGGAGATAGACCGGCGCTGTGAAGTTAGCGACCGGTTGACGAAAATTCCCGAAGCGACGCTCCAGTGGCGTCAGCAAAACCTTGACCGACCGAAAAAATTTTCATCATTTTCCGGTCATTAAGCTGTGAACGTGACCGCTAATGATTTAAATAATTAAAATTAGCTCCTTTATGCATAAGGTATATTTGCTGTGATTGCCACAAAAATTGACGGAAATTTAACGTGCAAAATAAGGAGTGAATTATAATTTTATTATAACATACAGGGTTTCCTTTTAAGTTGGCCTATTAGACGTTTTAGGAAAACCAGTGAATATTTCGTTCTGAAATGTTGGTGCAGCCTTGAGGGTGAAGGAACTCTTCGCCTAAAATATTTTCGAGTCGACAGTGTTGCCACGTCTATATCAAACGCATATCTACTTTCTCATTTCAAATGGAACTACCTATATTTTCATTTATGTATCGATTCAATACCAAATTCGCAGTATAACCCACTAAAAAAATTCTCTGCTATGCACTGTTGCCAAGTTATTCACAAATTTCTGAAATTTGACATTTGCATTGTCAGTTTGGAAATGCAATATCTCGATTATTTTTTATGCGAACGGAACCCAACTCAGCAGTCTCATAGTAAATACTCTATGCATTATGATGGGGTATATAAGGTATTTTTACATCGTAAGGTTTGTCGGAGATATTGCTCCGGAAATGTGAAACTCAAAATTGAAATTTCGAGATTTTCAAATGGCAACCCCATATTTATTTTACGTTCGCTTCGAAATAAAAAATGAATGGCAGTCTCCTTTTACACTAACTATTTATTTCGGATAGTTTTCGAATGAGATGAAAGATTCTGAATTTTTCAGTATTTATAGTTCATGATCTATGGTCCTGTTTACGATGAAATGGTTCAATGATTATGGCGTGAATTGTTGAAGTAGATTCTATAGTTGAAATCATAAAAAGTATTCGATGATCATGGATTGTCATAGAAAAATTTTACCCATATTATTCAACACACGATTCGGGTTGTTTCACAATTCACGGGGAATGCCAAAAAATATTGAAAGGACCTGCAGGATCTTTAACAATCGTTATTCATATTCGAAATTTTTTTCTAGCCACGGCCTTGGACAGACCCCTCCCCGAATTTTTTTCTAGCTACGGCCTTGCGCTGCATATCGTTAGAAATTAAATATACTACAACCATATGGAAATACAACTACTATTGTCCAAATGGTCAGCAATATTTTGCCGAGATTATTTTCTCGTGAACATCAGAAAAATCAAATTCTGAAACTGCTAAATTATAACCGTATATACAGGGTGAATCCTGTTGAACTGTACATACTTCACACAGAGATAGAGGACACTTTGCTGGTTTCAAAAGACCCCACATGAATGGTCTCAAACGATTCGTTTGAATTATACAGGGTGATTTCCAGTTTGGGTCATATTTTCAAATGCTCTATTGGACGAACGAATAATCACAAATTCATCAAATTGGTACGTAGGAGGACTGTATCAATCTCCATCTAAGCTAAGTAGCAGATATCAGTTTCCAGGACCGGACTCTATTTTTCTGATATTATCGGATTTATGAAAAAAAACACCCTGTAGATGAGAAAGTCAATAAACCTGTCATGACAGGTCAAACTACACTGAAAACTCTTCAATGAAGAGTAATAAAATCACGTGGCACACCTCCAATTTTAGAGAAAAAAATATTGAATATGCGTACTCGGAGATAAATTTTTTGGACGGCCTAATTCTCATGGAAAACCATACCCAAATGTATCAAAAGTTGAAGACAGGGAAATATCATCAGTTTAAATCCTCTCGATATTCAAATATTCCAATATTCAGGTAATTTTCGTCAGTTTCCAGGACCGGACTCTATTTTTCTGATATTATCGGAATTTATAAAGAAAATCGCCCTGTAGATGAAAAAGTCAATAAACCTGTCATGGCAGTTTAAACTACATTAAATACTCTTCAATTAAGAGTAATAATATCACGTGGCACACCTACAGATTCAGAGAAAAAAAATTGAATATGGGTGCTCGGAGATAATTTTTTTTTGTACGGCCTAATTTACTAAAAACATACCCAAATGTATCAAAAGTTGAAGACAGGAGAATATTATCAGTTTAAATCCTCTCGATATTCAAATATTGCAATATTCAGGTAATTTTCGTCAGTTTTCAGGACTGGACTCTATTTTTCTGATATTATCGGAATTTATAAAGAATATCACCCTGTAGATGAAAAAGTCAATAAACCTGACATGGCAGTTCAACTAACTTAATACTCTTCAATAAAGAGTAATAACTCACGTGGCACACCTACAGATTTAGAGAAAAATAATATTGAATATGCCTACTTGGAGAAATTTTTTTTTTGAACGGCCTAATTCACAGAAAAAAAACATACCCAAATATATCAATAAATGAATATTAATGGTTAAAATCCTCTAGGCATTCAAGTATTCCAATATTTCATGAAATCGCGAGACGCACAAATAGATTAAAAAAAATTGAATAATCGTACTCAGAAATAATTTTTTTGAGCGGCTGAAGTTTAGTAGAAGAACTATACCGAAATGCATGAAAAGTCGAATATTATCAGGTTATATCCACTCCCCAGAAAGTTTTCCTTAATCCCTGGATTATGGAATACTTCTACTAAACTTCAGCCGCCCAAAAAAATTATTTCTGAGTACGATTATTCAAATTTTTTTCAATCTATTTGTGTGTCTCGCGATTTCATGAAAATTTCTTCTAGGTTATTTGATGTTGTTCAGTCTCTCGTAACAGTTTTTTGGGGTGTTCCATATTGAGGGCGAATCTTTCGACCTATCATCTATTGAAAAACCCAATCTGAAATGGGAGTCCGTCACTGAATATTGGAATACTTGAATGCCTAGAGGATTTTAACCATTAATATTCAACTATCGATTGATATAAATTCCGATAATATCAGAAAAATAGAGTCCGGTCCTGGAAAACTGACGAAAATTACCTGAATAATGGATATTGAATATCGAGAGGATTCAAACTGATAATATTCTCCTGTCTTCAAACTTTTGATACATTTGGTTATGGTTTTCCATGAGAATTAGGCCGTCCAAAAAATTTATCTCCGAGTACGCATATTCAATATTTTTTCTCTAAATTTGTAGGTGTGCCAAGTGATTTTATTACTCTTCATTGAAGAGTTTTCAGTGTAGTTTGACCTGTCATGACAGGTTATTGACTTTCTCATCTACAGGGGTTGTTTTTTTTCATAAATTCCGATAATATCAGAAAAAAAGAGTCCGGTCCTGGAAACTGATATTTGCTAACCTAGCTGTATGGAGATTGATACAGTCCTCCTACGTACCCAATTTGATGAATTTGTGATTATTCGTTCGTCCAATAGGAGCATTTGAAAATATGACCCAAAACTGGAAATCACCCTGTATAATTCAAACGAATCGTTCGAGACCATTCATGTGGGGTCTTTTTGAAACCAGCAAAGTGTCCTCTATCTCTGTGTGAAGTATGTACAGTTCAACAGGATTCACCCTGTATAAGATCTTCCGAGAAGGTTTGCTTAATATCTTCGCAGATATTCCACCATAACTTCTTTGGTTAAGTTGTAATTCGTGATGCAATTCAATGTAAAATCACACAAGATGTTCGGTTCGGAATTATAAAGAAGATATGCATTTCAGATTGATAGGATCGCTTTCGGCTATTTTGAGAACTCAGCTCTTATCTATTCAAAGCACCGCCAAAATTTTGTTCGCCACTTCTTAGACATAACTGCAATAGGAATAGTTTTGCTTCCCGTGGCACTGCATAATTGTCCCCCTCATAATATTTTCATCCCTTCAAGTTTATAACGAAATATAAAAGATGCTTAAAATTTGATCTGTTCTACTCGAACTGAGAGTAATAGTTCAGAGACCGGTTACGCACTCTACTTGAACCAATCGGTATTCCTTATCTGCACCACGTGCGATAAAAAAGTATTGCACGCATCTTTTCCATGATCAGCAGGCAACCAATGAAAAACCAGAAAAACTATCATCTTTTCTCGCTACTCACATAAAATCCTCAATATCTCCAGATTTAACAAATTGGCAGGTGTTATAACAACCGTTAGCATAATAACTATAGCACTGATCGTAATCCCAATCGTTTTCTCTCTGACAGGGTAAAATCAGGTTAGCTAGAAGGCTGTTCGGTTTGATACGGCCACTGTACGAGCTGCTTTGGCTGATGGACGAGCTTGAGCAAGAAGAACTCGAGTCCAGGTCGAACATATTTAGCGAATTTTCAGTCAGCTGTTGACGGAACATTTTGCCACGAAAAAGACCTTTCACGGCATGAGATTGTCAACCGATACGTCGGGCACCTGCGAGGACGTCCGTTAGCAACTGATTGATTTAAGCCTTTTCATAGGTAGCACGAGCATCTTATCTAATCTTAATAACCAGACACTGAAAATCAAATTGAAATTACAAAGTTGTACCTTGGACATGGACGTAGAATACAAACAGGGGATGAAAATGTAAGGCAATGGTACCGTAAATTATGGGCATTAGGTATAGATCGTTGCCATTTAATCCTGAATAGGCAATATTGATACTTACTCAATCTACCCTGCGCATTTTAACGTGTTCTCAAAGCCAGTTTCATCAAAATAAGAGGAGAATTCTTGGAAATTAATCATTCCACCGCAAATCCATTGCATGATTTAATCGCCAAAGCGAAGAGATGAATTTTTTCTGCATTCTTCAGTTTATATTCTCGAGATATAAATATGTGATGGATGAAGTACGATCACCGATAAGAAAATGAGAACTTGAAATAAAAACTAACAGCTTTATAAGATGACATATTGTATTTTCGTACCCTTACAAACTGGATTGATTGAAAAATTGTTTCCTTTGCTGAATTGTCGACAGATGTGTAGAGAATCTCTTTTTATGGAATCCCTCAAACCGGTATAAAGCTAAGAAGAAGCCTAATGACGGTACTCACAAATCTTTTTCTGTACCTGATAACCGAAATATCTACTAATCTATCTAATAATTATGTGCTTGCGCCTGAACACAATATATGCAGTTGAACTGAAAGTTTATTTAGTTTTGATTAAAAACCAGAAACTATTCAACTATTTCAAATAATTATTTGTCACAAATAGAAGATACAACGGAGTGCCGAATTTTGCAAAGATCGTTTGACTAGAACATTTGTGGCAACGATATATTCGGGAGAAATGGTTTTGAAAATACCCATCGAGAAAATATGTAATGAAAATCGATAGTAAAGAAATGGTGTTTATATATATTCATCACCCTCGTATAAAAATTTTCTTCTTCAGAAATGAAATTCTGAATTGACATTTTAGTGACAAAGTTTAAATAATTCATAGCTTGTTTTCTGTTCACTGTTACTTCGCCATAAAATTTTTTATGAATAGATCTTTAGAATGATGGAAGACGAATAGAATAATAATTCTGTTCTATCGCTTTCAGACTGATTCATCTGAGGTGGAATTCATTAAACGTAATTGAATAAAAACATTAACATTGACAGAAGATTTTAAGCTAATGTCCATATTGGTGAGATAATTATTCAGATGTATGCACGGTGAGTCTTCAACATGAAAATGTATTTCAATTATATACTTATTGTATTCATTGTGGAACTCGAATGAAAGTAATCGATGAAAATCTCATAGAGGCGCTATAGGTTCTCCCAGTATTTAAAGAACCCTTACCATGGTATCATCTTCTAGAATTCTAGATGATCTCTAAATTATATGAGCCATTCTAAGCCTACCATATTTCACGATCTGGAATACTCCTCCTGGTATTATAGCTGAAGCAGCAACGCCATCTCGGAGAATCCTTACAAATAACACCCTCATGCGCATGAGCTTTGAAAGATGTGTTACGATATTCATCTCTATTCACACCTACCACCATTTCCAAGTGTATTTCAGAAAGCGTCTATGTATTTCAGAAAGCGTCAATTGTATTTCAGAATAGTCAATTGTATTTCAGAAAGCGTCAATTGTATTTCAGAATAGTCAATTGTATTTCAGAAAGCGTCAATTGTATTTCAGATTAGTCAATTGTATATCAGAAATCGTCAATGTATTTCAGAAAACATCACTGAATTACAAATGACGGGTTCTGAAATACATATGATATAATCTGAAATACAATTGACGCTTTCTGAAATACAATTGAGTAATCTGAAATACAATTGACGCTTTCTGAAATACAATTGACTATTCTGAAATACAATTGACGCTTTCTGAAATACACTTGGAAATAGTGTAGTCGATCGCTTGGTTAGACCAAATCAGATAGTATTTAATACAGAATGCAATTGAAAATATAAAAAGAATATATGACATAAGTAGAAAACAATATACATCGATAAAAATGAACGGCGGCAATATTTGGTAAATATAATTCTAGAAGTGTATCAATCAATATACCTAAACACTCAAATGTAAAGATATTCAGAAGAGAGCTAATCAAGGTTTGAAAAACTTTTTGGGAATTTTTGGGCAGTTTGTTACGAATAGCGAAGGAATTTCAAGTGATAGTTTAGAATTGACTGTATTTTCTGGTACATTTTATGACTTATTACTTTCTGATGGTTTTTCCGATTTTGGTGTTTCAATGAGGAATGCTCTTCAATAGGAATTTTTCAGCTTATTATTTCCACAATACAATCACATTGGAAAAGCTTTTTAGAAAGTGTTTTTTTGTTTGCTCTTGTATCATACGCAGTAAAGTATGGTTGCCCTGTTTACATTTTTCTCTGCGGAAAATACACAATGTTTGGTTCGATATATGAGAAATTTCATGAGCCCCATCTCGAAAAAAAATACACACAACTCAAAGAATCACCCAGTGTATTTTCAGAAATATCAAAAAAATACCCATTTTAAAGTTTAGCTTTCGGGAGTTAGCTTTGAACCACGGATATTTCCCATTTTCTTCTTACAGTAAACAGAGGGCCGAAAAATATGGCATAAAACCCATGAATAGCCATCTTATCGACACCACTGATGTTGCACATTTTGTCGCTATTTACTTATGTACACACAGACCGACTTCTGAGTATCATTGAGATATTATTATCTTGATATTATCTAATTCGAATCAAATCATCTCTCGAGATGGAATCATATCGTGAAAAATTGAAATGTATGATTATCAGCTCAATTTTCACCCACAAAAACATACATAATAATCCTATAAGCTAAATATTATTTGTTTGAAATGATGTTTTCCCGATATCTTGATACATATTCAATGTGATTCATTGAGATATTAATAAGTAAGAGATTATTTGTCATTAAATATTTGTGATCAATTCACAATTCTGATTGGATGTCGAAAAGCGGTTACTCTATAAAAGCGATTTTTCAGTAGGTTTTTTTTTCAGACTGCTGTACCTATATTCACATTCTTTTTTACAATTCTTAACAAAATTATAAAGAATTAACACAATATAGATTTAATTACCATTGAATCGAATTACACTCAATTTAAGCTTGAACGGAGTAATTATATCTGAACGCTGATTGTACAATCGACAGAGAAGCCTCGGTAAACTCTATCGTAGTTAAAATTTTTTAGGAAAGCCCTGAGCAGGAGCTTTTGAGCGCTCGGTTCTTTGTAGAGCATAATACTATCACCTCAAATTTTAATGGGATTTGAGAATGATATCAAATATATTATATAAATCTCAGCGCAACCGGAATTATATTCTGGAAATTATTCAAAAAATGAAATATGTAAAAAATAAATAATCACAAAAAATTAATTCTATGGTTTTGATGAAGCGATCCCCTCGAAATTTCGCATGAACATTCAGTATATCAGTCTTGAATCACAAAATAAATTTCACTCGAATCAATTATCCTGTTATGAAAATATAGAGATTATTCTTTTCAATATTTAAATTGAATTTTTTATGGTTCTGTTGACACTATGGCCACAAATTCAGTCTTCATTCACAAAAAAAATCACTCGATGGAACATAAAACTCTCATTTTGACATCAGTCCTGAAATGGTCTGTCAGATAGGATCTTATTTGCACGGAAGAATAAGTCAATTGTTAAAAATAATGCCTTCAGATAGTCTGCATGTCATCTGTCTTCTGGTGTACCACAGGGATCGATTCTTGGGCCACTTCTTTATAATTTTCATGAATGATTATCTGGATCTTCTCAAATACTCAGTCCTGCAATACGCAGATAACCTCAATATTTACTTGAAGTGGTGCTTGTGAAATTTACTCCTTCTGAATATAGATGGGTGTTTCAGGGTGACCTCCGCGAAAAGGTGACAGCCGTTTTCAATTACTCTATTTGTGTCATTGATAGTTAGTAGGAATCGGTTTCGTGATTTAGGGGTGTTATTCGATTCTGCTTTCAGTTTCGTTCTTCACATCGAAGAGCTGTGAGTTCGAGCTTAGTGTTCCGGTGTTCGAGGTGATTGAATCCCTGTTGTTTGTTTCGATTCTCAGAATTCTCTGGATTAGCAAATTAAAGTACGCCAACTCGGTTTTGTTCGAAAGTTGAAATGTGCTGAATAAAGGAAGACCGGAAATTACCCTGAACGTGGTGCGGATTTGTCGGAGAAATGCGAGTTTTGACGTTGCTGGAGACAGAACCGACAGTGAAAGTTAAGTTCGCGCAAAAACGAAAACCATTTATTGTTCAAGGTGGACATTCGTGTGGCGTGAATCGAAACGGGGAATACAACCACTTTACACCTTCCGAACCTTGGATTGATTTGCTTGAGAATTCCGTCTATCCGTGGTGCAAGGCTTCTGATAAACTCAAGTTCAATTCATTTTTTTCGGTTCGGGGTGGTGTTATTGTTTACAATAATTTCATTGAATGTATGGATTTGTCTTTAAAATAGTTTTATTTTTCACTTGTACCATATCTGTTTATTTCACTTCAGAAACGGTTGCTATAAATACATATACATAATGCCCTAGGGCTTTTTTAGCGTTCGTTATAGATCATTATGCCGCTCAAAGAAAACAGTAATGACATTCACTTATATAGATGACAGCGAAACGAACTTCGAAATACAGTGGAACTTTCCTACAACGAACGTCTGTATAACGAATTTAGTACAAGATGTTGCACATTGAGTCCAAATTCCATGTTAAAAATACCCTCTACAACGAAGTAAATTCTCTCTATAACGAAATATTTAAAGAATATCACTCTTTGAATGGGTAAGAATACACCCCTGGCAGTTTGGTTTCGATCTAACCACACGCTAGTGCGAAAGTTGTGCGAAAATGTCTAAAAGGAAGTGCTTAATGTATCACTGAAGTCGACCGCGACATTGCCGACTATAGAAACAAATTATCTTTATAAAAAAATTTCTTTATAACGAAATTTTTGGCGGATTTAGCGCTTTCGTTATAGGGAAGTTCCACTGTATTAACAAATGCCATGGTTACAACTAGAAAATATGATCTATATAACGCACTTGGTACATAAATAACCGAGAAATAACTATTATATCATTCAGTTACTCTGATACTGAAAAATTTCCCATTGAGTGAAATGAACTATTATCATTATAGCCTCTCATCAAAGGTGAAAAGCCTAATAGTCCCAAAGCTTCAAATCACTTCTTGAATTAAGTTGTACATCAAGTCTTCCAAGACGAGTCGCTAGAGGTTCTTCAACTGTTGCGATAATTACATCTAATAAACATTCAAATCTCACAATTAGTGGGTTATCTTCGATAACCCACAGGATCAACAAACCGCTCCGATGAAATTTGAATTTCAAATAGTCCGCGGTCTTAACATTTCTATGACGTAACATTCCTCGAAACGAAAGCGTTTCCAAGTAAGAATAATTTTCGGCAACATTCAAGGAGAAGATCAAGTGTTAAATTTGATTTTTATCATCGCCAATTTCTTCCGTACCGAAGGCTACGCATTTCTCAGCACGTAGGCTCGTTCGCGAATCACACGCGGTATCGCGATGGGCAGCCTGCGGCGGCATTAGCCCAATTACAATATCGGGGGCATTAATATAATAGGAGATTCGCGGAATCCCTCTCGCGAAATGTAGTCGTAGAGACATCAACCAGTCTGACGGGATGTCACGTGAAACGCGTAATCGATGTCTGCTGCGAACGGTTCTGAAAAACGGAGTAGCAAGCGCAACTCGTGTTGTCTACGAACACGACCTAAAAACCGCGGCGCCGCTTGCTGATTATGATACTTCCCGGCTGATGTTGAGATAATTCGATTTATTGTGTTTTCTGTACGAGGTCTTCAAAGTGACCCATCTCAAATATTTGTATGATGCACTAATCCCAGCTCTTGTTCCAATTCTCGAAGCACTTCTGAAATGCGCTTTTCGCATGACCGCTCGTCTTCGATTCTGATTTTATGTAATGACTTGTGGCAAAACGACTTCCATCATTAATTTCCAAACATGTTTAATGTTTGCTGATCATATATCCATAAAAAATATTATTTTTTGGGTCCTCTATCAGAAAAGTTGACAACTCCGAAAAAAAATTTACAAAATGGCGGAAAACCTGCAATGTTCCAATTTTTTTTTGCGGTTGTCAAATTGACTTTTGTTTTCTGAATGAACACAATTTTCTAGACGTTCTGTGAAAAAATTTTTTCAAAATCGAACACAAATTTTTTTTTACTGTCTACAGCGATGAAAAAATTTCACTCGAAAGGATGAAATTTTGTACAATTGTACTTCTTGAATTATCAATCACGAATATGAAAACAGAATCGTAAAATATCGAACGGTTTCGTTACTACAGTCATTAAAAGTTTCGTTCGGACCTCTGAAATATTGAAAATAATACGGCGTTCCCACGAGGCGTTATTCACGACAGTGAACCACGTTTCGTGAAATACACTTCTGTGTGAACGCATAGTTTTTTTTAAATTGCTTTCGTGAGGAATGCGTTCACACAGAAGTGTATTCACGAAAGCGTGGTTCACTGTCGTGAATAACGCCTCGTGGGACGCCGTATAAAATTGTTTTGGGTTCTAGAAACAAAATGATTAAATTAATGGTATGTCTAACATTTTAGATGAATTTAAAAGAAAAAATCAGTGAAACTTAGTGGGACTCGAAACGACGTAGGTATTAAATAGGGAAATTGCACTGTTCTAAGGATATTAATATTCGTTGCCAGCAACGGTAGTCTGTAGTTCATAGAGTTTGACTACTGGCTAAAATATATTCACTGAAATTAAAATACCAGTCCAACTCTATGAACTACGAACTACCGTTGCCTGGCAACGAATATTAATATCCTTAGAACAGTGCAATTTCCCTATTTAATACATACGTCGTTTCGAGTCCCAACTAAGTTTCTAATTTTTTTTCGTTTAAATTCATCTAAAATGTTTAGACATGCCAATAATTTAATCATTTTGATTCTAGAACCCAAAACAATTTTATTTTCAATATTTCAGAGGTCCGAACGAAACATTTGAATGACTTTAGTAAAGAAACCGTTCGATATTTTACGATTCTGTTTTCATATTCGTGATTGATAATTCAAGAAGTACAATTGTACAAATTTCATCAAATACTGAGATTTGACCAAAAACCGTTACACCAAGTGTTATACATAACTGACCACACTCATAAGAATCTTGCTCAAAAATGACGTTTGACACCCGTATCTCGCTTATGCTTCGAAAACGGGATATATTGTATAAGGCAAAAATGATTCTCCCGATGTCCTCTACACGAAAATATAAGTTTGTCCAGTTTATGATGAAACACCCTGTATATATATATATATTTCTATCCATATATCCAAGAAGGGATTATTCCACAATTTATCAGATATTTACTTCTTTTGTGAAGGATATTTCAATATTTTGTGTATTTACATATATAATACCTTTATGTCAGACGATTTGAATTCACATTCACAGTTGTACAAAATACGAAATGTTGTTTGTATTTCCTATATATAAAATTCGTTTTTCGAGAACTCAATTGAGAAAATTCTAATCAACACTCTCTTAAGCCGATGAAAACAAACTCATCACACAAATACAAAAATAACTGTGTCTTTTTCTCCATTGACAAAATTCGAGTATACAGGGTGACTGGTGACGTGAGGGACAATGGCTAACTGGAGATAGGACCTCAAACTGAATGAGGATTGAGGGTTTGAATGTCCCATGAGGCTATTAGTTTCAGAGATACAGGGTGTTTTTTGCAAAAGTGCTAAAAATATAAACTCCCATATCTTCGTCAATATGGCAAAATTTTTCGCTGATATTTGGCAAGCTTGTTACTATACCTATTCTCCATCAGATCGAGAAGAAAAAATTTTCAAAAATTGCAGGTCCGTATTAAAAAATTTCAATTTTCGTGTCAGGTGAGAAATATCACTCGTATATGAGATAAAAAAAAATTGAAATGGAAAATTGGAAACTGCAAAAAACACTGAGTAAAAATATGTTTTTAGTTTGAATGGCACAAATTTTTCATAGTTTTTATGATATGTTGAAAGTCGAACATTACAATTTATTTAAATTCACTGGAAGAAACATACTATTCCTGATAGAAAAACCTGAATTGGAAAAGCTTAAATAATTTTGACGCATTTTAAATATTCCATCGCATCTCGAAATCATTTTTTATAAATTTATCTATCAATATTATAAGGAAATTTCGAAAAAACAATACAAACACAGTACATATGATTCAGTGATCAAATTTGATGAGACTAGCACTAATATGATCATTTTATAGAAAAAACTCGAAATATTTCGTGAAATCCAAAATGTTAAACTGAAGAAATAAAAGCAACGCGCAAAACCTTCTGATCTTCGAAAACACCTTGTTCGTGGTTCAATAACAATGTTCCCCTCAAATTTTCCGTTGGATCTTTGAACGTTAAATCAATTATATCGAAGAGATGGGCAATTGAAGCCTCAATATAAATTCTGCACTGCAATCACAATCTATTCCCCCGCTAACAAATCGCTTAGAACAGCAATTGTTCGACATGCACAAAGTGCAGATAGCATTAATTCGCACTAACTGTCTATTTCCTGATATCATCCCAATGACATTGAAAATCCACAGGAGACACACCGATGAAGTGAGCTATGGAAATTCAACAACATCGAAAGCTTTCCCTTCTTCCAAGAAAATCCAGTTGATATAATATCACTGATAAGTCTGCAGCTGTCTAATTACAATGATAATTTGTAGATAGATAAGGTATCTGATTGTGGAAAACAATATTGTTATCAAAAACTTTAAATAATCAGAAAACACACTTATTTTGGATTCGATGTTTTGGAATATTTTCGTTATTTCCGTTTGGTAGCATCAGCCAGTATTAACACATAATGATATTTTTTCTGAAATCAGGGTTTCAGAAAAAATATGTACAAATTATCATTTCCATGTGTAATCATCACTTTGTAAACATTACGCATTGTTACCACAATGTCAATTAGAATTTACTTGGAATGATATTTCTCTTTATGTGATGTATTCGGCCAAACCTCAAAGAGCAGAGAATGTGCCATAATTCAGAAAACTCGGAACCCCTATTACGAATTTATATATTGTATCTCTCAATTCACTCTTACAGAGAAAACTGGTCTGCCAACCAATAGTTATCATTTCTCTAGATAACTATGTCTTGATATTCCGAAGAAAATCGTCATTGATTTTAGATGGCATGAAAAATGTTTCTGAAATTCATTTCGAAAAAAACAATAAGTTTTCAAGATGAACAAGGCTGGCGAATGCTTTCCAAAATGATTTCGAACTCATGCAGTAAAATGAATTGCCTTTCCAACAAGATGCTGCTCGACCCCTTTTCCCTTTTAAAAATTGAGGCTATTAGGCGTTGCGGCTAGAGGGGTAGAGATCAAACTCATTTAAACACCCTTATTTGTCCCCCTTTCAACAAAATTTTACCTGACCGAGCGTTTTTTCTTATTCTATCCCAAACCTCAAAATTCGTGGTGAAAGTTATGGATGGCCCACCTTGTATACAATATATTTTCCATCAATCAAAATGAATCGATAAGTCTTTTCATTCTTTTTTCAAATTGATACTCACCATGAAGAAAGAAAAGTTTGCTGATAGTGCATAAAATTTTAACGAACTAAATCATTTGATCAAGATGACGTTAGTTGGTGTAATATCCAATTTTATTTATTATCAAGATAATCGAAGTCAAAGTCCCTCAGTTGACTCCGCTCAAGATAGGGTAAGTAATTTAATTTGAAAGGAATGACCAATAATTACACTCATCCGTATTTGAATCGGCATCAAGGAAGTGCTAGATTTTGGTGATAATGAAATTGATTATCTGTTTTTGAGATAAACGTTCAAGTTCAGAATAAAAGTGAAATATTATACTCAGTATAGATAAGATATGAAATGAAAGTTGAAACCATTTTATATTAACCAAGCACTGTGAGACATTTAAACGATTTTATATTCCATACATAAATAGCACCTTCGAGTCTTTAAAAAAGTTCTTTCAAAAAGTGATTCATTTAGCGTTAGAAACTTTTCAAAAATATGTTTAACATTAGTGTCAACCGAGGTGTCAACCCCCCTGAATTTTTTCTATTGATGTCTCCGCAGTTGCCAAAACAGGCTCTATTTTGACCAAATCTTAACTCTCAACATCTTTATTCATTTAATTCTAAGTTGCCAACAATTTCCTGGACAAATAGTTCAGTTCGATTCTTTGTTGAATTTGGACAACCTACACAATCTTTTGCCACCAGACAAGAGACAACAAGTGATAAATGCTATGCTATCGGTAAAAAAATATTAATTGAATAAATCTGCATAATACAAGGTTCCACAGAATGGTGCTTATCGAAATATACTATCAACGCTGTGTCGACATCGGTGACACCATTATCTAGAATTCAACAATCGATGTTTTTGTTTAGCCGCTGATGTCAATAGAAGAATAAGATTCACCGCAGCCAATAAAGAATCTACAATGGTTGATTGTCACAGTGAAATCTAATCAATTTTAAGTATTCTATGTTGGTCTGGTGAACAAAAAGCTACCATTAATTTTCCTATGGAAAATAACGAACATTAAGAGTTTTCCCACTTCGAAAGCGATATCACGCTTGGATCCACAATGACGAGCACCCATTGAAAATAGATAGAAAATTAATGAAAAACCCCATTGACGCAGCTTCTGAAATCTGGAGAAATAATAATCCACATGTAAAACAGTTTTCACAGCGATGTTCCGCCAACATATTTGCACTTTTGCAGTAGTTCTCTGTAGGAACAAAAGACGACTTTTACATCAACTTCAAATATCGACAGTTATTTAGAACTTTAATAAAAAAATAAGAAAGTCATGACAGGTGCTTTGAGCGCTCGTTCATTGGTGAAGCAATGAAGCTATTACCTCGAAATGTTGTATAGGACTTGAGATTGATACTAAATATATAAATGCAAAATCTCAGCACGATCGGAATAATATTCTGGAAATTATTCGAAAACTGAAATCTGTAAAAACTTGACAATTAAAAAATTTAAATTCGATGGTTCTGATGATGCGATTTTATTGAAATTTTGCATGAACATCCAGTATATTAACTTCCATACACGAAATGAATTCCACTCGAATCGGATATCTTGTTGTGGAAATATTCATATTTTTTGATATTCCAAGTGAATTTTCTATGGTTCAGATAATGCGATCTACTTGAAATTTCGCTTGAACATTCAGTATATAAATCTCTATCCACAAAATGAATTTCACTCGAATCGGATGTCATGTTATGCCAATTGAATTTTCTATGGTTCTGTTAACACTATGGCCTCTCAGTAAGCTCATAGGCTTACTATGAGCATCTTGCATGTGGCCGCATAATTTCATTTCGATTGGTTTCGTTTTGTCTGAGGAACGAAAATTTTGAATGACCATATTTTATGGATAACCATGTACGATATGGCTGGTTAACGAACTTAACCCAGGCATTTGGGAACCGAACTCACCCTGAGAATATCAAGTATGTAAGAGAATCCCTTCGAAAGTTATCGTGTCTCACGGACAGAATTGAATTTGACCACGGATTCGTCATCATGGAGTCGACCCTATCGAGACAATTTTCGGCACAAGATTCGAAAATTACAGACATTTTGGCAAAAGGATATAGCACTCGTTTAAGAGCGAGCGCTCGAAAATGAACTAGCATTGGAAGCAGCAATGCTGCTCTATTTCTTTCACTATATGACTTCTGAAAATGGTCCTCAGACTAGTTTGGATCAAAATATAGCTTCAACGAAAAACGTAGCAGTGGTAACCGCCTTAGGTGATTCAATGGCTAATGTACTTCAAATAAGACGTGTCTAACAAGTGTTTTCTCGACGGTTGTACCAAAGCATGTTAGAGCATCATCACCATAATAAGTGTTGTGAGAAACTCCCTGTGGAAAACTAAAAAACTTCTTAGGGAATATTTCCAATAATCTTCAAAATTCAATAATTTTATCAAAGTGCACTTTAATCAATTGAATTTGGGCGCATATGTATCTACATAATGGTAAATAGCGAAAGGAAAACAATGGACAATTCCAAATACATATTCATAATTTTTTGATCAATTTTTTTATCGAAAATTGAATTCCATTGGAATTAACATTTAAGTGCGAAGGTTTGGATAATTTGAAATTTGAATATTATGATCTGTGTCACGATGCAATTGATTCATACCTCAGAATAAGGAATAATCTTCATCCATGACTATTGAATAATCCACCTATTTTACGTCTGTTTGCACGGCCCTAATACCCATTAATCACAAGTGAATAATGAGTTATTATTCAATGTTGTCAGATTCTTTATTCATTTATCTTTGATGTTATATTCTTTGAATTCACATTTTTTCCAACTAACAAATATTGGTTCACCTTGTTAATCGAAGGCCAAGTCTACTTTTATCACATCAATTAGAGCAATTTTAATTACAAAATATACAATGCGAAGTTCTACAAAAATTTCTCATGTGCCAACTTGACTTTTTCTACACTTGTAATAGAAACCCTTTGTCACGATCGAAAAATATTGAAATTTTCAAGAAATACATTCAGTAGTCGTGAATAAAATAGTACTCTGCTACTCCCGTATAATGGCTATTATTCACTCGGTGATTTGGGCCACTCGCCTACGGTTCGTAGCCTAAACTTCACCTCGTAAGTAATAGCTATCATTATACGCTCGTTGCATAATATACTATTTTACTCTGAGATTCATAAATGTATGAATCTGTTAAAAAGAAAAATCTATAAAACATTAGCTAATAAACAAGCAATGTGATGGCAAATATACAATTCTGTGGAGACTACGGTCGTATGCTTAACTACACGAAATTGTGCTATAATATCGAATTCTCACAGTTTTCGTGGTTGTTTCTACAGCAAGTATCTACATACCAGAGCTGTGCCGAAGCCTTGTGCTTAGTGCTCGTGAAAGCACTCGAAGCACTTTTGTGCTCGTAAGCACTGTGCTCGCGAGCACTTGATTGAACCAGTGCTTAGTGCTCGGTGCTTCGCGAATTTTTCGAAAGGCTTAGTGCTTAGTAAATCGAAAAAGTGCTCCCAAGCACTTTCAGGAATTGCACTAAGCCCTTCATATACTTTTTTTCGTTTCACTTCTATAGATAAAAATTTGTTCAATTTTTCTTGCATTACAAACACTGTTAAAAAAACAATCTCGAGGTATGTTATGGACTTTGTGGTTTTTACGTTTTCATTATTTTGACAAGAAAAACAGATTATTATGATGTTATGGCGGAATTTTTCAGGAAAGCTCTAGGGAGCAATGCGACCTTTTTTTCAACATACGATTCAGTTATCTTTCATCATGATTTCAAGTAATTTATTGGCGAATATTTTAGTTACAGTTTGTTAACTGAATGAATGCCATATAGAGCTCCGGAAACCATAAGAAACATTTTCATCTAATTTGTTGACAAGACGTCACTCTTTCTCTATAACTTTTTTTGTATGTCGTCATGATGGTAACCTGTCTGTATATCCGGAATTTATCAAAAATAATTATTTCGTCGACCTAAAAGGTGATTTCAATATGTATAAAATTGAATAAAATGACCAATTTCAATGTTCAATTGATGCTGTTTCGATGTGCTATTTCCATGAACAAACGAACATAAAGCATTCAGAAGCGATAGAGTAAAGTCAGAACTCAACAGTAACATAGAAATATAGAAATTTATATTATGTCAAATGTATGTCTTGTGAAAAATAAGAGTTTATTTCAATCAAGAATTTATATACAATTCATATACAGGGTGTTTCCTAAACATGCGGCAAAAATTCTGGGGATTGTTCCTTGGACTATTCGAAGAATATTTTGTCCTTTGATGATTTTCGAAAAACCTCTTTGTTTCGAAGATACAGGGGAAACAAAATTTTAGATAATAACATTTTATTATGAAAAATCACATGAAAATTAACTTCACTACAAAAACTGTTGAAAATGACCACTCTAGTCAGTGTATAGCGATTCATAATAGTCAAAGATAAAATGTTAATTGCTAATACATCACAGAACGAATTCAAATGAAAACCGTGTTTAATCTGTATTCCTTTACCATCTGAACTTATCAATTTAGGTAAAAAAAATGGCCGTTTTTAGTAATTGGAATGTTGTTAAACAAATTTAAAAATAAAGTGTACCACTACCTACCTAGTAAACACAGTGCGATCCGCATTTTTATTTAAACTATTATTGATTTTAAAAATATGAAAAATGTTGTTCGCCCTGTATCTTCGAAACAAAGAGGTTTTTCAAAAATCATCAAAGGACAAAACATGCTTAAAATAGTACAAGGAACAACCCCCTGAATTTTGCCGCATGTTTAGGAACACCCTGTATATAACGCTTTAAACTATCTGGACTATTAGTCGCTCTCTTGAATAACCTAGTTGATTAAAATCTATTAAACGACTCGCTGAAAAAATTCTATTGTCAATTTCAAATATGTCCAGTTCAAAACACGATAACATTGAAAAGAAAAAATCAAAATCCAAATTAAGAGATATTGGATGGAAAATATTAAGTTTGATTTGGAAAAGTGCTTAATGCTCGGTGCTCGTGTAAACGAATTACTTCCAAAAGTGCTTAGTAATCGCGAGCATTCTTCAAAAAATAAGGGCTTAGTGCTTTGTGCTCGGCACAGCTCTGCTAAAAAACTTAATGAAGATGTTAATCTCGAACATTTCCGTATATTCTATTACTAGACATTTATATATTGTATCACCTTGTGAACTTAATTCCGAGTGTATGGTGATACGAGTATGCACCTGGTTATTTTTCCCGCATGCCACTTCATGCATATCATTTAATTAGGTTTCAACGGCTACATTTCGCAACCGCAAACAATCTCACGTGTCTGTTTCGTCAACCTGTATTGTAATTCAAACGATACGATTTCCGATTCAAGGTTCATTTGGTATGGAGATAAGCAGGGACAATAAAGCGAACGCCGAATACCAAACTAGAGTGACCATAAAGCGCCCCATACACTGTCAGTTTAACTGAAGATAATCGTTAAGGCCGTAGATCGGGATTGCCCACACATTTATCAGTTGATCTGAAGATAATGGACTGCAGTTCGCCCGGACTGAAGGTGTGTGGTCGCCGGGCAGGCGGGGATAGGATGAGAGATTCGCGACAGGCAGCGGACCTGTCGGATAGTGATCTCATATGCCCCCGACCACACACTGTCAGTTAGACTGCAGGCAAACGATCTGTTGTCACCGTTTCCATCAGTTTTGCGTGAGATAATTTTCGTGAGATCATTCACCAGCCGAGATTGGACTGACGAGAAAAGATGGACGGGAAACCTCCTTTCATTTCCGCATTTATTGAATTATATCGGGCCTACCCCTGTTTAGGGAAAGTCAAGGACGATGCCTACTAATAAAAGATCGCGGGGATGAGGCGTACGGTGAGTTGTTGAAGTTCTATCAAAAAACTATGCCGTCAGCCACCATAGACACAGTAAAAAAAATTAATAACTTGAGATGTGCGTTCCGTAAAGAGTTGAAGAAAGTAAAACAGCAAAAGTCGGGCTCATCGGGAGATGACGCATACACCCCGTCACTGTGGTATTTCGACTTGCAACGAAATGTGACAGCTAGTCTCTCTATCTCGCAGCCAACTTTTCACCCAGACCTGTTTTTCTTGGGGTTTCCCAAGAACTGCCAAAGCAAACATAGCGCAACGTTCCAACGGAGCATGGTGAAAAACTGGGGATCTCCTGCAGTCCATGTTTCATTGACCGACAGTCCGCCTGCAGGTACCGGACTGTAGTGGTGTTATATTCAGGCTAATCTGCAGTTCAGTACGGCCGCCTGCAGGCAGTTGACTGCTAGTGTATGGAACTCGGCGATATTGGTTTTACGATCGCCGTTGAGGCGACGGCCTGCAGGCAATCGCATAGTGTATGGCCCCCCTAAGCTGGATATGTTCCGCTGTTACCGCAAAATGCTAACGTCAGTCGCCGATAATCCGGATGTGGAAAAGTAATCGCTGCAGCTCATCTGAAGCTCAATGAGATACCATTGATATTCTGCCCCTCGATGGATGACTGTACCAAGCTGGATATTCTTTCGGTAATAAACGTATGATCGACGACATAGCTGAGAAGCTGTGAGCAATTGGTAATGCCATCAGTAATGTAAAAGCAGAATATCTTAAGCTGAATTTGGGTGTAGATTTGTTGCATGTCTTTCGTCATGTCGCATCTAATAACATATCTGACTAGAAAGTTAATTAATTAGTTTTGATTTATGGATGGAAAAGGGAACTGAGTGCACACAGAAAAAGATTTCTGTGAATGGTTGGATCTAATCGTGAAGAAGATGAGTTCCACTGAAGCAAATTAAACCAGAAGTATTTGCATTTTTGTTCATATGTGGAAATAATCATGAACATCTCTATATCATAATATCTTTCTACCCATTCTCATTATCCGTATACAGAATGAGTCAAAAAGATATTGGGGAAAGTGGTATAGCTAGGGGTAAAAGAAGATCGTCAAGACCTTGAGCAGGTCGCAAAGAAAGCTATTGAAAGATAACAGGAGATCGTTGGAAAATCAGATCTGCTAAGTAGCTTTCTCACCACCATATTATAACAACGTTCGTCACAGAGACCTCTCTTGTTGGTAATTTTGTGAGAGGTACTCTTAGGCTTGGGTTGCGCCAGCATTGCTCTGGTTTGTGATTGGTGGTTTATCTGAGAATCCACATGAACTGATGATATTGCAGTGAAATGTGAAGTATTCAAACGATATTATTTCCGATTCATGGTTTATTTCGTATGAAGAAAAACATTTCCGTGAATGACTTGATATATTGAAAAATATACCAACGTATTAAAAATATTATGTTTTTCACAAAAAACTCTGCTTGCTGGTTATTTTTGTGAGATGTAGCTCTCCTAAAGGCTGCCTTGATGGCCATTGCACCCTCTGAGTAGACCTGGTTTGCGCCAACACACTGCTTTGATCTTTGTTGGTTTTCACATGATTCGTGATATTGCAGTTTTTCTGACCGCGCTGTGGCAGCTGTGACACAATTGGTCATGCCATCAGTAATGTAAACGCTGAATATCTGAAGTCAAAGAGATATTGCGGAAGGTGGTAAAGCTATGGCTCAAAGAAGATCGTCAAGATCTTGAGAAGATGGCGAAAGAAGTTATTCAAAGATAAGAGAAAATTATGGCAGAATCAGATTTGGTTAAACTTGATCTTTTAAAGCAGCTTGACACTAACATATTATAACTACGTATTTCACAGAAAAACCTATGTTCTTGTTGGTTATATGTATAGGCTGACACGAGGACACTATACCCTGTGAGTTTCTGGGTTGCGCTAACATAGCTTTGGTTTATGCTTGGTGGTTTATATCATGAATCCACATAAACTGTAAATATTGCATTGATAGGTAATTCAAACGATACGATTTCCGATGCAAGGTTAATTTGATATGGATATAAGCAGGGACAATAAAGCGAACGCCGAATACCAAACTAGAGTGACCAAAAGCAGAATATGTTTCGCTGTCACCGCAAAATGCTTATGTCAGTCGCCGATACTCGGATGTGGAAAAGTAATCGCTGCAGCTCATCTGAAGCTCAATGAAATACCATTGATATTCTGCCCCTTAATGAATGACTATACCAAGCTGGATTTTCTTTCGGTAATAACGTATGATCGACGACATAGCTGAGAAGCTGTGACGCCATTATTAATGGAAAAGGCGAATCTATTAAGCTGCATTTGGACAGATTTGATGCATGTCTTTCGTCATGTAGCATCTCATAACATATCCGACTAGGAAGTTTAATTATTAATTGTTACTTATGGTCTAGGAAGGGAAACAAATTGCATACAGAAGAATATTTCCGTGAATGACTTGATATATTGAAAAATATACCATAGTATATCTGTGATATTGCAATTTTCCTGACTGCGCTGTGGAAGCTGTGAGGCAATTGGTCACGCCATCAGTCCTAGCTTTCTATTTGCCTGAATAATTTCCGAAATCACTTCAGTTGGAAGTGAAGTGATTTCGACAAATAGAACATGCCTTTTTCGGATGACAATCAACAAAACGATAAGGTTTGAACTCAAAGTACCATCGACGATAGTTCGGAAAGAATTCTAAAAGTAATATGAATAATTCATTACTAGGAATGAAAACCAAGGATGATAATTCACTTTCTGTTATGTTTAGAAAAATTGTAAACTTTCACCAAAATGTTGGTTATGTTATTGTTATGATGAACTGAAGTGATTGTGGATTTGTCAGAAAGCAACATCAGTTGGAAGTGATGCGCATCAGTTTAAAATCACAACATTGTCAAATAGAACGCGCATCAACTGATTTTACATCAGTTGGAAGTGATGCGGCTTCAAATAGAAAGGGCCTAATAATGTGAAAGATGTGGTCAGACCAGCTCTGCAAGGGGACACATAGACCTTGAGGTCGCAGTGAACTGTCACCCCTTTTGAAACTATCAACTATAAATGTAAACGATTTATATCTCAAGTCAAAGAGATATTGCGGGAGGTGGTACAGCTATGGTTCAAAAAGATCGTCAAGATCTTGAAAAGATGGAGAAAGAAGTTATTGAAAGATAAGAAGAGATTATTTCAGAATCAGATTGAGTCAAATTTGATCTATGTGCTAAACAGCTTTGATACTACCATATTATAACTACGTATTTCACAGAAAACCTATCTCCTTGTTGGTTATTTTTATGAGAGGTGGCTCTCATATGTATACCTACGCTGACACGAGGCACGACACCCTGTGAGTTTGTCTGGGTTGTGGTAACATAGCTTTGGTTTATGTTGGGAGGTTATATGACGAATCCACCAACTGTAGAAAATACAGTGATAGGTTATTCGAATGATACTATTTCCGATTCAAGTTTCATTTGGTATGGAGATAAGCAGGGACAATAAAGCGAACGCCGAATACCAAACTAGAGTGACCATAAGCTGGATATGTTCAGCTTTTACCGCAAAATGCTAACGTCAGTCGCCGATACTCCGGATGTGGAAAAGTAATCGCTGCAGCTCATCTGAAGCTCAATGAGATACCATTGATATTCTGCCCTCGATGGATGACCGTACCAAGCTGGATATTCTTTCGGTAATAACGTATGATCGACGACATAGCTGAGAAGCTGTGACGCAATTGGTAATGCCATCAGTAATGTAAAAGCAGAATATCTTAAGCTGAATTTCGGTAGATTTGTTGCATGTCTTTCGTCGGTCGCATCATCTAATAACATATCTGACTAGAAGGTTTAATTAATTAGTTTTGATTTATGGATGGAAAAGGGAACTGAAGTGCACACAGAAAAAGATTTCTGTGAATGGTTGGATCTAATGGAGAAGATGAGTTCCACTGCAGCAAATTAAAACCAAAAGTATTTGCATTTTGTTCATATGTGGAAATAATCATGAACATCTCTATATCATAATATCTTTTCTACCCATTCTTATTATCCGTATACAGAATGAGTCAAAAAGATATTGGGGAAAGTGGTATAGCTAGGGGTAAAAGAAGATCGTCAAGACCTTGAGCAGGTCGCAAAGAAAGCTATTGAAAGATAACAGATCGTTGGAAATCAGATCTGCTAAGTAGCTTTCTCACCACCATATTATAACAACGTTCGTCACAGAGACCTCTCTTGTTGGTAATTTTGTGAGAGGTGACTCTTATATAGGCTTACACGAGGCCATGACCACCAGTGAAAAAAATTGGGTTGCGCCAACATTGCTCTGGTTTGTGATTGGTGGTTTATATGAGGAATCCACATGAACTGATGATATTGCAGTGAAAGTTATTCAAACGATATTATTTCCGATTCATGGTTTATTTCGTATGAAGAAAAACATTTCCGTGAATGACTTGATATATTGAAAAATATACCATCGTATTAAAAATATTATGTTTTTCACAAAAAAAACTCTGCTTGCTGGTTATTTTTGTGAGATGTAGCTCTCCTAAAGGCTGCCTTGATGGCCATTGCACCCTCTGAGTAGGCCTGGTTTGCGCCAACACACTGCTTTGATTCATCTTTGTTGGTTTTCACATGATTCGTTGAATTTGCAGTTTTTCTGACCGCGCTGTGGCAGCTGTGACACGATTGGTCATGCCATCAGTAATGTAAACGCTGAATATCTGAAGTCAAAGAGATATTGCGGAAGGTGGTAAAGCTATGGCTCAAAGAAGATCGTCAAGATCTTGAGAAGATGGCGAAAGAAGTTATTCAAAGATAAGAGAAAATTATGGCAGAATCAGATTTGGTTTAAATTTGATCTATTAAAGCAGCTTTGACACTAACATATTATAACTACGTATTTCACAGAAAACCTATGTTCTTGTTGGTTAAATGTATAGGCTGACACGATACCCTGTGAGTTTCTGGGTTGCGCTAACATAGCTTTGGTTTATGTTTGGTGGTTTATATGATGAATCCACATAAACTGTAAATATTGCATTGATAGGTAATTCAAACGATACGATTTCCGATGCAAGGTTAATATGGTATGGGGATAAGCAGGGACAATAAAGCGAACGCCGAATACCAAACTAGAGTGACCATAAGCTGGATATGTTTCGCTGTCACCGCAAAATGCTAACGTCAGTCGCCGATACTCCGGATGTGGAGAAGTAATCGCTGCAGCTCATCTGAAGCTCAATGAGATACCATTGATATTCTGCCCCTTAATGAATGACTATACCAAGCTGGATTTTCTTTCGGTAATAACGTATGATCGACGACATAGCTGAGAAGCTGTGACGCCATTATTAATGGAAAAGGCGAATCTATTAAGCTGCATTTGGACAGATTTGATGCATGTCTTTCGTCATGTAGCATCTCATAACATATCCGACTAGGAAGTTTAATTAATTAATTGTTACTTATGGTCTAGGAAGGGAAACAAATTGCATACAGAAGAATATTTCCGTGAATGACTTGATATAATGAAAAATATACCATCGTATATCTGTTGATATTGCAATTTTCCTGACTGCGCTGTGGAAGCTGTGACGCAATTGGTCACGCCATCACTAATGTGAAAGATGGGATCAGAACTGCTATGTAAGGGGCACAATAGACCTTGAGGTCGCAGTGAACTGTTACCCCTTTTTAAACTATCAACTATAAATGTAAACGATGCATATCTCAAGTCAAAGAGATATTGCGGAAGGTGGTACGGCTATGGCTCAAAAAAGATCGTCAAGATCTTGAAAAGATGGAGAAAGAAGTTATTGAAAGATAAGAAGAGATAATTTCAGAATCAGATTTGAGTCAAATTTGATCTATGTGCAAAACAGCTTTGATACTACCATATTATAACTACGTATTTCACAGAAAACCTATCTCCTTGTTGGTTATTTTTATGAGAGGTGGCTCTCATATGTATACCTACGCTGACACGAGGCCACGACACCCTGTGAGTTTGTCTGGGTTGTGGTAACATAGCTTTGGTTTATGTTGGGAGGTTTATATGACGAATCCACCAACTGTAGAAAATACAGTGATAGGTTATTCGAACGATACTATTTCCGATTCAAGGTTCATTGGGTATGGAGATAAGCAGGGACAATAAAGCGAATGTCGAATACGAAACTATAGTGACCATAAGTTGGATATGTTCCGTTGTTACCGCAAAATGCAATCGTCAGGTGCTGACGCCGGATGTGGAAATATAATCGCTGCAGCTCATCTGAAGCTCAATGAGATGCCATTGATATTCTGCCCCTCGATGGATGACTGTATCAAGCTGGATATTCCTTCGGTAATAACGTATGATCGACGACATAGCTGAGGAGCTGTGACGCCATCAGTAATCGAAACGCCGAATATATTAAGCTGCATTTGGACACATTTGATGCATGTCTTTCGTTATGTAGCATCTCATAACATATACGTCTAGAAATTTCAATTATTATGGTCTAGGAAGGAAAACTAATTACATGCAGAAAAATATTTCCGTGAATGACTTAATATAATGAAAAATATACCATCATATCGAAAATATGTTTTTCACAGAAAACCTTTCTTTGCTGGTTATTTTTGTGAGATGTAACTCTCTTAAAGGCTGCCTTGATGGCCATTGCACTCTTTGATTAAGCCTGGTTTGCGCCAACACACTGCTTCGATTGATCTTCGTTGGTTTCCACATGACCTGTTGATACTGCAGTTTTCCCTCAAAGTAAAAAGTAAACCAGGAATTGCCTTCACGCATTTGTTATGCGGCCAAGTAGAATCTGTTTATACGCGCAGACAATTTTCCGGCGTTGTGAACTCGTGCCGTATGTTTATTCCGTATTGCGATAATTGGTTTACCGCTCCCCTAATCTAATACTAACGGCTTGCGTCTGTTACAGACAATTCTGTGAGTTTGGCAACATCGTCTGTAAGTGTTTAGTTCTTGATGCAAATGGTTTACATTTTCATTTCGTTTTGACGTTCATAAGCTGAATCATTTTACTGATTTGTTGGCAGTTTATTGTTGCTTGAGGCTATTCCGGTAATTACAGCTAAGGCAAAATTACGAAAATGTTGTCATAATCAGGAATAGGAGAAAATGCAAATCTAACCTATTGTTTACTTCACCCCAGTGCGGCAGTGAAATGCTTTCCATCTCAGTCTAGAACTTGGTAGATTACATATACAATGCAGTACTATTCACGTATAGGGCCATCTCTCTGTTTATTTATTACTCTGAGAGTTTTTCTGATTGCACTGTGGAAGCTGTGAAGCAATTGGTCATGCCATCAGTAATGTAAACGCTGAATATCGCAAATCAAAGAGATATTGCGGAAGGTGGTACAGCTATGGCTCAAAGAAGATCGTCAAGATCTTGAGGAGATAGCGAAGGAAGTTATTCAAAGATAAGAGAAGATTATCGCAGAATCAGATTTGAGTTAAATTTGATCTATGTGCTCAGCAGCTACCATATCATAACTACGTATTTCACAGAAAACTTCCCCTTGTAGGTTATATGTATAGGCTGGCACGAGGCCATGACACCCTATGAGTTTTTGGGTTGCGCTAACATAGCTTTGGTTTTTGTACTGTAAATATTGCATTGATAGGTAATTCAAACGATACGGTTTTCGATTTTAAGATAAATAAAAAATGACAAACAAAAAAATTTCTTTGCCTTTAAAGAGGCTAACCTAACAAATTTTTGAAACATAGATAAATTGAATATAGTAATCATCGAATGAATACAATCTTCAATTTATAGGCTCACAGAACCTTCTTCATGCGGACTGGGATGATTTATTCAAGATGTTGTCAATGAGGGAAGAGACAGACCAGTTTCGGCCTCATTAGGCCTCGTCAGTGTCCCATATCCCTCAGAGACAACATCCTATTGAAAACGTCTACATTTAAGACTACTTGTAAGAAACTATCGAGTAGTATCTTACAGATGGTGACATCTAGTAGTGAGTAGTATCAAATGAGAAGTTCAATCATCACAGATCGCATGCTGAAAGCACTGATTACTTCCTCTTCACTCTTTGAGATGTTAGCAGTGGTCCTACATCAGGGCCTTCATGCAAGTTTCTCCGAGTGATGAAAACACCCAATTTTTGGCGGCTGTGAAGCCAAGTGATTTTAAGATAAAGAAAAAATGACAAACAAAAAAATTCTTTGCCTTTAAGGAGGCTAACCTAACAAATTTTTGAAACATAGATAAATTGAAAATAGTAATCATCGAAATGAATACAATCTTCAATTTATAGGCTCACAGAACCTTCTTCATGCGGACTGGGATGATTTATTCAAGATGTTGTCAATGAGGGAAGAGACAGACCGGTTTCGGCCTCATTAGGCCTCGTCAGTGTCCCATATCCCTCAGAGACAACATCCTATTGAAAAACTTCTACATTTAAGACTACTTGTAAGAAACTATCGAGTAGTATCTTACAGATGGTGAAGAGGAAGTAATCAGTGCTTTCAGCATGCGATCTGTGATGATTAAACTTCTCATTTGACACTACTCACTACTAGATAAACTTGCATGAAGGCCCTGATGTAGGACCACTGCTAACATCTCAAAGAGTGAAGAGGAAGTAATCAGTGCTTTCAGCATGCGATCTGTGATGATTGAACTTCTCATTTGACACTACTCACTACTAGATGTCACCATCTGTAAGATACTACTCGATAGTTTCTTACAAGTAGTCTTAAATGTAGAAGTTTTTCAATAGGATGTTGTCTCTGAGGGATATGGGACACTGACGAGGCCTAATGAGGCCGAAACCGGTCTGTCTCTTCCCTCATTGACAACATCTTGAATAAATCATCCCAGTCCGCATGAAGAAGGTTCTGTGAGCCTATAAATTGAAGATTGTATTCATTTCGATGATTACTATTTTCAATTTATCTATGTTTCAAAAACGGTTTTCGATGCAAGGTTAATTTGGTATGGGGATAAGCAGGGACAATAAAGCGAACGCCGAATACCAAAAGCAGAATATGTTCCGCTGTCACCGCAAAATGCTAATGTCAGTCGCCGTTACTCCGGATGTGGAGAAGTAATCGCTGCAGCTCATCTGAAGCTCAATGAGATAACATTGATATTCCGGCCCTCGATGGATGACTGTACCCAGTTGGATATTCCTTCGAAAATAACATACAATCGACGACATATAGTCCGTTCACGAAAGTTGAGCCGTCGGTTGGCCATGGAAATTTGGCATATTCCACTGTGTATATTGAAATTTAGGTTATGTTCTTGTCAGATTGATACGCAATGTTGTCAATATTGCATAGAGTTGTCTGATAACTCGCAATCTCGTCGAACGTGGCCGGTTACATTCGGCAACGTTGACTTTATTTTACGTTATGACAGAATACTGCCAACTTCAGATAAATAAAAAAACGCCTACTATGTGCTCAACCTTTCGTGAACGGACTATAGTTAGTGTTGTCATCTATGACTGCGGTGTGGAAGCCGTGACGCAATTGGTCATGCCTTCAGTAATGTGAATGCTGAATATCTTAAACTGAATTTGGACAGATTTGATGCATGTCTTTCGTCATGTCGTATCTCATAACATATCTGACTAGGAAGTTTAATTAATAAGTTGTGATTTATGGTTGGAAAAGAGAACTGAAGTGCATACAGAATAATATTCCCACAAATAGTTGAATAAAGGAAAGAAAATTAATTCGAGTGTACCGTTGAAATGATATCCAAGATTCTGCAGGCTTCTTCATATTGGGCATATGATAATGACTATATAATTATTGTAGTCTATATTCTGAGCTTATTTCTACTTGATCTTGAAGTCTGTTACATCATGAGTAACTTAATGGATATATTCCGGAAGGTGCTCTAGCTATGGGTAAAAGGAAAAGGTGAAGATCTTGAGCAAATAGCAATAGAAGTTATTGAAAGAGGAATAAGAGAAGATTATTGGAGAGTCAGATTTCAGTTAATGTTAACCGATATGCTCAACAACTTTTCTTTTACACTGCCATCAATGATGTCTTCTGTGCGTTACTATTTGAAACTACCATCTCCTTACTGCTTATGTTTGTGTGAGGTGGCTCTTATGTAAGCTGACATGCCGAGTATGGCACCCTGTTAGTAAGCCTGGTTTACATCAACACATTGCTTCAGTGGATCTTTGCACATAATTTGTAGATATCGCAGTTTTTTTTGATACCAACTGGAGTTCGAAAAATTATAAAAATCCCGAGAAATAGCAACAGTAAAAAACTCAAACAGTTGGTTGAAGGAAGAAAGAAATGGGAAATATTCCTCCGGGACAGAAGAACGATCAAATAGGAAATCAGGGAATATATAGAGATAACAAAGAGACATATGAAGCACCATTGTTTACGGTAAGATGGTTTATGAGAAGGATAAAAATGAGGAATTGGGAGAGATTTTGGATTCAAAGCATACATTGACGACGTAATTACGAAGCACTCAATATGATTTTTTATCGGTAATCGGTTGTTAAACAATGATTCGCAAGAAAAAAGGAAGACCAATTGAGGCCACCACATCAGAATCAGGAATCGTCAAAACTGTAATAATTGTACTGAAAGACACCTGTTAGAAGAAAAATCTTCACAGCTGGAGTAGCAGATACCTACCATTTCGCGAATCGTCCACTCTAAATTATTTATTTCAGCCCATTTTAGTGGAAAAAATTAAACATATTTTTTACGATGGTTAAGCAAAATTATTCATAATTTGCTGAATATATAGCACTTGAGGGTGATTACATTGAAAAGGAAAAATAGATTTATTGTTCGACTTCATTCAAACCCGTTTTATTTCGGTTGATTTGTTTCATTTCAATTCGAAGGGCTACTAAAAAATTTAAAGAAAACTCAATACTATTAAAAAGAGATCCCTAAAGAAAGACCAAATGTAAATCTGTTCTTCTGTGGGGATGAACTCACCCATTTAAATATCACGCTATAAGTTTTGGTCATTATTAACCATCCAAGTCGAGAAAAAGACAGGACGGTTGCATGCATTTTAGTATTATGGTCCATCATAATAACATTTAACATCTGGAAAGCGATTAAAATTTTTAGTGTCTTTAGCATGAGTGAAGAGGATTGCATTACAGCTATAAACATCGAATTTCTCTCTCCGGTGGACGGGATATTCAGATGGTATCAGAAAGAATTAACATAAAATTCCGAAGAAACTAATCGGATTTCTCTGGTCGAATGTTTAGAGTTTAGATCACCGTTCACAATGTATGCTGTAATTTGTGAAGGGGCTGACATTCCACTGTGACCTTATCGATTCATCAGTCAATATCAACAGAAAACTTCATCATAAAGGCAATAAGACTACAAGAAAATATTTATTGGATTTTTATATGGAAAAAGACCAAATGATGAATAATAATCAACCAGAAAATAAAGAGGAAATGTTCTCAACATCAAAGAATCTGATACACATTATGAATTACGTGAGTGGAATACCTTGATTATGACCCGAGAAAAAAACAGATTGTTTGGATGGAATTTTTCCAGTGAATTTTTTTTAAATCAGTTTGAAATATGACTAACGAGAGTTAGATTCGATTAGATTGTATGGTTAATTGGCACAGCGAGTCAATTTCTGCACTCTGACCACAGGAGTATTTTGTATGTTATCATACCACAGTTTTCTCCGGAATATAAAGTAAAAAGGCGAAAGATTTATTCGCAGACTTAGCTCATTGTATCTGTTAAGCCTTATTCGCACTAGGCCAGTAGTTCAGTCAAGTAGCGAGAAATTTAGTTACTAAAAGTGTGTGAACACCAAGAGTTTAGTCGAGTAGACGACTATTGAATGGTTTAGTTGAGTCAATCCATTTGGTTCTATTTTAACGGGCGAGTAGAGTACCCTCCTACGCGATACTCTTCACTCGCTCACGGACTAACAGGCCCCGTATTTTGACAAGTGATCTTTCAATGCATGTACGAACTTCATTGCGTGGTGTGCATTTTTGCAGGTAAAAGAGGGACAAAGCGCTACTAACTTGTGAACTGTACTCGACAAAAGACCGAACGATTGGATTCTAAATTTCTCGCTACTGGACTAAATTACTAGCGTAGTGCGAACAAGGCTTCAGCGACAGTGTCGAGCCACCCAGTAGAGTAAATTCAGTGATATGTGAGAATCCAATTGAACGACTCAAGGCCACTAGGTCTATTCCACAAAATATGAGGTCTTTTGAGTAAAAATACTAATAAAATTAAGACTTCTGTCAGATTTGCGAATCAATTTTATCGCATTCCGGAACGCAGTATTAGTAGCCGCACGCTCCGAAAGTATCCAAATGATGTGTATAATACGACAAATGAACTCCACGTTCCCATTGGCATTTCGAAATAAAATTCAAGAAAAGTTTGATATCCAGGTTTCGAAGATTTGTCCCTTATATGAAGTTTTATTCATTATGGGACGGCATTAGTTTTACCTGAAACTATAAGGGAGAACATAGCATCAAAGTTCAAATTCAACCCAGTTACGTCCATAAATGTGGAGCGAACCTTTTTCACATACAAAAATATTCAAAATGATCGAAGACAAATTCAACAATTAAACATTTGGAACAATATTGAATTGTAAACGTTCACAAGAACATTAAATTAAATTTTAAAATCAGGGTTGATATGTTGATTTTGAAATAAAATTGCTTTTCCCAATTTCATTATTCAACATTGCATATTCTCCATATTTTCGTGCATATTTTGCCCATTTCCGTGCATATTTTCAATCATTTTTCATGCATATTCGAATGCGTTTTTATGTTGCATATAATCCGGTTTCTAAACGTCACATTCCAAAAACCACAAGATGAATGCGTTCCAACAGGGCATTTCTCATGTCGGGTTTGATAGAACTGTCCCACCAAAATCCAAACAAAAGTCCTTACGTAAGCCGATGAAAGAATCGGCCATGATAAATACGAAACGATACATATGTATCATTCCTAGCCTAGCACACTTACGAAATAGACGGGATATTTTCGTTTTGTTCCGCACTATGCAGTCAAAACAATAAAACTTCTAAATAACTGGAACAAATGCTCTTTGGATGAGTGACAGGACATGATTAGAGTTGTGCGTGTGAATTAATTAGTCGGGTTCGGCCATGGAACGTGGAAATAAATTTAACTTTTCTACTTTTGTGATGTACAGAGTGATTCACTTATATTGGTAACCTAATTTTTCTCGGAATGGGATGAATATTTTTTATATTGTTGACGGTATTTGGTAAAAGTGAATGTGAACTTGAGTTGTGCATAAAAGTCGGACAAAATAATTAAGACGCCAGGCGTCGCGGCACTATCAAATTTTTTTTTCTATTGGGACATAACTTTTTCATTGTGGTATTCGAAAGATAATTTAATTCTGAATATTTCTTTTGAATGCCATTTTTTTCTTTTTCTTGCCATTAGCGACCTGCAGCGTATTTTATCTTAATTCTATTCCATTTATTTTTGTCTGTATTGTGACAGTATTATGCCTTGATTCAGAAATATAGATAGGAAACTATTTCTCAATCATTATATTCATCAAATATTATATTTTATAACAATAGACAATTGTTTTTAATGAAAAACAAAACATGTCAAATCATAATATGTTCTATATATCGGACATTAGGATCCATAGATAGATTACATCTTTTCCTTACTTCATTATATTGGTCAGAATATTAGGGTTCACTTGGACAAAGTTACTTTCTACTGAACTAAGGAAATATATAATTTATGTATGGATCATAATGGCCGCTATATAGAACATATGATTTGACATATTTAGTTTTGTTATTAAAAATATATTTATTTTTAGAAAATCTAATATTTGATGAATATAATGATTGAGAAGTAGTTTGCTATAAAGTCTCTTTGACTTTAAGAACCACAATCATATCTATCTATCTAAATCAAGGCCTACTGTCACAATACAGCAAATAGATGAAATAGAATTAAGATAAAACACACTGTAGATCGCTAACGGTAAGAAATAGAAAGAAATGGTATTCAAAGGAAATATTCTTAAATTATCCTTCGAATGACATAATAAAAGAGGTATGTTCCTGGAGAAACATTTTTTGATAGCGCTGCGACGCCTGGCTTCTTAATTCATTCTGCTACTACTTTCTATGCATATCTCAAAATGTCAAATGCAGCCTTCATTTTGACAGACTGCGACACTAGGGTCACTAGGATTGTTCAGTTCTGAAATAGTTCAGGCGTTGTATTTTCCATAATATTATAAGTAATCTGCATCATTATCCATTCCTTCCTTATTCATACAGTTTTTGGGCGAGCCTCAGAAGTTTGATGTCGAAAGACACAACGTGAAAATAAACGTGGTTCATATTTTGCACAAGAAAGTTGAATTTATAAATTGAGTAAGAAGCTCATAATTGATCACTAAGAAGGGCATTTCAGCTTAGATAGTCAGAAATATGCCAATGTTTGACTTAGCTATTTCAATGTGCAATTGTCATGGGTAACCATGACAATAACATTCCTCGATTAAAATCACGAAAACTTTTTGGTCAAATCATTTTCTGAATTCAAATGAAAGTGATAAAGCAATTTGGCAATCCGAGTGGAACTCATGTAATATACAGACAAAGATTTAATAACTGATCCCTCGAATAAAGTTCCTGGATTTGATCTTCCAAGGAAATATGGACTGTTCTTAATCGTATAAGAACAGGTCATGGACGTTGCAATAGTATGCTTTTCAAATGGAATTCAGTTGAGAGTCCTAGTTGCGAATGCGGAGAAGCAGAGGAGACAATTGAACACCTGATAAATAATTGTTCCATATATAAATTTCAGGATGGCTTGAGAGCTATACAATGAAATTACCGAGTCGTTTTTGAATTGGGTTGTTAATTTTAAATCGATTTAATAGAGTTTTAAATCATTTATTTTTCTTTTCTTTTTTCTGCTTTGATTTTTTCGTTTCAGATTCAGAATTCCGAAGGCATCCTGGAGAGGGTTATCGTTCATTTGGACTAAATAAGGAAGAAAAACTCTATATTCTAATAGTTTTTAAGTGTTATTTTGTTGAAACGGCGAGACAGGGTTTTTTTCTACTGGGGTTTTTCCCTGAGCTCTGGTATCATACGAAAAAATAGTATGGTTCCCCGTTTTGCACCAACCTCAGTTAGGGATTTTTATTTTTGTTTTATGTATTGTATTATGTTAGCTCTTGATTTCAAAAGAATATATATATATATATATATATATATATATGGGTAACCGAACACTCAGACTCAGAAGCATAGACATAGGATACTATAGCTGGCATCATTAAAATAAACGTGGTATTAGATCCGCCATATTACTACCACCTTACGTCAAATTTAACAATCCTTGAATTTTCTGGAGGAATTGTGATTCTTGCGCCTTTTTTTTAGTTAAATAGTGATTTTTTTTGCTCAATAATATACAATAAATGGTATCGTGTGCTGTAAGGCTTGCTTCAAGCAGAGAAGAGACAGATAAGAAAAAATTTGGTGAAAACATATCACAGATCAGCATTCGAAATTTTTGCAAGTTTGTCTTGGTAATCTGATAGATATCTTTTTATGTGTATATTATCGCCTGAAGAAAAATGTTTATTCGATATTCAATTGACCTTATTTGAATAGGTTTCCTAAAGACCCAACACGTTGTATTTTTGGGGTGAAATTTGTGAACAGAAAGAACTGGCAACTTAATTCAACCCTGAACTTTCCGCCATATGGTACTATTTCTCCTCACTCAATGGCATGCCATAGCGTCTCCTCTTTATTATATATCGATGATTCAGAAGCAGTACGAGTAATGTTACAACTGTATTGAAACATGGAAACCTAGACATTTATAATAATTATGTCGGATGAATATCTCGTGCAAAATGAGGTTTTTCAATCAAGAAGAACTCGTTCCATAATGAGGTCGACGGAAAATCTTGTTATCAACTCGTTGATTCTCAATAAACGGGTCCTCGCTCCTATTTCGTTTCGATACAAATAAAAGTCAACAATCGAATCTGATATTTCGTGCATGACAGTTTCATTTTCTTCAGCTCAAAATTTATCATTCATTGCATTACAAACAGTTTGGGACAAATACTAAAGACACATATTGCAAAACAAACCTGTAATACGATTGGAATTATAAAATGAGAAACTATTCTATGCAATCGTGTTTGCCATCAGTTTCCTACCGCATTGTGATTCAAAGGTATCCAATTTCGATTCTGTCAAGGTATCCATACCATGGTTTGAAATAATTACTGTTTACGATACAGATAACAAGGTCGTTTCTTGAAAGAATCCACACTTTGGTAGCATGAACATCAGGAAATCACGTTACATTATTCTCGGAAAAGCTACCGAATTATAATATTCACGAGAAATACATTGAGGAATGATGAGAAAAAACTAGAATTAAAACGCAATATTCATTTAATGTTTAATATGGGTAATACTATTATTCAACTATTTTAGTTGAGGCAGTTATTTAACAGACACTCGACAATTCGTCTTTACAATAATTACTAACATGCAACTTAGAGGTCTATCCGTTTCAGGGCGTATCCAGTTAAAAGTTATTTAATCAACTAGTTTATTAATGAAAGCAATTAATTGTCCGGATATTGAAGTACATGCCTATTTTGCATAATACATCCATTTGACATAATATAATAGTATATTATGCAACGAACGTATAATAATAGCCATTACACGCGGGTAGCATAGTATACTTTATCCACGACTACTGAATATATTTCTTGAAGATTTTAACATTTGGCGACCGCGACCAGACCCTTCTATGACAAGCGTGGAAAGAGTCAAATTAACAAATGAGAAATTTCTGGAAAAGGGGCCTATTGCACCAATATACTTTGCAACTTTTCACTTTGCACTTTGCATTCTGACAAATTTGCAAAGTGAAAATAAATTATGCTGCACAACATTCTCTCTCAAGTGTTTTTCACTTCGCACTTGCGTTTCCACATTACACTTTCCAATTATGAATGCGTTTCGTGCAAAATTATTCATTTGAAAAGTGAAAAGTGCAAAGCGAAAGTTGCAAAGTATTTGGTGCAATAGGCCATTGATCATTATATATTTTGTAATGAAAAAAGCTTGAATTGATATAATGAAAGTAGATTTGGCCCTCGATTGACAAGGTATGCCCATATTTGTTAGTTGGAGTATTTAAGAATACTGAAGAAATACCAATTTAAAGAATATAATATTAAAGCTGAATCTATGAAGCATCTGACATCAGTGAACTATTAGCTCATTATTCCCTTGTGTTAAATGGTTATTATTAAGGCCGAGCACAGAGACGTACAATGGACGGATTTTATAATAGTCGTTGATACATTTCTTTATTCCTATATTCCAGTAGAACTTTAATATTACTCGTATTGCTCCTGAATGCCCCTGACAATTGCACATCAAAATAGTGGAAATTGAACAAAAAAAGGCTCATTATAGATCAATTTCATATACGTTAAATCCACCTTCGAGGTCGACGAAAAAGGATATTTACTCAGCAACATCATAAAAACAACTTGGCCAATTTCATTTTTCAGCAATAATAGTTTAAATTTGTTTATCCTGAATGAAAATATAATAAACAATTAATACTAATTAAAATGTTAAGAAAACGACCGAATATATGAATATTTCGAATCAAACTTTTCTCTTTTTTATTTTTATTACCCCCTGGATCAATTGGCCGGAAACGTCTCTGGCCAGGGCAAAACGTAAATTTCAGCCTTTTGGAGAAAATCCATAAATTACCAAGCAAAAGAGGGCTTTTGTTGTCTTGATGAAGAAGTACGTTTTCATTTAAGAAAAAGAACCAGTTGCCTGAAGCATTCTTGATGTTTTGAAGTACGCAATTGCTATACCCCAAGTCCGTAAAAACGAAATTTTGTACGTACCGACTCATAAAATAAGAGGCAGACCACGTAGGATAGGTTTTGACCACGAATAATTGATGGATTCAACTAAATCATTTGAAAACAGTCTCATGGTTAGAATTTAAAAGTTATAAGCATTCCGACAGTAATCGATGAATAGAGCGTGTCAGGAGTAGGTAATAGGTATACCTTAAACCTCAATTCAAGCAAAAACAATTTCAATTCCGATTATTCATTCGGTAGTGACATAAATTATTATGTCGATAATTCAGGAGCAAGTGCAAACAAAATCACCAGTTTTCAATCATATACCTTTCAACAATGCCGTCATTATTATTTTAACACTCGAGAATAGTAAGTTCTTTGTTTGCTCCGCCGATAGAATGGTTAATCAATATTTGATTTCTAACAGATACAAACATAAAGTTCTCCGAAAGTGCCGTGATAGGATATTGTCTAGAAAATGAGGATAAAGTTATTATTTCAGTGACTAAGTATTCTCAAAGAAACTGACGAAATGTAGAACCATCCTATCTTCCATATAACTGTTGAAAGTTCCGCAAAATATGCGAAATACAAACAAGAAAACGGTACTACTCGGATATCGAACTACAGTTGTGAAATTTTCGAATTGAGTAGAAAAAACGAGCAAAACTAAAGGGGTTAAATACATTTGTTCAAGTGACAACCGAAATTGTCTATCGATTGAAATCTTTCGTCTGCATATAGTAAGAAATATAATCTAACGTTCTAATGATTATTCTCAAGAAACATTCAGGCATTCTGAGCATTTTCATGTAATTAATTTATTTCGAATTCGAGAATCACGTTAATGCTTTCGTCGTTGGTGAATTGAGCACAGAAAAGACTGAGCTAACCCTCAGACAAACCTTGAAGTGCACCTACGAGGGTATCCGTTTATATTACAGGATTGCAATCTGCCAACTGCCAACTTATCGTTAAGATTGACATTTTGGAGGTTACGCTTACTCAGAATGTTTCAACCCCCCATAAATATTGATACTCAATTAGGAAACACTCTGTAATTATGGTTTCAACGTACGAGTGCTATTTGTGTTGTTTTTAATGAGATGACTTCTCAGTTTTTCTAACCGCGTCTGTAAAAATCAGAGCAGTTGATGCGTTCAGAATGCATATTTTAGAGGTACTTCAATCAGAGTGGCGAACGAGCTTCGAAAATTGGTTCAAACCCAATAAACACACAAACGTATACCTACAAAACGTTTATTTATGGTGGCTGAAGTAGATTCAAACGTTTTACGTTGAATTTGCTACGTTACATAAGACACAAAAATTCAACCAACGTTGACTCTACATATAATATACTTTACGATTCAACTGGTTGATTTACCCACCATTAGGAAACGTATATTCATTACATTTTCTCAAACGTTTTTTCAATGTGTGCTCAGAAACATTGAATTAACGTTGAATGATTCACTTTTCTTCAACTGAGTCGTTAACCCAACTTTTTTTTTTCTCAAATTCAACCAATTTTTGAATCTTATCAATTTACCATAATGCAACCAAAATTCAACCAAACGTTGACTCTACATATATTATACGAACACGATTCAACTGGTTGATTCATCCACCCTTAGAAAACGTATGTATCTTA
Source organism: Propylea japonica (assembly GCA_013421045.1). NCBI lineage: Eukaryota > Metazoa > Arthropoda > Insecta > Coleoptera > Coccinellidae > Propylea > Propylea japonica. The sequence goes on along the minus strand of CM024241.1, from coordinate 50,098,816 downwards.
CATTTTTTTAACGTTTTTACGAAGTGAGCTCAGTTACAATGAATAAACGTTGAGTGATTACTCTTTATCAACTTAGAAGTAAACCAACATTTTTTTTATTCAAGATTCGTCCAGTTTTTGAATCCATTCGATGATCAGTGTGTAGATAATGTTCAATGTAATTTTGCAGGAACTTCCCATCGGATCATGTTAATGGAAAACGTACGCAAAGGAGAAGTTCCTTTTGTTTTCAATTACCTATGGAATACCATATTTCAACGTATATTCTCAGTAGATATTCAACGTTTAATAACTGGTAGCGATAGAACGTTTTAGAAACCTAATTGCCAAATTGTGTTTCGTGAGCGCAACTCATCTGTACCGACTTATTTCCTACATTCCTTATTTTGAATTCTTCATCCGTTCAAAATATTAAATCCATTAAAAAATAATCTTACTTCATAACATAAATCGTCTTTACTAAGCCATTCAATAAGAAAATCATGAAGATTCTTGAAAGATAATGAATTATTGTCCCTGGCAACGGTGTACAAGAGTCAGCAGGTGTTGTGATGATGTTGTTCTGGATAATGCTAGAGCGATCTTGTTGCATTCTGCAGTCTGCAAATTGAGTAGTGAGCCACCAGACCGTTTGCTTTAGCTATTTTCAACTTTCGTCATTATGTGATTTGTGTGCGATAGGGCCTAAGAGATTTTGGTAAGTACCTATCACTACCTTAAATTTCATTTTTATTATAAATTTATGACATTCATAAGAAGTATATGTTTTTCTCAAAAAGATTGTCAGTTATAAATCACATATCTGAAACCACCAAGCCACTCATCTGCTTTTCCTTTAAAATTTTTTGTGTTTTCCATACTAAATGATTTTTGGAATTGTCCACACGTATATGAATGGTAGAAAGTAAGTTCATGAAACTAGATAGAAAAAAATCCCAACTGCCGAACATATAACTCCTACCGTTACAGATATGATCGCGTTTTTAGTTCAGCAATATTGCATTTAAAACTATATATGATTAATTAGTTCGAAACGCAATCTCTTTAAGTGAATAGAACGAAAATAATGATTTTTTTGTAGGTTGCCCGATTGAGGCCTGTCGAAGCATTATTGTCCTGAAGATCATGCCAGAAGAATTTTGAGATTTATTATGAGTTATGACAAACGTTTTAGGCTGCCTATACACTTTGAAATGCAGGGAAAAAGACATTTCCGAGCATTGCAACTCATTTATGGTAGGTTTCATTTTGTAGACTATATTTTCGATATCTAATGAGCAATATTTGTGTTGTTTCAGTGGCTGCCAAGAAGAATTTAGGACAGCGAAAGATTTACAAATAGCGGATACAACGAAGGCTTCCCTAAAAATTTGCCAAGAGAAGGCTCAAGGATACTGCAAGAGTAGAGAAAAAAAGTTTAAATATTATAAGTGTTGATTGAATGCATTTAGAAATTTGTTATGTTTCCTATGTCCGAGATTTATATTTTTGTTGATATAAAATATTTACAAATCTGTGTTTAATTTAATTAAAATTTAAAAATATTTTACTCAGGGTTGATTCAGTCCTTGAGATGTAGGTTACTTTCTGAAACTCAATATGAACGTTTCATTTTTGTGGTATTTTGGTATAAAACAAACGTGAGAATTCGTTTACCATCAACGTTATTTCCGAAACCAAAATTCTTCGTTACATTGAAACTAAATAATAACGTTACATCACGGTATTTTACTTATGACAAGGAGGAGGCTTGCAACGTTAAATCAACCTTGAATCAACGTGCGATAAAAAGGTTACGGTGAAACAAGAAGGAACGTATTTCTCTACGACATTTGCCGTTTTTTCAACGATGAAATATAGTGACGTTACCTAAAAAATCCAACGTGTTTTAATCGCTACTGTGTTTATTGGGAACGTATGCATAACTGAAAGATCTTCATTCATGGCGAATATTCTGAAAAACATAAAGCGATTGACGATAATTAATAAATATTGGTCTCTCTGTTCTATAAGCGGCAACCCTCGAATATACTGTGCGTAAGGATCGTTCGTAGTTTGAGTGTGGTTCTTAAATCAAATATTACTCACCAATACAACTCAAGATCTTATCCCACATATTGATAGTATCGTAAACAACGCCAACAGGATGCTCGGATTTTTATTTAGGCAATGTAAAATCTTTAAGAACTATAAGTCAATCCTCAGTGTCTACTACGTCAATGTGTTCAGCAGGGTCAGTTTTGCGTCGGTAATCTGGAGTCCTCATTACAACACTCATATAAATAAAATTGAACGTGTCCAAAGCAAAATGCTCAGATTTTTGAGTTTGAAATGTAATTTTACATTTCGTGAGAACGAGAGCTTTTATTATCTGGCACGTATCTTTTATCCCTTCAGGACAGGCGTAGATTAAACGATTTCCTAATGTTGAAAAAAATTGTGAGTGGTGAGCTGCAGGTACCAACAGTTAATCTCAGAACCTTTGAGACTTTTTTCATCCCCTTAAGGAGAACCAAGGCATCGAAGAATCAGCCATTAATTTGAATGCTCCGCGCCTGCAATGAGCTTCGAGAAGTAATTGACATTTTTCATGGTGATGTTTTTAATTCCAAATTGCTCCTCAAAAGACATTTCCTTTCTATTCAAACAAATTTTTTGTTTGTTTTTTGCTCATTGAGTTGAATCAATGTTTTGTTAATTAGTTTGTAACTGGTTATTTTCGCTTATTCATAATTAGATTAAATTGTGATTACTATTTATGGTTAAATCCTGTTTGTATTCCTACAATAAATATATAAATAAAAAGAGACATGTAACAGTTTACTGTTTATCTTAAAGAGCACATTTAGAACCATGACCAATAGAGCAAGAGCCCGTGAACCCCAGACCTTCGTTATTTTATAAAGCTGAAAACTTGTCTACGCATGCTCCCAACACAGGTAAGAACGATGGACCATTATGAAGTTCGGTTTACCCTGGCTTTGGCAGGTAAACGGTATTAAAGGGGTTAAAATACTGATCTAGTTTCGTCATTTTATAAAGTGTGATTTTTTTGATATTACCTCAAAGAAATCATTAAAATTCACGTCATTAATTGCTAGACACTTACTATAGTGGCAACCCCTTGCCAGACACCCTTAATGTTCATTAAATTATATGTAATTCTACTTACGTTATAGTTTTAAAAGCTGATTTTTATATATAATACTTGGGTAATAATTAGATAATGTTTTCTCATTAGACAGACTTTTTGATAGTGCCAACCCTTTGAGAGACAAGCTTGTAGTTTAGCTGCAGGTGCGAGCGCGAGACAGTATATATGAGTGACTGCGAGTAAGACGGCATGATTATAATGACTTATGCAAATACATTTTCTGGTAAATATTTATATAACTGATCATTTAAGTGAATCTCAAAACATCTGAAGAAAGACATTCAATGCTACAACTAAATTAGATTGTTAATAGAATAAATTAAGATTTTTACAATTTTATTCAGTTGTAGCATCGAATGTCTTTTCTTCAGATGTTTTTGAGATATACTTAATGATTTTACACCCCTTTAGTACCGTTTACCTGCCAAAGCCAGGGTAACCCGAACTTCATAATGGTCCATCGTTCTCACCTGTGTTGGGAGCACGCGTAGACAAATTTTAAGCTTTTATAAAATAACGAAGGTTTGGTGTTCACGGGGTCTTAAACTATCAAAAAAATTAGAGACATTCAATGCTACAACTAAATTAATTAAAATTTTTAAACAATTTTATTCAGTTGTGGCTTCGAATGTCTTTTTCTTCAGATGTTTTTGAGATTCACTTCAATAATAAGTTATATAAATCTGTACCAAAAAATGTATTTGCATAAGTCATTGTAATCATGTCGTCTTACCCGCACTCACTATAATACTGTCTCGCGCTCGCACCTGCAGCTAAACTACAAGCTTGTCTGTCAAAGGTTGGCACTATCAAAATGTCTGTCTAATGAGAAAACATTATCTAATTATTTCCCAAGTATTATATATAAAAATCAGCTTTTATACTATACGTAAGTAGAATTACATATAATTTAATGAACATTAAGGGTGTCTGGCAAGGGGTTGCCACTATAGTAAGTGTCTGGCAATTAACTACGTGAATTTAATGATTTTCTGAAGGTAATATCAAAAATCACACTTATAAAATGACGAAACTAGATCAGTATTTTACACCCCTTTAATACCGTTTACCTGCCAAAGCCAGGGTAACCCGAACTTCATAATGGTCTATCGTTTTTACCTGTGTTGGGAGCATGCGTAGACAAGTTTTCAGCTTTTATTAAATAACGAAGGTTCACGGGCTCTTAGACTACGGATACTACAAGTTCTATAATCCTCCTTGGTGGTTGATCTCAATTTCGGATTCTTTGCGATTATAATTTCGCCTAAATTTTTTGCCTTTGATTTTCGACTATTATAATTATTTATTGTCATTCTCTTATCTCGAAATTTAAAGACAACCCTCGTACCGTATTGCAATTTTTTGCACATTTATGAAATTAGACACAGTCCGTTGTCCGCGAAAAATTAACCTCCTGCGTCGATATGTAACATAACGCCGACCACAAAACGATACTCATCTCTGCATGTATCCCAAGTCAACGAACTTTCAATTGTGTAACGCACTTGAGGTACGATGTCAAGGATATTCTATTTCTGGGTGGATAGCTATATGATTGATCAAGCCGAAAAATAAATAAAAACCATCTTAGACGAGCGTCACTCAACTGTTGGTATGAGTGGGCGTGAGCTCATCAACTGAACCCGCTACTACACCGAAGGGATTCAGTATTTTCGGAAATACATAATTTACCGTATAGAAGTTACGAACTTATATAGTTCTGAATAATGAGGTTAAATTTTTATTCGGAGAGCTTCTTATTCTTCATACCTAGCTTTTCATTCGCCTGAATAATTATCGAAACAACTTCAGTTGGAAGTGAACAGAATTTGGCAAATAGAACATGACTTTTTCTAATACAATACGAAGGTTTGAAATAAGGGTACCTAAACAGAATATTGACAATAGTTCAGAATGAAATAACATCTACCAACGCAGACAGAGGATAGAAATTCACTTTCAGTTGTGTTTAGAATTACAGTGGAACTTCCCTATAACGAAATCGCTAAATACACAAAAAAATTCCATATACAGAAATTTCGTTATATTGAAAAAAAATCAAGTATCGAAACAAGCAATATTTCCTTGTATTTTTTTATTGTGAATACATATACATAATCAAAAAGTTGTGTAAGTGTATTTCTAATAGTTTATAGTCCTTTTATGAAGGTACGTATACAATCATTTACAATTTTTTGGGCAAATAATTTGTGATTTTTGTCTGAGTTGTAAATTTATAGTATATAACATTACTAGCAAGGTAAGAGGGTTTTTACTGGCGAATGGAGGATATAACTGACGAGCCGCAGGCGAGTCAGTTACCTCCTTGAGCCAGTAAAACCCGTTACCTTGCGTGTATTGTTTTATATTTTATTTGTTTCTCATTGTAAAAAAGTTAGATAAATTCAAAAAAAAAAATCTCAATAATTGGCGCAAATCTCGTAAGCTATGGAAGCGTTGCCATGAACATGTCTGTTTATTTTTCTTTACATTTGTTTTGGCGAAAACGAAAATGAATGTACCGAAAGAAATCATTGAGGCAGCCAGAAGTATAGCTTCAAGTTTATTACCTGCAAAATCGGCTTCAAGGTACGAGCGAGAATACGACGACTTCAAAAAGTGGCAAAACAGAAATAGTGTGATTGGGGTAACTGAAGATGTTTTGTTGGTCTACTTGAATCAACTATCAGCTAGATTCAGCCCTAATACTTTATGGGCAAAATGGTCTATGCTGAAAAGCTGCTTGGAAATGAAAGAAAATGTCCCTGTTCGCAGGTTTGTTTTCCTTAAAAAATTTATTGAAATATTTGACGTTTAGTTGTCATTTGCAGATTTCAAAAAGTAATAGCGTTTCTGAAACGAAAAAATGGAAGCAAGCCCTGAGCAGGAGCTTCTGAGCGCTCGTTCTCTGGTGGAGCAATAGGACTATCATCTCAAAATTCTGTATATGACTTGAAATTGATACTTTATATATAAACAATTAAAAAAATTCAATTCTATGGTCACACTTGAAAATTAAAATAATTAAATTTTATGGTTCTGATGATGCGATCCTCTTGAAATTTGGCATGAACATTCAGTATATCAATCTTTATACCAGGAATAAATTTCACTCAATTCAGATATCTGTTATGAAAATATAATTTTTTTTTTCAATATTCAAATTGAATTTTCTATAGTTCGGATGATGCGATCATCTTCAAATTTTGCACAAACATTCAATGTATAAATCTCAATTCCAAAAATAAATTTCATTTGATTCGGATATCTTGTTATGGAAAATTAAAGAGTCTTTCCTTTAATATTCCAATTGGAATTTCTATGGTTCTGATGATGCTATCCTCTTGAAATTTTGCATGAACATTCAGTATATCAGTCTCAACTTACAAAATGAATTTCATTTGAATCGGAAAGTTGGTTATGGAAATAAAAAAAATTCTTCTTTTCAATATTCCAATTGAATTTTCTATGGTTCTGTTAATACTATGGCCACAAAATTTTGCGAGAGGCTCACTATGAGCATCTGGCAAGTTGCTGCAAAATTTCATTCCGTTTGCCCTCGTTTTGTGTGAAATATTGAGGAACAAAAATTTTGAATGGCCACTTTTTATGGAACACCCTGTACGATTTTTCTGGTTAACGAACTTAACCGAGCTATTTGGGAGCTGAACACACCCTGAAAATTTCAAGTCTCTAGGACAATCCGTTCGAGAGTTATTGTGCTCACGGACGGCCGGACGGCCGGACGGCCCTACAGAATTTGATTTGACCTCATATTTTCCATCAGGGAGTCGAACCCTATCGTTTGAGACCATTTTCGGCTCAAAATTCGAAAATTACAGACATTTGGGCAAAACGATATAGCACTCGTCTAAGTAGAACAAGCGCTCAAAAATGAGCATTATACGCCAAAAAAGGCCAAGGTATTAAGTAAAGAAGAGGTTGAACAATTTCTTTTACATGCTCCTGATGACCAGTGGTTGCTGGCGAAAATTGTAACAATATTTGGGATTTTTGGATGTTGTCGATGTGACGAAATTCTCTCCTTAGAAATGAATGATGTAGAAGATATGGGAAAATACGTTATTGTGACATTGCGGCAAACAAAAAATTTAACAACAAGAAGATTCACCATAACCGATGATGGCTGCAGCTTCAAGCCCTGCATGTTATACAGAAAATATGTAAATCTTCGGCCTCCTGGAACAGAAAGCCTAAGATTCTTTTTGACATATCGACATGGAAAGTGCATTTCCCTAATGCTGGCCAGCACACTATTGGTGGTGTCCCAAAGCAATAGCGAAATATTTAGGTTTAAAAGACCCAGAGTTATACACCGGCCACTCTTTTCGCAGAAATGGAGCCACTATGGTTGCGGATTCGGGTGGAGATATTTTAGCACTAAAGCGTGCAGGAGGGTGGAAGAGCACCGAAATTGCGATGAGTTATGTCGATGATTCGGTCAACAAAAAAATCGAAATGTCCAGCAAATTATTTGGTAGTAAGAGAGTACAAATGTTCTGCAGTCCTCGAGTTCAGCAGTTTCTGAGTCAACAGATGGTTCATCATCATCAGTATCAACTCTTTCATCATCAAAAATATGTGTTACTACTGAAATAACAATTGTACCATGATTTTCAACTTATATGACGATAAAACAAAATTTTCTAATGTAAATAATACTACTAACTTGTAAAACTGACAGTTGACTTGTAAAATTTTTAAAAGTCAACTGTCAGTTTTACAAGTTAGTGACTTGATAAATAAACTTTCTTGATTAATATTGTGTTTTTGGAAACTGACGTTACAAATGAGAAACAAATAAATATATTTTATTCCCATAAAAAAACTTCGAATTTTCTCAAAGATTCAAAAATATTTTCCGGAACCCCTTCAATGGATCGGAAAGCGAGGCTTTTTAAATGCTTGAAGCTCTTCAAGATTTGGTTTTTCGGCGGGTTGCTCCTCTAAATCGCTCTGGGTATCATCACTGCTATCGTGGTGATCTCTAGCACCGCATTTGACACATTTTTTCAGTTGGAAGTTCATTTGTTACAATATTAAAATAGATATTATCTAACGAAATCATTTAGAGTAATACTGTCATTTTCGACAGTTCCAGCTGACTCTAACGTTTCAGGAGGATCTATCCGCCCACCGTAATGGTTTAGTTTATGGTCGGGATTCATCATAATTATGGAAAACCCCCAACCTTATACCCATTCAGGGAGTGATGTTCTTTGAATATTTCGTTATAGAGATAATTTACTTCGTTTTAGAGGGTGTTTTCAACATGGAATTTGAATTCAAGGTGCAATGTCTTGAACGTAATTCGTTATACAGAGAAATTCGTTATACATAAGTTCGCTACAGGGAAGTTCCACTGTAAATTGTTAATTCTACCGAAATGCTAGGTTATGTTATTGTTATGATGAACTGAAGTGATTATGGAAATTGAACTGATTTTGACAAATAGAACATGAATCATTTAAACCGATGGGCATCAATTCAAAATCACCACAATGTCAAATAGAACGCGCATCAATTGGTTCTTCATCAATTTGGAAGCGATGCAGTTCATGCGTGTTCTGTTTGACACTTTTGTGATTTTGAACTGACGCATATCTCTTTCAACTAATGTTGCTTTTTGACAAAATCAGTTTAATTTCCACAATCACTTCAGTTCATCATAACATCAACATAACCTAGCATTTCGGTAAAAGTTGACAATTTACTTCTGAATATAACAGAAAGTGAATTATTATTCTTTCTTTTTCAATATAAACGAACCTTTCTGTTCAAAATATTACGACGGATTCGAAATCTGAAGAATAGGTCATTTTAGGTCTTGACCTCAGATAACCATCGATACAGAAATGTATTAGCTCATTTCAATCGGTCGAACCGGTTTTTTCTGGTAGTTTTTTTAATTTTTATTCATTATATTTCGAGAGAAAAAACAAAAAATATTACTTTCACGTTGTCCAGGATGAATTTAGTTTCGATGGATTGGGTCGGGGTTCATCTGACTCACCTGAAACAAAAAAAAACAAATGAATTAACAATTATTTTTTAATTGAATTCTGGTTTAATTGACTCCCAACGTTTTCGAGATCAGAGAAGTTTAGTTATAATTTTGTATGCTAGCTAGAATTCTGAAAAAATGATCATTAAATCGATAGGATATTCTCAAGTCAATATTTGCACATTATAAACTATCATAATAATTACTGATTTCTAGATTTCATGAGGATGAATGTTAATCACTTCAAGCAAAGCATAGGTACCCCATTTATTACTCCAGATATATCTTGATGATCGTTTTGAGCATACAATAATTGTCACATAATATTTGCTTTAGAATTTTTTCTTCTTTTCACTCGATTAGCCGTTAAGATCACTCCTGACTCAAAATTCGAAACTTCCATTTTAGTCCAGTCAATTTGTGCTCAAAAGAACCCCTAGCAGGAAAGTTCTGGGGTAGTTTTGATTTTTCGATTTTTATGTTTTTTTGGGGTGCTGAATCCGAATCTGAGGTTTGCTAACAAAATTTCGTGGGGGAACATTGAAAAAATTCAAAAAAAGAGAAAAGTCTCATTCTTTGGCAGTTTTCTGCTTGTAACTCGGAAACTATCAACTTTTCGTGAAAAACCTTTCTATACAAAATAAAGTACGTGAAATTTCCTACAAATTATATCCCCACCACTTGTTCTGCGACAACCCGTTCTGGCTCAAATTATAGTTGAAAATGAGGTATTTTCTATGACTCAATAAATGAAAATAAATTAAATTCCGTGGTTCCGATAATGCGAACGTCTTGAAATTTTGCATGAACATTCAGTATATCAGTCTCGACTCACAAAAAAAATTTTTCTCTAATCGGATATCTTGTTATGGAAATATAAAGATTCTTATTTTCAATATTCCAGTTCAAAATAGTACAGTCAAATAGGGTTTTTAGCAGGAAAGATTTGGGGTAGGTAGTTTTGATTTTTTCGGTTTTTTATGTTTTTTGGGGTGCTGAATCCGAATTTGAGGTTTGCTAACAAAATTTCGTGAGGGAACATTGAAAAAAATACAAAAAAGAGAAAAAATCTCATTCGTTGGCAGTTTTCTGCTTATAACTCGGAAACTATCAACTTTTCGTGAAAACCCTTTCCGTACAAAATGAAAGTACATGAAATTTCCTACAAATTGTATTACCACAGCTTGTTCTGCGACAACCCGTTCTGGCTCAAATTATAGTTGAAAATGAGGTATTTTCTATGACTCAATAAATGAAAATAATTAAATTCCGTGGTTCCGAATGCGAACGTCTTGAAATTTTGCATGAACATTCAGTATATCAGTCTCGACTCACAAAAAAAATTTTTCTCTAATCGGATATCTTGTTATGGAAATATAAAGATTCTTATTTTCAATATTCCAGTTCAAAATAGTACAGTCAAATAGGGTTTTTAGCAGGAAAGATTTGGGGTAGTTTTGATTTTTTCGGTTTTATGTTTTTTGGGGTGCTGAATCCGAATTTGAGGTTTGCTAACAAAATTTCGTGAGGGAACATTGAAAAAATACAAAAAAGAGAAAAAATCTCATTCGTGGCAGTTTTCTGCTTATAACTCGGAAACTATCAACTTTTCGTGAAAACCCTTTCCGTACAAAATGAAAGTACATGAAATTTCCTACAAATTGTATTACCACAGCTTGTTCTGCGACAACCCGTTCTGGCTCAAATTATAGTTGAAAATGAGGTATTTTCTATGACTCAATAAATGAAAATAAATAAATTCCGTGGTTCCGATAATGCGAACGTCTTGAAATACTGCATCAACATTCAGTATATCAGTCTCGATTCACAAAAAAAAATTAACTCGAATCGGATATCTTGTTATGGAAATATAAATATTCTTCTTTTCAATATTCCAATTCAATTTTCTATGGTTCACACTATGGCCACCAAATTTTGCATGAAGCTCTTATGAGCATCTTGCATATGGCCGCACATTTCATTTCGATGGTTTCGTTTTGTCTGGGATATTGAGGAACAGAAATTTTGAATGGCCATGTTTTATGAAACATAGAATATGGCCATTCAAAGTTTTTGTTCCACAATATCTCAGACAAAACAAAACCCATCGACATGAAATGTTGCGGCCATATGCAAGATGCTCATAAGAAGCTTCATGCAAAATTGGTGGCCATAGTGTGAACCATAGAAAATTGAATTGGAATATTGAAAAGAAGAATATTTATATTTCCATAACAAGATATCCGATTCGAGTTAATTTTTTTTTGTGAATCGAGACTGATATACTGAATGTTGATGCAGTATTTCAAGACGTTCGCATTATCGGAACCACGGAATTTAATTTATTTTCATTTATTGAGTCATAGAAAATACCTCATTTCAACTATAATTTGAGCCAGAACGGGTTGTCGCAGAACAAGCTGTGGTAATACAATTTGTAGGAATTTCATGTACTTTCATTTTGTACGGAAAGGTTTTTCACGAAAAGTTGATAGTTTCCGAGTTATAAGCAGAAAACTGCCAACGAATGAGATTTTTTCTCTTTTTTGTATTTTTTCAATGTTCCCTCACGAAATTTTGTTAGCAAACCTCAAATTCGGATTCAGCACCCCAAAAAACATAAAAAACCGAAAAAATCAAAACTACCCCAAATCTTTCCTGCTAAAAACCCTATTTGACTGTACTATTTGGGCGAAACAATGAATCGCTGTTAACCTAGTCCTAGTGCCACAGAACTTTTCATGTATTTCAAAGTTCTTGATAATAGAAAGGAATAGAGAGCGTTCAAGCGTTTTTACAAGCAATAATCCACGTTGTAAACTAAAGAATACTTCCAATCCGAAAAACAAACCATAAAATTTTATTGCGGATTTTCTATGCGTGAATAATACGAAACAACGTGAATTAGTGAACGGCAATCATTAATGAGTATTACCCAGAATTAATAGGATTCAATCACGTATCCCGTACGGACCAAAGTTCATCCCATCTTTTCCTGGAATTAACATAGACTTCTCGATTGTCTCTCGTGGATTTTATGTGTATATTTAACATGTGATTTATCGCTACGTAGGAGACGATCTCAACTCAACATCTCTCGTTTTCAATAAGAATCGAGGTCGAATATTCGCACATTCGGTTGTGGATTTATTGTATTAACAACCTTGGATGCTGGTATCAACTATTTAATGGCTGGAAGTTTACTGTTTTCCACTGGATATATTGTATTGTTTCCACAGTCCGGGAATTCTGATCTATAAAAAAAACTTTCTAGGAAAGAAAGGAGATGCTTAATTCCAGATGTGAAGCATGAAAAGCAGTTCATTCATTTCGAAAGCATTCCTTAAGGCCCCACTCACTCACTTCGTTCTTCTGCGCCGTTTTTACCCGACGGTTAAAAACGTCATGAAAATCAGGCCTCGTCTGAAATTTGTAACGTCGGGTAAGTGCGCCGTTTTTAGCCCTACACTTCGTTTTTGCGGCATTTTACCCGACCGTTTTTAAACCGTCGGGTAAAAACGGCGTAGAAGAACGAAGTGAGTGGGGCCCATTAGATTCGCATCAAGCGTTATGAATAGGATAACCGAATTTAATAAATTCGATATCGAATGAATGTTGTAGTTCAATGATATAGTATTTGGGCTATTTCCATCATATTTGCTTATTCTAGCTGTCCAATAATATATGATGGAAATAACCAAAATAATATATCAATGAATGTTGCATCGTCAAGAATTTCACGTCAACAACTGAATGTTAGAGTTGTTGACTTGAAATTCTTGATGTTCGAAAATTTATTGAAATATTTTTTGGATTAGAATAGAATAGAATAGAACAGAATAGATATTCATTTTCAATAATTATTGCGATATCCTAAGGTACAACAATAAAATGAAAAAAGTCAAAATCACAATTAAAAAAATTCTTACTGACATAAGCGATAATCTTGACAGAAAGTTTCAAATTCAAGCACACTGTATGGTTCACACTTTAATATGAGATCGTATATTGTCTTCTTGAAAAGCCTATAGTCCATGATCTTCTGGATCTCCTTTGGCAGTTTATTGAATAACTTTATTCCTGCATAATGTGGGTTCTTTTCTCGCAAAGAAGAAAATGTAGTGGATATAAGGATTCATTGCCGGCTATTATTTCTGTTTTTGCACTCCTCAAAATAATGGTTTTGCTTTCGCAAAAAGAGGAGGAGTCTGTAGATGTAAAGACCATATATAGTTAAGATGTTATTACTCTTAAAAAGGCCCGTACATGAGTCTCTATAACCCATTCCGAAAATTGTGCGTAGAGCCCATTTTTGTACCAGGAAGATTTTCTCAGAGTACAACCCACCAAAAAAATGATGCAGTATGATGCTAAAGATTGAAAATTAGCATAATAAATAACTTTTAGGGCATCTAAGTCGACCTGCTTTCTTACTACATTCAGTGTATAAATTATGGTGCAAAGTTTACTCTTCAGTTGTGCAATATGAGGAAACCATTTCAAAGCATTGTCCATCTGAACACCAAGAAACTTTACCTGTTTGCTAACTTCAATTGTTTGGTCTTTGTAATGTAATGTATCAGGTGGAATCCAGTGCGTTCTCTCGTTAGTGAAAAATATACACTCCGTTTTCTGCATATTCATTACAAGCCTATTGTCCATGCACCACTCCTCCATTCTAGTCATAACAGACTCCAATATAAGAGTTGAGGAAAATATGTTTGTGGCTCGGACAAGGATGTTTGTATCATCAGCATATATTACAGGTTGGCAGTTTTCCTTTGGTATGTATTTCGTTATGTCATTTATGTAGATGATAAATAGTAGCGGTCCTAAAATGCTTCCTTGGGGGACTCCCATAGTTGACACGAGTTCATCTGAGGTATATGTGATTCCATTCACCGTAAAAGACACCCTCTGCTTCCGGTTGGAGAGGTAACTTTTTATGAGATCCAGTTGTTTGTCTCTTATTCCACAGTTCCATTTTCTTCAACAATATTTCGTGGTCCACGCAGTCAAACGCCTTGGACAAATCAAGGAACAGGGCAGCTGGAATTTCACCTTTTTCCAATGCCAAGACAATTGTGTGTGTTAACTCAAAAATTGCTGTTTCTGTATTTTTGTCTTTGACAAACCCATGTTGGCTGCTGTGTACCACATCAAACTTGTTAAAAAAATTATTTCCATCATATTTGTTTCTTTTACGCAATTCGGCGGTCCGTATCAAAAAACAGTTGAAACTTGGAACTTTCAGAAAGGCAACTATCGTCACTCTTTGAAAATGTTTGCCATTTCCGACAATTCTGAAAAAACGATCAACGATGAATTTGATGTATCTTTGATCGAATCAGTTGTCAAACAATTCATTCGATCATTGTTTGAGCTGGATCTTATTTTGGGAACAACAGACGGGGGACCTAAGATTTTGAGGGGTGAAGCTTTCATAATATCGAAAGGAGAAAAACTGAAACGTTGAAATTTAAGGAAGCAGATCATGTCAATTACCGAAAATCCCAATAGTCAACCTTTTATTGACCTTGAATCATCAAAATCAATCATAGTCTGTATCATCGTTGATTTGTTACGCATGTGTGGAATAGCCTAAAAAAACAAGTATTATTGAACATGCATGTATTATTCAATTCATAAATCGCTCGTTGAATAATAAGATAATATATCCCAATTAAACGAAGAATTTTCGAACACTCTTTTAGTTCCATCTCCTGTCGGACCGACACGAATGAAGCGCTTAAAAAGTTGTACCCTAGTACGCGGGGTTGCTTTTCATATTTCGGTTTGAATATTAATCATAGTTTTTCGAAATATACCCAATGCAGACGACCCATACACTTCTGCGTGTGTTTGAACCAATAGAGGAATAGCCACCATAAGAATGGCACAATGTTTAAAACACACCGAAAATCACTTTTATTCGAATGCTTGAAACTCAAGAAGTATAATAGAGTCTGGTCAAAATAACCTCTTGAAATGAGTTCAAAGCCAATGGTGAAAACGTAAGAAAAAAACTGATATTTTCAGGATATGCTTATTGAGTTTCATGCTTTCGAATAAATGTTGATTAATTGCATATAAGAGGTAAGTGATTTGCGGCGTTTTTTAAGCAGTTGGCCACTATTATGGTACTCCTCTATTATCGAAGCACGTTTTTCAATATCATCTCTAAAACATGCATTTCGAACGCATCATCCAATTCTTCAGGTAGACATTCCAGTTTATTTTTTGAGAACGAGAAAAAAGGTAGTCATTCGATGCCAAGTTAAGACTATACGGAAGACATCATACCATTGACTGCTGTTTACTTTCGGGATCTTACCGGTAAATCCCTGATTCGTCCCAGTCACGATCTCATGGTCGTGTTTCGAAGACAACGATCGTATTTTTTACCTATCTGCGGGAACTGACTGACGATAGGTCCCATGACAACTTTTCAATATCAGTTTCCGAAACTACAACTGATTTTGGACGATCTTCACAGAATTTGTCTTAGAGCGAACCACGACCTCGATTGAATTCACCATACCATCGAAAAACACTGATCCTTGATGGAACTTCATCGCCAAAAATTGAATTGAATTCATCGATGCACTGTTGCCGAATTAATATGCGTCGATCTCGCAACAAATAATATCAAGAAAATGTTCACACTACTATCAACAACACAAATAGCGCTCAAGTGTCCGAGTAGACATAACCTCAAAAATGTCAAACTAAACGATAGAGCTGTCAGTTGTCAAATTGCAGCACTAGGCTTGTTCGATCCCGAAATTCAAAAGGCAACCTATAGGTACCGCTACTGAGCGCCAGTACGAAGTGAGCATAAGCATGAAGTAATATCAACTTAATTGAGCAATTCGATTTCGATATCCAAGGTCTGCATGCTTCCTCAGTCCACACCTTCCAATTCGCTGAATTTAGTCGCAGACTATCTACGGTATTCACGGAGAAACTGTCGAGTTAAACGAACTCTCAATCGATTTTTTCAAGATCTCGATATTCCTTCATAAAACTCCAAAGCAAGCAGACATTTCAGATAACGAATAAGTAATAAATTCGGGGCATTGAAATCAATCGAAAATATGGACATCATAAAATCGTGGAATCATTTAATAAATCCTGGTACCCATTCGTTTCTGGAGATGATGATTCATGTATACTTTTGTTCAAAGATAGTAAAGCGTTCGAAATCTGGTGATCATTCTCTGGAATTACCAGTTCGTGCTTACTGATTTCGATCTTTCACTTCTATACTGAAAATGAACGTAACTAAGCAATTATTATTAAAAAACATGGTATTTGATTCACCAATGCCTATTCCGAAATGTATACCACCCATTCTGAATGAGATAATTTTGAACGGTATGGAAATTCACATCGGAAACATACGATATTCGATCGAGGGGTCTATCACTGCGGAATTTTAGTGTACAAATGCTGGAATTGGGAATGAATTACACGAAATTAGATGGAATTGCATGGAATTTGATGGAATTGCATGGAATTTGACGGCATTATAACGGAATTGTTTGGAATTGAGAAGAATTGAATGCAATTTCAATAGAATTTAACGGTATTCTGTTAGCATTGAATGGAATTGAAAATGCGCAGAATTGAATAGAATTGTGAGGAATTGAACGGAATTGTAGAGAATTTAACGGAATTATGATGAATTTAACGGAATTATGATGAATTTAACGGAATTATGGGGAAATTAATGGAATTATGGGGAATTTTACGGTATTGTGAGGAATTGAATGGAATTATGCGGAATTGAAAAGAATTTATGTGAATTTAGTGGAATTATTTATCAAATTGGAATTTTAGTGTACAAAAAACTGCCAGTGATAGACCCCTCGTATTCGATGCATCAGACAGAACTTTGCCAGTCCAGTTGGACCAGTGGTATTTTCGAAAGATTTATGTGCTACGTTCATGACGAAAATAATGATTTTATGCGAATAATACTGTTGTCTTCTCGAATCGATTACGGGCAGCTTGACGAGTTGGAGATCCAGTGATTCAATGAGACGTATTCATAAAATTGAAGGATGTCCTTTTAAATATAAGGCGAAAGTATAAGGTTTCAATTTGAAGAAAAAGGTAGGAGTATAAGCACTCCCTTCTTCGCGTATTCATAATGATTACGTTATACTTTCAATGATATGCTCCTAGAATGAGTAAAGGGATGTTGGCTTGTGTCCGCATCTGTTCACGACGGTTTTGTTTATTTATAATACAAATATTTCTTTGTTATTTGTATTATTTAAGCATAGTACGCCAAGCAACAGAGCTACAAATGATTAGTTTTTTGACAAAAATACTACCTGGACGTCACCTAAACCATTCCGTGCAGGACAGTCCGTAGTTTATTCCCACCATGTTTTAAACACGAAAATGCCATTTTTTTTATTTGTTATTAACAAAAAACAACAAAAATACGCGTTCTTTTTAGTTTTTTCGTTGCAAATGGAAACTATTGATGCAGTGATAACGTTGCAATGGGATGAATTGTAGAGAATTACATTGTGAAGAGAATGATGGGTCAAACGATCCGATCGAATAATTAAAACTGGAGAAAAGCGGAAAAAACCGGATAATTGCGTGTTTTTTCTTTTAACTCATAACTCTGCCATTTTGCAATATTAAGAACTGAAACTTCACACGATAGTAGCTATTGACGTGCAATTCATGTGTGCCAAAATTGGATTCGTCGGATAAATAGTTTTCACATAATTCCCATTAGAATTTTTTTTTGGACATATTTTCGCGGAGAGCTGGATGCGTTTGAGGTCGTCCGATTGAAATTAAAAAAATTGATTTGGAAAGAAGACGTGATCAGTCAAAAACGTCTATTCTGATTTTTCAATAAAACGCGTTTAAGTGTGTTAAAAACTAGTGAGAACATGAGGGAAAACGGCCGACCGAGCGAGAGCGGTCGAGTGGAGAGAAATAAGCGAATCGAGGGGAAACGTATATGTGTACAAAACAATTCATAAACTCGGCGACCGTTGGCTTCCGCGGCGTTCCCCTCGATTCGCTCATTCCCTCACCACTCGACCACTCTCGCTTGGTCGGTCGTTTTCCTCATGTTCTCACTAGTTTTTAAAACACTTAAACGCGTTTTATTGAAAAATCAGAATAGACATTTTGTTACTGATCACGTCTTCTTTCCAAATCAATTTTTTAATTTCAATCGGACGACCTCAAACATCCAGCTCTCCGCGAAAATATGTCCAAAAAAAATTCAAATGGGAATTATGTGAAAACTATTTATCCCTCCGAATCCAATTTTAGCACACATGAATTGCACGTCAATAGCTACTGTCGTGTGAAGTTTCAGTTCTTAATATTGCAAAATGGCAGAGTTATGAGTTAAAAGAAAAAACACGCAATTTTCCGGTTTTTTCCGCTTTTCTCCAGTTTTAATTATTCGATCGGATCGTTTGACCCATCATTCTCTCACAATGTAATTCTCTACAATTCATCCCATTGCAACGTTATCACTTCATCAATAGTTTCCATTTTGCAACGAAAAAACTAAAAAGAACGCGTATTTTTGTTGTTTTTTGTTAATAACAAATAAAAAAATGGCATTTTTGTGTTTAAAACATGATGGGAATAAACTACGGACTGTCCTGCTCGGATGGCACAGGTGGCTTCCAGGTAGTATTTTTGTCAAGGAAATATCTCTATTGCTTGGCCTATAGGTATAAATTCGATCAGAGAAAATGTATTCATCGAGCAGCGATATTGAAAGTGCAGAAAAAGATATTGCTACGACTGAACTGCAGTTTATAGCAGATGGAGTTGCCAGTGCTCCAATGATTTTGTAAAAATCCCAATACCAATATAAAAGCGAGAAAGGATGAGGCTATTAAAAATGTTATCAGAAAGTACAATGTGACATTTGGCAAAGCACTGGATACCAAAGGACTTTTAAAAAAATCAACAATATGAAAAGCAGGTTGAAGAAAAAACTGATTTGAAAAAAACTGGAAATAAAGCAATAAAACTGTTGGAATGGGAGAAAAAGTTGTTGAAGGCTATGGAGGGTGTCAGTAATCCTACAATTGGAAAAATCGCAGGCAACTATACTATCAATTACGGCAGTCACCGTACGAGATAGCGTTGCTTGACTTACAGTGGGTTGCCAAATTATTAGGGTCACTGCTAGTTTTCTGTAATTTTTAGGTTTATATCAATTTTATGAGCACTTTTTCTTTATTTATTGGAGGTTTCAACTAAGACAGAAAACACATATTTCATAGTCACACGTATTATTTTTTCATAAAATATGATTAACTAAAAAAATCTAATATTTGGTAATGCCGTCTTAGGCTGCAATTAAGGCTTCCAGACGTCGGCATGCTCTCAATGCAAATTTTTGCATTGTGCTGTATATTGGGGCTCTGATGCCACACCCTAATAGGCGTTTCGATCAGTTGCCGCTTGGTGGTGATAACTTCTTTTGTAACCTCACGTTTCGTAAGTTCCCAAAGGTTTTTCAATGGGCCAGGGCACAACCTTCACATTGTTGGCGGCCAGAAATGCTGTTACACTCCTGGCTTTATGGCACGGTGCCAAATCGAGCGTAAACACGTATTCCTTATCATCGGAAACCATTCTTCCACCTGTAGTAAGAGCCGACTTTCAAGCACTCGCCTGTCTGGTCCTGCTTCATGGTCCTTAGAAGATGTAGAGACGTCCCATACCCCTGGCTGAGATCACAGACCACACCGTGATGCTAACAGGGTGTTTAAACCCTCTCTACAACACAGTCCGGTGAAACGTGAGGTTACCAAAGAAGTTATCACCACCAAGCGGCAACTGATTGAAACGCCTATTAGGGTGTGGCATCAGAGCCCCAATATACGCACAATGCAAAAATTTGCATTGAGAGCATTCCCTGACGTCTTGAAGCCTTAATTTCAGCCAATGGCGGCATTACCAAATTATAGATTTTTTTAGTTCATCATATTTTATGAAAAATAATTACGTGTGACTATGAAATATGTGTTTTCTGTCTTAGTAAAAACCTTCAATAAATAAAGAAGAAGTTACAATACCAAACATCAATTATTTGCTTATTAAATTAATATGAACTTGAAAATTACAGAAAACTAGTAGTGTCCCTAATAATTTGGCAACCCACTGTACACCCAGTTCTTGGCCAATGCCTTTCTAATACCCAGGGTCACTCAGATAGCGTAATCATATCTTCGTTTTAAGGAGGATGATAACGTACCTCCCCGAGATTCATCCCAAAAATTGGTTGGCAAGCCAATGAACATTTTCTTCTTCACAACATGTATAAATCTTTGAAATCTTGAACGCCTCTTGTAGTGTTTGTTCAACCTAACGGCCCAATGTGTCGGGCCTGTGATACTCGATTCGAGTGCTTTAAGTTGCCTACTGTACTGCTCGAATAAGGCCACTCCCAACGATGAGAGAAAAACAACAACATTATTAGTATGCGATCATACAGGTTGGGATAAAAGTTCGGCACCAAATTAATATCTTTAAAACGAAACAGGCGATATTTTTGAAATTTGGCAGCTGAGTGTAATGGACCAAAATGCATTTGATTAGCATATTCTCATTAATGAGATACTTCCGGTTTAACCGAAATGACCAATTTTTTTCTTTATTTAAATGGACACCCTGTATATTTCTGCAGATTCTGAAAGAGCACTTTGTTTCGGATCTGTCCACACCAAGTTCCATGTAAAAATTATCTGTAAAAAGAAGAATTGAGACAACGGATTCTTGATGAATGTGCATTAATACATGGAGAAGTCTTGAGAAAAGTTACTCAAGAATTTGTTAATAGACTGGCATATTGTCAGGAGTGAATGGCAAGCACTTCGAACATTTAAAATGATTTTTTTTTTATATTATTTCTAATTTTTTTCTACTAGTGAAAGCTGTATTTCTTCTTTTTATAGATTTTCATAAAAGATACGTCATGAAAAGCAGAAAGAGTTATCTACTACAAAGTATTTCGTTCTATTTCTCACTATTGATACAAATAACAACGATTTATTTATTTGAATGGATTTTTCTCAAATGTACAAAAAGACTGAATTTCTTCTTTTAACAGAGAATTTTTACATGGAACCTAGTAGGACAGATCCGAAACAAAGTGCTCTTTCAGATCTGCAGAAATATACAGGGTATCCCATTTAAATAAAAAAAAATTGGTCATTTCCGGTTAAACCGGAAGTATCTTATTAATGCAAATATGCTCATCAGATGCATTGTGGTCCATTACACTCAGCTGCCAAATTTCAAGAATATCGCCCGTTTCGTTTTAAAGATATTAATTTGGTGCCGGACTTTATCCCACCCTGTATATTTTGTCAGAAAGAAGCACATTTATCTTTTTAATGTGCCACTGTTCAACTGGATGACAAAGTCTCTCTCTATATTGCTATCGGATATTTCCGATGAAATTTCCGATAGTCGTATATAAAATTGACATTGTTCGTCGTGTGTTCAACCGATGCAGACGTGTTGAGTATTACCGCTGTATTTCGATATTGTGAGACAGTAATCAGCCCACCGACTCCGGGAACAAAAGCCCGGATTGATCGAGCTGATTCACTGGAAACTAAATTTCGTTTCTTAAGTATGGCGTCAAATAAAAAAACCAGTGCTGATGAATCTTTACAGATTGCTATCCCAGAATGTTCTTATTGTAAACGTACTATTGTTAAAAGTAGTATGAAGTGTATCACCTGTACGAAAGTATACCACCCTGGGTGTTCAAATAAAGTGAAAAAATGTTGCGGAGAAGAAATGACTTCCGTTGATCATTCCACTGTTGTATCCCCTATGTTGGACAACATAAATAAAACAGTTAGTAACGATTCGAGCCAACAGGAACTACTTCTAAAGATTATTTTCGAACTAGAGTCCAAAAACGCTATTCTAGCGGAAAATAATTCATTGTTAAAATTCAAGATTTCCACTCTCGAAGCAGAGATCTCAAATAAAGATACTATTATCAACATCCTATCCAACGAAAAAGATGTAAACATAAACACCAACAAGAAAGTTGATAAATCCGCCACACGTGAGAAATCACACACAGAGGTAATGATAATACGGAAACTATCTGTCTCGATCGCCCAGGTACGTCGGAGTTCCGAATGTAAAGGATGCAGCGGTCGCCGATGGTTCACGCATACCTGGAGTTCCCAGTACGAAGGTTGCCGAGCCGGTATTCCCTCTTACAGCGTGGCTACGCGAAGTAACGTAGCCAAAAAAGACAAAAACCAAAAATTGTTCAACGATGACAAAAATGCAACTATTCGTTCTAATAATAAGAATGAACAAACTGAATGGAAAGTGGTTTCTCATAAGAAACCTAACAATAAACGAAATCGTACGTTGGTAGTTGGAAGTTATTCCGGTAACTCTACTGTCGAAGGAGTAGAAAAATACAAGGCTCTGCATGTGTCCAATCTGAAACCAGATACTACAGCAGAAGAACTTCATAAATTTCTGTGCATTAATTTCCCAAAAGTTAAATGTGAAAAACTTGAGTCGAAATACCCTGATAGCTACTCATCATTCAAAGTGCTCATCCCAACATCTGATTATGAGAAAGCTCTTGACGGCTCAAACTGGCCAAATAAAGCCAGTGTCCATCGGTTTTTTCAACCGAAACCAATAAATCAACCTGCAACGTGATTAAGGCTCCCGTTCATAGTAGTAGCCCCATAGTAAACCTTCTACAACTGAATGTTCAGTGTATATCCAATAAATTGGAAAACCTAGAATTAGTGTTGGCTGAAAATGTTCCTGATGTTGTGAGTGTCGTTGAGCACTGGTGCAATATCGATAGTGTGAAATCAATGACAATACCAAACTATATTTTAGCCGACTATTATTGCCGCCCTTTTCGAACACATGGTGGGTCGATGATCTATCTAAAATCTGGTATTAAAGTGAAGAATCTGTGCGTGTCGAAATTCTCTGAAGAGATGCACTGTGAAATGTGCGGAATATTGTGATAACAAACGACATTCGGCTGGGAATTATAAGTGTTTATCGGCCGTGTTCCGGAAGTTTTCAAATCTTTCTCGATAGATTGACGTATGCTCTCAACTATTGTTCGAATCTGGTTGACTTAATTTGTTTGTGGTGACCTGAACGTTGATTTTCTGAAAACTGAATGTAGTAACCGTAAGCTACTTATCGATTTGATGGATTGCTTTAATTTGAAAATTTCGTCACAGGATCCTACTAGAATATTTACAGACATAACTGGTCATACATCTGTTTCAAAATTGGACTATGTGTTAATAAGTGCAGACCTATCTGACTATAATGTGAAAGTTTTTGAACCTCTTTTAAGTGACCACCTTGCTGTATTGGTTGAATTCAATAACATATTTCATAAGAGTACAGATGGTGGTCCAAAATTGGTTAGAAACTTTAGTCAGCAAAATATAAATAATTTTGTCTTTCAAATCTCAATTTATGATTTTCACACGATTTATGAAATCGTTGATGTTGATCAATGTTTTCAAGCGTTCGTTGATGCGATTCGGAGTACCTTTGAGTCATGTTGTCCTCTTCTCAAACTGGCTAAGTGCAATAAAAAAATAAATAGATGGATCACTCCGGAAATAGTTCAGGCGAAACAAAAACTCATGAATCTTCACTGGTTACACTCGAATGTGAAGTGTCAGAGCACTTATACTTTGTACAAGAGAACCAAACACGAGTATAATTCGCTAATACGAAATTCTAAGTTGCACTTCCATCAGGACCTTATTGATAGATCGGACAATAAAAGCAAAACCGTATGGTCCATTGTAAATAACTTGACTGGCCGTAAGAAAAAAACAAACGAATGTATTGAACTTCTCGTTGATGGAGTTTTACATAGTGATCCCAACGAACTATCCAAAATTTTTGCAAATTACTTTTCAACGGTAGCTGAAACCACTCTTCACCTTTACTATGGGGACTCTTTGTCTTCATCATGTACTTCTGCAACAATGTTGAATACAACATTTTTCTTTCACCCGGTGATTGATTGTGAAGTAGCAGATGTAATAAGGCTGTTGAAGTGTAATAAGTGTGCAGGAGCTGACTCTTTGTCTGCACGAATTCTGAAATTGATAAGCTCAGATATCTGCAAGCATTTTGCACATTGCATTAATCTTTCTATAAGTTCTGGAATTTTTCCTTCTATTCTAAAAAAAGCCCTAGTTGTTCCAATCTTTAAGAAAAACGATATACATAGTGTCACGAATTATAGACCAATTTCTATTTTAAGCGTATTTTCCAAAGTATTCGAAAGAGTGGTGTTCAACAGAATGATGGATTATCTTGACAAGTTTAAAATACTCGATAATGCCCAACATGGTTTTAGATCGGGTCGCTCAACAGAAACAGCTGCGGTATCCTTTGTTGATTACGTGTATGAATGCCTTGACAATGGCTTGCATACAGCAGGATTGTTTTTTGATCTTTCGCGAGCATTCGATAGCCTATCATCTCAGTTTATAATGGATAAGTGTTACAAATTGGGTTTTCGAGGGGTATTTTTGGATTGGCTACGAAGCTATCTTGAGGGTAGATCTATTTTTGTAAAGGTTGAAGGCTGCCTATCTGAGGAACACGATCTGAGTCTGGGAGTGCCACAAGGATCCGTCCTTGGGCCTCTTCTGTTTTTGCTTTTTATAAATGATCTCCCTATAAATTTAAGAATAATGTTTCTGAACTTACTTAAACGTAGATGTTTTTCGTCAACTATAAGGAAGTTCTTGTTGAGTCTGTTCGCTGATGATGCCTCGGTGGTGGTTTCAGCCCCAACATTCCAGGAACTTCAAGCGCTCTGTGAGCTGCTATTACAAAGCTTTGTAGACTGGTGTCATCAAAATAACTTGATGATCAATATCGGTAAAACGGAATGTATTTACTTTACAATTGGGCAGACTGATCGTAGGTTGGTGCTACGCTACTTGAATAATGTAATTCTATCCAAGGGTGAAACAAAATTTCTTGGCATTCACGTTGACGACAACTTGAAATGGGGTATTCACGTTGATTCAGTTTGCAAAAACTGAACAGCTCATATTATGCCATAAATAGGGTGAGAACTTCACTTCCATTAGAATCACTCATAAACATTTACTATAGTTTAGTCTACAGCCACCTCTCATATAACATCCTACTGTGGGGAAACTCCACGGATGTTGGAAGGGCCTTCATAATACAAAAACGTATTTTGCGTATGATATTCAAGGTACCTCCATTTTCGTCCTGTAGACCTATATTTGTAGAAAATAATATTTTAACTGTAGCGTCCATTTTCATTCTCAAATGTCTTCAATATACAAAGGAAATGAGAATAATTTTATAAAGTTGTCCAGTTTCATAGCTATGGCACTAGAAGTGAGAGAACATTATATGTCCCCAGGCACAGAACAACTAAGCTGGAGATGTCTCCATGTACCAATGTGTCAAACTTTATAACCATTTGCCTCACAATATTCGATCTCTTGATTTGAAAAATTTTAAAAAAACTGTTAAAAAATTAATGTTAGATAGATGTTATTATACAGTAAGTGATTACTTCAATGATGTTATAGAGTTCAATTAATTATTATTATATTATCTCCTTTTGTATGACCTATCCTATACATTTATTTGTCTGAGAGGATCAATAAATTATTATTATTATTATTATTATTATTAAGCATATATGGTTACTTTTATGCCTAGTATTCCTCCATTATTCTTCAGATTTAAGTGAATATCCAAATTTCGCACAACTATCTCTCTGTTTCATACAAGTTGTATAAATTTCCCCTCAGATATCTCGATCGTTAAGAGTGAATGAATAATTGTTATCGATAACCAACCATAGACAAACTAAAATAATAGATGAGCCACTCGTATATGTCGCGCCACCTGTCGGAGGAGGATACTAATACACGAAAAAATTATTCTCAATTGATAGTTAGATGTCGTTGCATTCATGGAAATCCTATCGAGAAAATAGTAAGTATGTAAAATCGTTATTATCAAAAAACTTTGAATTGTCAACTGACACAAGGAGTGGTTTGACACGTTCTTTTTGAAATATCATGAATTTCGATATGCCTGCAAGAGTGAAGATGTGTTTGTTATTGGATGTGAAAATCGAGATGCAAAAAGGTAATTTCAAAATATATATTATATATACTCTGTTACCTATAAGAATTAAGATAGTTTTCAAAAAAGTTTTTCATGTATTGAATAAGTTTAGTAGGTAAATACTCATATTTTTGTATTATTGAATTCATTATTGTTAGTTTTTGAGAATGTTTTCAATGCAATTATTAGTTTATTGATTAGATATTTATGAAATAAATCCGTATTTTCAATTGGTGATACCTTTCAGTTAATAAATTTTTATTTTATTCTATCCAGAATTTGATTATTGATCCTCATTTCTCGATTCCAAAAGAAAATCAGATGAAAGTTCGTTGCAGGTATTATTTTCATGAAAATAAATTTCCTCACTCATCGATAACTTGCACGAATCCATTTCTGATTTCCTTTTGGAAATTGAATTTCAAAAAACTTTTTGCCTCTTGTATATGGGTGTACCTACCTATTCAAAGGTGCACTACAGAATTCTTTTTGAGGCAGCTTTACGATACAGATTCCTTTTTCAATTGAGCTTTTTTCACGAATTAGTAATGTTGTACAAAAAAAGATGTCGTTGAAGCTTGTTCTACTAGTGTCTCATCTATTCTCCGTTTAGTTAGTCTATGTAACCAACAAGTAATGAGTTGAAAAAAATGAACTATTTTAATTTCAAAAGTCAATTGTTCAAATATCCAACCTCCACTTTGAGAGCGAACAAGAAAAAAATATGGGAATATGGAAGAGTTGGCCAATCGCCAGTGAAAACTTTCTTGGAAAGTGCTATTTTAAAAGAACTGCATTATTAGTTTTGAGCGCTTGTTTCTAGAGAAACTGGGAGCCATAATTTCGCTAGAAATTTTATACTGTCGCCCTTCCATGAACACTAACTTTCAAAAGATTCCTGTAGCATTATTGGATTCTCCAGAAAAATAATCATAAATAGGCCTAATTTCGATATTGACATTATTTTATGACATCATTGTCAAACCCGATTAAACAAACCAATTTGTATAAACAACAACATTATAGGAGTCGAAAGCATTTGCACTCTTTTTCATATTGAGAAAACCATCATTTGAATTGTTTTATTCTATAAACAATTGGTTTTATTTTATTCAGTAATGAATTGAACTTTTCTGTTCAAATCTTTCACCTTGAAACTTTCAACTGGTCGTAACTCCACAACATGACTTTTTCAATTTCTTTTCGTATAACATGACCCTAATTTCCAAATTCACTTGCCGAACAACTCAAAAATAAAGTAGCAAATGAACGATCTCATTAAAGTATAATGGTACAAATTATAGAATGGTTAATGGACGTTATGATTTCGTCCAATAACTTCAAAGTTTCAGACTTCCAATATTATAACAATGAATTATTTGAAAATACGGGGTCTTTATAAATGATTTTAACATGGTTGCTTTGGAAATTTTTCCACCTATCTTTTGTTACAAATTCTCTACAAATTTATAATTCCAGTCACATTATTCAATTTCTTACGGAACTGCCAGCTCAAACTCACAGTATCGTTTGTTTGAATTAAAGTTTACTTCAAAATGTAACTATTCATAACAGCGAAAACTGCGCTGTTATAATCATTTATAGAGACCCTGTACTATAATATATCTAACTTCAATCATGACGTACCATTTTTTCAATTCGTCGCCACGGATTTCCAACAGTTTCCCTTTCTTTTGAACTCCATTCAATCGAGATACACCTTTACAGTAAGGCGCAACATTACCATTAGTATCGTAGGCACTTTTCGCTTTGTTGAAAATATCTGCTTGTTCAGACACAAAATTCATTCGATCTATCTCACTTCTTTGAGGAAAACTAAGAAAGTCCACAATGGCGTTACTCGGTTTAAAATCAAAATCTTGCCATGGTTCTGATGAAGTATTTCCTTGTTGATAGAAGGGAAAAGGAATATTCGACGGTTCCTTAAAATTCCAGTTTATGAATTCATCCAATCTTTTCAGAGCGTTGAGATTTGAAGCACTCATCTCGGGGTAGTATGGTGTCCTTGTTGAAGCGATATTCCACATATTGCACCAACGAAAATGCAAATACGCACTTCACGATCAACATTCAATTTTGAAATCGAATTAAGTACATAAAAAAACACATAAACACAAACGAATAAGAAGAGATGAAATACGCCACTTCAAAATTTCAAGATATGGGTTGTTCGGGAACAATGGAAACGAAACCGACGATAAAAAATCGAAGTCGTTGAGTGTTGAAGAACGTGAAGGTCTACGTTGTCCAAAGCCCGATAACCGAAAGACTCACCAAACTAGGCAATACGATCGTCATTACAAACAAATTTAGTTATCGTCTTCGAAAGAAATTCAAACAATTCTGGTTCCATTTTCGAATACGTAACGACCATTCTTTGAACGAAAATTCAGATTGATCTGGATCACAATCTGTATTTTGAACTAGTGTTGAGTGGAAATTTCGGCAATAAAAAATTGTCATGTTTATTATATATTCACAGATATCAGCTTGAATAACGTGAAGTAGAAATTGATAATATTCTAAAAAATCAAATAGGAAATACCAAGAGAAAATCGATACAAATGTATTTCGAATTATGTTTATTATGGTTTTCTTTTCGAATAATTTTCCATCTTCATTTCGTATGATGATTGTGAATTAGATAGTCAAATTTCGAAAGGATTATAGAGCAATCGCAGATATGACGAAAACATTAATAAGTTGTAGGTAACTTCAAAATGGTTCTCAATAAAAATTGCTCCCAGAAGACGATATTATCTTATATGAAAAAGCAAGCAAAAGATTACGCAAAGTAACTTATAATTCAATAGTGAATCGAAAAGTGTTAATTTCTTTCTTATGTAATATTCATGAAAATGGTTACATGTGATACTGTATATTTCTGCAGATTCTGAAAGTGCACCTTGTTTCGGATCTGTCCATATCGGGTTCCATGTAAAAATTCTCTGTTAAAAGAAGAAATTCATTCTTTTTATACATTCGAGAAAAAATCCATTCAAATAATAAAATCGTTGTTATTTGTATCAATAGTGAGAAATAAAACGAAATACTTTGTAGTAGATAACTCTTTCTGCTTTTCATGACGTATTTTTCATGAAAATCTATAAAAAGAAGAAATACAGCTTTTTTAGTTAAAAAATTATTAGAAATAATTTTAAAAAAAATCATTTTAAATGTTCGAAGTGCTTGCCATTCACCTCCTGACAATATGCCAGTCTATTAACAAATTCTTGAGTAACTTTTTCTCAAGACTTCTCCATGTCTGTCCATGATGCACATTCATCAAGAATCCGTTGTCTCAATTCTTCTTTTTCCAGATAATTTTACATGGAACCTGGTATGGACAGATCCGAAACAAAGTGCATTTTCAGAATCTGCAGAAATATACAGGGTGTCCCATTTAAATAAAAAAATTTTTGGTCATTTCCGGTTAAACCGGAAGTATCTCATTAATGAAATATGCTCATCAGATGCATTGTGGTCCATTACACTCAGCTGCCAATTTCAAAATATCGCCCGGTTTCGTTTTAAGATATTGATTTGGTGCCAAACTTTATCACAACCCTGTATATTTGATTTACTCTAAAAAAGTGAGTAACAAACGGCAACGAAGGATTTCGAATACGAGTTCAAAGGAGTTATTGAGCATTATTGAAAATGACAATTTCTCGATTCCGATTAGTCAGGAAGAAAGAGCTCGAGAATGAGTTATTAGTTTGTTTTATAGTTTGCTATAGTTGCCGAGATCCCTCAGTTGACAATCTGAGACTGCATACCTTTCAGATATACAGGTTTGGAAATTCACATCGGAAACATGGGAAATTCAATGCATCAGAGAGGGAATTTTACCGTGCAGTTGACCAGTGATATGATAGAAAGGTTCAGGTGATTCGTAACTCTCTAAATAAACGAGTGACTCGAATATTGTAGTTTGGTCTCTCTCTTATCGCAATAAAATTCGTATACGCTTTGAAATATCACTTGTCCAGAATACGGCACCTGACCCTGTCGCATTTATCGAATGCGTCGGACTGCCCGCGTTAGTCGATTTGAGAGAGACAACCATATTATTTGTTCCATCGCGTCAAGCTAAAGAGAAATATAACACTTAAATATGTCCAGTATAATAGCACTGTCTAACTGCACTGCAAAAGACTCTCTCAAATGCATTGAATATAGTATGGTTCCAATGTGAATTTCCAAACCTGTATGTGTCAAACAGATTTCAGGTATTGAATATTTAAAAAAATATTCAAATTCTTCAATTTTCTATTCTATTCTCAGAAACTTTACGAAATTTTGCGCGAGCCATCGTTTCTTTATAGCCTCAATTACACTCAGCCCTTCCTACTGCCACTCGCGTTGTCGGCAATAATTTCCGAAATACTTCTGCTACAGTATCGAAGGCAGTGAGCATTAACACTCAGCTGCAACATTTCTCTCACGACCAAGTGTCGGTAATGACGGACAAAGAAATTCCACAGCAACCTAGTTAAATTTAATCATTCATGCTGCCGGCCCTTTGACTTCCGTACGAAAAACCGCCAATGTAGGCAACACGAACAGCAGCAGCAGGGAGCAGGGAAGTGTAGTGATTACATTCTCGTGCTGGGCTGAGCTGAGTGTAATGGGGGTGTATTGAAAGTGATCTGGTGTTCGGCTCATGCGGATATACCTGGTAACGTCAAGGCAGATGAACTGGCTAGGCGGGGAGCCGGATTAGCATTTGTTGGTCCGCAGCCTTCGCTGCCAATCTGTCGCACATATGTCAGAAGTTTCTTCAGGAATGGAGCGCAGGGGTGGGCCTGAGGTGGTCGAGGATTCTCATTGAGAGACCGTCCTCGCGATCTGAGGTCAATAGACTTCTGTTGCTGGAGAGGAAACAACTTGGTCTGGTGACTGGTGCATTGACTGGTCACCTGTTAAACAAGCATTTGAAGAGAATGAGATAGACGAGCTGCTCCCTATGCCAGTGGTGCAGGAGTACTGATGAAACGGTTGAGCATATTTTGTTCAACTGTGGAAACCTTACTGAGTTAAGGTCAACACACCTAAGAAATCCAACACCTTCTATTCCTATGGTGAGAGGGACCACTCCTGGCAGGCTCGCGACATCTGTCTTCGTGTCTGAGGAGCTGAGTCTCATAGAACGATGCGGGTGAACAATGGGCCACTAGGCCTCAGTTCGGCCGGTAAGGCACCGCACAGAGAAGAAGAAGAAGAATCGGGGTGTATTGAGCAGCATATTATAATTGAACAGATCGAATTACATACTAAAATTGAAAAATAAATCTTCAAATCTCTATAACACGGGAACCATTCGACCGATTTGGTCGAGGATTTGGTCCATTAACGAGCTTTGTCCAGGTTTTCTGATCACTCTACCTGAAAATATGACGTCCCTAGCTCACTCCATTACATTAGAGTTTTTTTTCGCGGGATCCAAACGAAATTTTACACAAGCTATGTATCTTTACAGAGTAGTTGAATGTGAAATCTGGAAGCGATTGGATTTCAGTTTCGAAAAATAAAACTTCATATCATGGATACTCGAGAACTATTAGACCAATTTGGCCCATCAGCGAACTCAACCTAGATCGGGATATCTCTACACCCACCCTAAAAATTTCAAGTCTGTAGCTCATTCTATTCGAAGGTGCGAGTGTTTACTGCCAGACAAAATTACTTTTAACCTCGAATTCTTGATCAGCCAGCTAGTCCATTCGATTTGTTCAAGACACCAGCCGGCGAAAAATTCGACATTTGGGCAACACCAAAAGGCACAGGGTTTCCCTAAGAAAAAGCAAAAAAATATTATGTAAGGTCAATAATCTTCTGATAATATGAGTGTAGGGTTCCATTTCGAAAGTGAAATATCTTTGTAGAATATGACAAACCTAATATCTTTGTCCATTTAATACAATTTGTCGTTTTTATCTTTGACAACTACTTCATCGATTGTAAGTAGGTACTTACTAACTATAATAGGAATTTGTAGATCTACTTTGTTGAGATCCACAGAAACTTTCCACACAGAATTCAATCAACAAATTATACTATGAATAGCCCTCTCATCGAATGCTTTTGGAGTCGATTTGTTTTCAGTTTCTATGTTTTCACTAGGAATTACTCCGAATCGCATATAGAAATTAATTCGTTATATTCGAGGGGTCTATCACTGCGGAATTTTAGTCTACAAAATGCTTTAATTGGGAATGAATTACACGGAATTAGATGGAATTGCATGGAATTTGACGGCATTATAACGGAATTGTTTGGAATTGAGAAGAATTGAATGGAATTGAACGGTATTCTGTTAGCATTGAATGGAATTGAAAATGCGCAGAATTGAACAAATTGTGAGGAATTGAACGGAATTGTAGAGAATTTAACGGAATTATGATGAACTTAACGAAATTATGATGAATTTAACGGAATTATGGGGAATTAAATGGAATTATGGGGAATTTTACGGAATTGTGAGGAACTGAATGGAATTATGCGGAATTGAAAAGAATTTTTGTGAATTTAGTGGAATTATTTATCAAATTGGAATTTTAGTGTACAAAAAACTGCCAGTGATAGACCCCTCGGTTATATTACTGTCATTGCTATACTAGGGTACTTCTATTTAATTTTTGAAATTTTCACGTTCATTAATGATTTTTGGTTTATTGACAATGTATACTGGCGAATCCGAATAAATAAATATACTTATAGGTACAATTAAACTCAGTTTTTAAAAAATCTTCAGCTACAGAACCTATAGGTTACTAATGTTTTTTTTAACATTTCATTTTTTTATATGTTTCGTTCTATTGTTATAATGCAATTATAGATTGACGAATCCGTACGAATAAATGAATAAACTTCAACACAATTTTCGAGAAATCTTCAGCATACAGAAGGTTCGTTGACCCCCAATTGAACGAACTGATACTTCTTCGAAATAATATTTGACCTTATCCGTGATGCATCTCACTGAAATTTGAATACCTATACAGGGTGTATGTAACAAATGTGAGGGACTTTGGGAGATGATTCCTCGATGAAAATAGGCAGGAGTAGTTCATATAAATTTTTCTTTCGAAATCGACCCCCCCTCCAAGATACAGCTTTTAAAAGGCGATGACGAGTTGACAGATTTAAATTTTTTTTACGGCTTCTAAAAAACACTGAGTCATAATATGAAGCACTAAGTAGATGTTACTCACACAAATTTTTAAGACCTCATAACTTTATTATTAGGGGTTGAAAATAACAACCCCCTATGATTTTCTTTCAAAAATTGTTTTCGTGGGATAGATTTTCGAAAAATAAAATTCTCTTATGGTTTCCCATTCAGTTCTGCAGAAAAAAAGTCTCCTGCCAAATTTCGATACAGTCGATACTTTTCTCGGAAAAAATAAAAACTCACAAGCAGTTATGATCATTGCTCATTCCATTTCATCGTATAAGTGTTCCATAGAATGAATATTTTAAGATATTGTATGTCTATGACAGGAGATAAAGATGTTCTATAAATCTTTCTGAAGGTTTTATCACTAATTTCCGGAAGAAAACTATATCCATAATATTTTAATTTAACAAGTAGAACTTTCTTTCGATTAATAAGCATAATTGACAAAACCAGTTTTGAGCATAAACAGTATCTTAGAATATTCATTCTATGGAACATACGATGAAATGGAATTAACAGTAATCATAACTGCTTATAAGTTTTTATTCTTTCCGAGAAAAGTATCGACTGTATCGAAATTTTGCAGGAGACTTTTTTTCTCCAGAATTGAATGGGAAACCATATGAGAATTTAATTTTTCGAAAATCTATCCCACGAAAACAATTTTTGAACGAAAATCATAGGGGGTTGTTATTTTCCACCCCTAATAATAAAGTTATGAGATCCAAAAAAATTGTGTGAGTAACATCTATCAGTTTTATGACTCAGTGTTCTTAAGAAGCCGTAAAAAAATTAAAAACTGTCAACTCGTCATTACCTTCCAAAGGTTGTATCTTGGAAGGGGGGTCGATTTCGAAAAAAATTGATATGAACTACCCCTACTTATTTTCATCAAGGAATCATCTGCCTAACTCTCTAGCATTTGTTTCCAGACACCCTGTTTAGTGCAAATTCAAAAAGGAACGGAAAATTCCAATACTTGGAA
This sequence comes from Propylea japonica, assembly GCA_013421045.1. Taxonomy (NCBI): domain Eukaryota; kingdom Metazoa; phylum Arthropoda; class Insecta; order Coleoptera; family Coccinellidae; genus Propylea; species Propylea japonica. The sequence goes on along the minus strand of CM024241.1, from coordinate 50,064,273 downwards.
TGATTAACATTCTTTCTCGCATGTTCAAAATTCATGGAGTGCAAATTTGAAGAATGGAAAATCACGATAGTGGGAATTATTGATATTCTATCTATTGTGTGAATGGAGTGCATCGAGGACCAATATTTTTCTGCGTAAACACCGTGTTAGCTTTATGCTCATGATACAGACAGTGTTTTTTTTCGGAATTCAGTGAAAGGTACCTCATGCTGGAAATAGGCCAATTTGAAAAATATATTAATAACGACATTCGGCGACTCAATGTCGAATTAAACGTTCAAAAGAATTTATTGTCGAAGATAATATGTGAACATAAAATAAGACATCAACTTCATCGAAACATGCATTGGTGCAATTCAATTAAGACTTATATCTTTCAAGTAATGCATTCGACTATCCAACTCGAATTACAACCAATTATATCAATTAAAAACATTTTTTAACCATTAGCAATGCAATATGCTAGCTAATAAAATGTGATGAATGGATACATCATTTTTTCATCTAGTGTTAAGTGGATAATTTGAACACGAAACAAAGTTAATATTTGTTTACTAGGAAAAACGGTGAAAGAACTGGTCTCTGTAAAGCCGAAAAAAATATTTTAGCTCCGGCCAAAGAATACAGAAGACATACCGACAACTATAAAATTTTCTACACGATTACATTCCTACATGCCTTAAGTGAATCATGATAATGGATCCGCAAGGGTTACATTTTTTCTATCAATTGAAAATAATTGATTAATTAAAAACATTCAATATCGTTGAAAGGAATGATCGGGAAAAATGAACCAATATGTATTTTATTATCGATTATGATAATAATTACATTGCAACTTGTGCCGAGACTTGTGCTTTATTTCAATCTTTCCAAATAATAACTCAATATATACAGGGTGTCCTGAAAACAATGGATAAGCCTGCAACTATAGATAGACACTGTCGTGGTCTAACTTATTCCAAATTTTGACCTTAATGAAAATTCCACGGTTTCGGAGATATTTATGGTTTTCGTATTTTTAGAAAACTTCCAAGTGCGATTAGTTTTTCTAGTGCCATTTCTACAAATGGAGAGGTATTTCGATATGTTTTTTTTTAATTTCACATGAGATAGTTCAGCTATCCGAAACAAAGACTTAAATTCATCGAACTAGTGTAAAAAGTTAGAAACTCGTGAATTACAAAGAAAAATTGAAAACTAAATGAAATTTCCTTCAAGTTTGATGAGCTACAGTGTAAAAAAAATGTAGGACGCCCCTGGTGCACATCATCTTAAAAACTTGCTCAGTTATTGCAGATTCCAAAAAGGTATCATAAGCCTAGGCATTCTGTAATTTTTCATTCTCGTAACTACTTGATTACCAAATAATCGAAAATTTTGGAAAAACTGTTTTTGTTGTAATCGTTATTCTGAGCTCATATGTTAAAGTCCGGAGGCCATTTTAGTTGGAATCTAGTGGAGAATTATTTTTACTTTGAAAAAAGCAGTAGCGTATCGTTTCTCTGGTTGAATAGAAATATGGCATTATTTGCATTCAACTCGAAAACCTTACCGGACCTAATTGTATTTGACAAAATTTCTTATTTTCTTACATTCTGTACAGTGTTAAAAGGAAAGTATCAACTTAAAAAATACCCTGTGTTGCTACAATAGAGGTATGTAGAATATTCATTACAAATAAAATAAAACGAATTATTACCAAATTACTATTCGATGGAAAAAATATAACGAATTAGCACCAATTACTTATTCATTGGACTGGAATTATTGATGGCCGGGTCCCGGGTGATCGGGCCTTATGAACTTCCCGCCACACTAAATAGTGAGATTTATCTCGATTTTTTAGAAAATCAATTAAGCGACCTATTAGAAGATGTCCCTTGGCTATAAGGCAGAAGATGTTCCCTTGGCTATAAGGCTTCAAAATGAAGGGTGCCCAGCTCATTACGCAGTAAGAGTGAGAAATCACCTGAATGCAAAATACCCTCAAACATGGATAAGCCGGCTTTACCCTATTTCATGGCCCCCGAGATCACCAGACTTAAACCCCCTGGATTTTTTTATTGGGGGTGCCTAAAGGGCCCCACTCACTTCGTTCTTCTCCGCCGTTTTTACCCGACGGTTAAAAACGTCAAGAGAACGGACGAAAATCAGGCCTCGTCTGAAATTTGCAACGTCGGATAAGTGCGCCGTTTTTAGCCCATACACTTCGTTTTTGCGGCAGTTTTACCCGACCGTTTTTAAACCGTCGGGTAAAAACGGCGGAGAAGAACGAAGTGAGTGGGGCCCATAAAAGATCTAGTCTACTCCAAGCCAATATCTTCGATTGAGGAGTTACGGGCTCGTATCCAAAATGCAGCGGCTCAAATTAATACGTCGCATTAAGCGCGTCGCATTAAAAGTGCGTTCATTAAAAGGTGTGGAGCGTGTATAACGGCGCAAGGACGTCAATTTGAACATTTATTATGAATAAATGTTCTATATGAATTATAAACTTATTGCTTTATTTTGCATTCTTCATTCATTTCCAATGAATAGTAATTTGGTAATAGTATTGAAGTTCTTTGAAAGATTCATACTTTTGCTATTGAAAAATAACCATAAGGTTAAACAAATCAGAAAAGCTAGGTATAATCATACATTTACATTAACACATGAGCTCAGAATAACGATTACAACAAAAACAGTTTTTCGAAATTTTTCGACTATTTGGTAATCAAGTAGTTACGAGAATGAAAAACTACAGAATGCCTAGGCTTATGATACCTTTTTGGAATCTGCAATAACTGAGCAAGTTTTTAAGATGATGTGTACCAGGGGCGTCCTACATTTTTTTTACACTGTAGCTCATCAAACTTGAAGGAAATTTCATTTAGTTTTCAATTTTTCTTTGTAATTCACGAGTTTCTAACTTTTTACACTAGTTTGATGAATTTAAGTCTTTGTTTCCGATAGCTGAACTATCTCATGTGAAATTAAAAAAACCATATCGAAATACCTCTCCATTTGTAGAAATGGCACTACAAAAACTAATCGCACTTGGAAATTTTCTAAAAATACGAAAACCATAAATATCTCCGAAACCGTGGAATTTTCATTAAGGTCAAAATTTGGAATAAGTTAGACCACGACAGTGTCTATCTATAGTTACAGGCTTATCCATTGTTTTCGGGACACCCTGTATACATATTAACAAAATATTTACTTCGGAACGGTTGTAGTTTTGCCCAGATGGGTTTTCTCAAATTTTCGGTATTTATACAGGGGTTTCCTAATGGATTGTCAATATTTATGGGGGTGATTTTGGGCCCATTTTAAGAAAAAAACTTCATATGAACATATGTCCTAAATGTCTTACCTTCTGAGTTACATGATGGTAAAGTTTTCAACAATAAAAAACCTAATTTGATCGCTTGAATTTTTTTTAGTCCGACGCACAGGTTTCATTTAAAAAAATTAAAATACGTACCTGTCTCTGCATGGTGATATTGTCATATTAACGATAATGTTATGATCATACAGAGAAACGGTTTTTATTTTTTTAAGCGAAAATTGTGCATCGGATTGAAAAACGTGAGGAGATCAACCTTGGTGAGAAATGATTAGGAAATTCAAAAATAATTTTTATTTCAGGAAAAATCTGTGGCGTACCATCAATGTCTGCCAAAATAGGAGGGTCAAATTACGTACGATCGCCACTGGTGGTAATTAAAAAAAAAGTCATACATTAAAAAATGCCTCTTGATTCATAGTACATGTATGACAAATTTCATTGAAATATCTGAAGTGGTATTGTAGATATTAGTAAAAAATTATTTATTTTTGGAAACTTTCGCACCCTGTAAGTCAAAAGGTATTTTTTTTGACATATGTTCATATGAAGTTGTTTTCTTAAAATGGGCCCAAAAATCACCCCCATAAATATTGACATTCAATTAGGAAACTCCCTGTATTTCGTTCGATTAATAATCTTTCGCATCATTAGATTGGAAGGTTGCATCGCAATACTGAACCAAGGGATCAAATGTTGATCAACAGATCAACATATTAAAATGTATAAGTAATCCAAGGGTTGAGATTCAAATCGTCATAATGTATGGTATAAGCTCGGGTATAAGCGACTTTGTAAAACATTTTTGAAAAACATATTCACGCATAATTGTAAGAAAAAGTTCATTGATCATTTTGTTTTTATTCATATCAGGACACTGCATTCACCACATCTCTACACTATCATTAGATAGATATGTTTGAACTTTGTGAATTCGATACGAAAGTACAAATATATTGCTGCCAAATATTAATTATGTAACTGAAATATGTAAAATAATCAAAAAAAATGAAATGGACGGTTTCTAGAAGTGTTCTTCGTATCGAATTTTTCAATCTGTAGGAGGCTGATATTGTTGAGGGGCCCTAAGTAAATTCCATGGCCCCAAAATCTGATCAATGTCAGCAGGACATCAAAATTAAAAAATAGATTATATTATCTTCAATAGAAATTCTAACAAAACGGTAAAGTAAAATCTCGAGTTAAATACTACTAACGGAATAACTATCAAATAAAGTTCTTGGTTTAGAATAAACATAAATCATTTTTGCAGAAAAAACACATAGCGACCAGAAAACTTAAGACATCAAGGACTCTATTTGGAAATCGATGGTTTACTTTAGCTACTTTTTGAACATTTTGATCGATAGTTATTGGAATGTAACAAAACAAAGGACATTCAAAACAAGCATCGTATTTTGATAGCTGTCGTTCAATACAATCATAGGTTTCATGATTAGAATTCTTCATGGAATATTTTGTAGAATAGGAAATGATGGTCCACTAGATTGTTGAAGGACTACAAATTTTGATAAGCAGGAAATCTGCTGAGACACTCGAAAGCAAAACATCCTCAACTTTGGAATTAGTTTAAGAAAATTAGAGATGCATACTCAAAAGGGAAAGTAGGTTAATACAGAACAGTGGTTCTTGATTAAAAGCTACACTTTGTCTGTTTTTCGTCAATGAACTGTGAACGAAAAATTCTCTCATTATAAATCATTAGTCATTCATAAGGACAACCCTGAGATATATTTCCAAATATTGTCTTCATTAACATCTTTCACATAACATCGAAAAAGGAAAAATTTTGTTCAAATAACAGTCTGGTGAAATATCTGGAAACTAACCTGCGTTTATCCTTTGTACCTCCTTTCTGTTTAGTATCCATTTGTGTAAATTAATTAGGTGCTCTTATTAGACACTGCTAAGGAAGAACACTAAAGAAAATCACGAAAATGCACTACAACATGTAATAATAATAATTGAATTCAATTCAATCACAAATCACAATCCAAACACTGCGAACTGACGTGAACGATTTTTTAATAAAAATAAATTCACTATAATCTGACAGCTAGTGTTGCCAATCAACAAACATTAACGTTTCAATCAAAACAAACTATTTTTAAGGACAAAGTAAATACAAATTGATGACTAATAACTAAAAACTACATGTATTTTATCAAAAATATAAAAATTCTATAATAAAAATATTCGATATTTTCTTATCTATAAAAGGAAAGTGTCCCCAATCAGTAGTTCAAAAGTAGGTAGTTCTATTATTTATTATTTTCAAATTTTCTGTCAGTTAGCGGTAAAATAAGGTTAATTAATCACAAACATTTCTTTTCGTTTAAATGAAAGTATCTTGAATCATGGATAGAAGTTTCAATACCTCTTTAACCAAAAGCCCATTACTTACTCAAAGTCCTTTTAACCGAGGTGGAAAACGAGGAGTTGCTCCATCACCATTTCGGAAGTCTTCGCGGTGGAGTGTATCCGGCAAATCAACACAGTCTGTTCAAGTGGTATTCAAAACACATCATAATTCTGTTGAAAGATTTGGACAACCTCTACCAGTGTTAATTACTGAAACTTTAACTTTTGCGGACCGAAAAACAGTTGTGTCTGCAGGAATCTCAGAATACGGTTATGCTTGGGTTGTATGTGGACGAAAACTACTGATTTGGCAGTATAGACAAAATGTTCAAGCACCATCTGGCACACCGCAAAGAAAGCATGTTGCTTCTAATCTATGTTATGAGCTGCAATTGCCACAAAGTGATTTATCTCATAGGGCCGAATTAGTTGCAGTATTTTTAACCAGTGCGTCACATTCACCATCCTGCATAGCTGTTTCTCCTGAAGGATTGATTAGGTATTGGCCATCAGTATCACATGAAGATGTATCTATAGAACAAACTATAGATTTACAAGGTCAGGAATGTGACAGCTTGACTGAAGTTGAAGGTTTAGGATGTATTTTAGCAACTACCACATGCTCAATTCTTCTTGTTCAGCCTCAACTGACAGGCGGAAGACACACTCTAAATTGTCATCCTCTAAAAGCTCCAACAGGTTGGCTAGGTGGTATAAGCAAAAAAATGTCATCATTCATTTTTGGGCCAATATCTTCTGAACAATCAGCAGAAACGAGATTGGTGCGAGTACACAGTATCTCGAAACAAAATGGAAATTGGATAGTCTTTATATTAGCAGGTCACTCTTTACAAAAATGGATTATTTCATCTTCCGAACCGGAACAGCTCATCTACATGGTTGAACTGAACAGATTAATAAGAGATCACTTTCGAAGTGCTATGGGTGAAAATTGTGTTGGAGAGCTTGATACATGGATTCTTGATTTACAGCATGACAAGGACAATTTGATTCTTTTAACTGCATCAGTGAATATGCCATATTCTCCTCAAATTCATTATGCTCTTATGAGTATTCCAATAGAGCACTCTCAACCAAACATTATTCCGAAAGAATTTAAAATTTTGAAGATGATGGAAGTTTATAGGGAAGAGAATCCTGGAGATTCATTATCGTTCAAGTTTTTATGGTGTAACAATTGTATTTATTTATTTAATCAGAGGAAAATTATTGTTTTGAAATCTGCTGAAGAGCTGGATATTATAGAATTTTCTACTCCTCAAGATTTGATTTTAGGAGGATCTGTTTGCATTAATACTCCTATTTTCTTCTTGAAAAATAATGGTTTAGTGTCTGTGATTGGAAGTGATTTAAACTCAGATTTGAATTTAAGCATGGCAAATGCTTCCTTAGAGCAATCTATGACTGATACTGCTGGGGTGAACAATTTATCAGTGTATCACCTAGATCCTATGGAAATATATAATGCATATACTGACACACTGGGACAAATGAAAGCTGCTTTTATTTTTCATATAAAAAATCAAATAAGTGCATGTCAGGATATAGTCAATGAACTTTTTCCTGCAGAAGCTGAAGCTAACCCTTCAGTTGATTCAGTGCTAGATAAAGTTGTAGTATCACTCTGCAGAGATATAATTAATGATAAACCAGCTTGTGACCCTCGATGGACAGATGAAGCAAATCCAGGTATAGGTAGCTCTTATTCAATGCAAATTCTTACACAACTTGAAGATAAACATAAGGCACTAAATTTATTCTGTAAGTTTCTGAGAGAAACTAATCTGTGGAATCGACTTGGGGCTCATACATACAGAGATGGGGCGCTTGCCACTGTTTACATAGTAGGTGAATTTTCGGAAAAAGTTGTAGCTGCTATACAGTTGAAGTCTTTACCTAGTGACCCAATATTAGAAAAGGCTATAGATAAAGCCGTAGATGGTATCGATATTGATTCAGAATTTGGCCTCACCAATCAAGATGTTTTCTACAGTTCTGTTAATGATATTCATAAGGGTTTTCAAGAATTAGTTAACATTTGCAGTGAAATTGTGCATTCTGATATGAACCCTAGTGAGATATCAACAACGATTTCTAAGACCAATACTATTATTTTGAATGTACTTAAAGAGGTTTTACAATATAGAAAGAACAATAGTGAAATTTTCACTCCACAAGAAGCAGCTTTATCGTTAGCCCCAGACTATTCATTATGGATTAGTGCCAATGGTTCAGAAGGCCTTATGGACTCCCTATGGGAACAACATAACTTCACTTGTCGTTATGCCATGAAATATACCAGCAACAAACAACTCAGGTATGATCTCAGTAAGCAACTTGTAGCTCTGATAGATATCATTCTGGATGGAAGAAAAAACCACGTTCACAGTATAAGGAATACACACCGCAGAGACCTTAGCTACAAACAATTCTGCATAGACAGATATAAATTAATTCAACCCTTGATTGAAGAAAAGGAATGGGAAAGTGCGACACAACTTGCAGAAAAGTTCCTTGATTTTGATTCTCTTATTCAAATTTGTGGAGCAACAGATAATCAACAACGGTTAGATGAATACATGAACAGATTCCAAAATGAGGGATTCACTGAACATGTTTACAATTGGTATTTGAAGGAAAATAAACAAGCCAAACTAATTGAGATATGTAGGAAGTTAAATAATAGAAATACTCAGAAATTGACTGGCTTCTTAGGTCAACATCCTTCTTTATTGTGGATGCAACAAATTTTTGAGAAACAGTTCGCCCAAGCATCTCTTACATTGTCTACTATATCTGATAATGAAACCGATTCTCTGACTAAACAGAAAACTATGTACAGCTTGGCCAAATTGGCTAAATTAGCTGCACCAAATGCAAGAGACACTGATAGCTTCTTAGAAAAAGTTAATAGCAGACTGGAATTGATATCATATCAAGAAGATTTACCGGATTATGTTTTACAACAATTCGGTTATAATACAACTGACCCACAAGTGCTTACTCCCAAAGAAATTATTAATCTGTATATATGTCCAGAGTATACTGATTCAACTGAGATAGATTTCAAAAAAGCACTAGATCTCTTGAAGTATATAGATTCCTCAGATACTAGGGAAGAAATGTATCTTAGAATATGGCGTCAGGCTTTGCTAAGAGACACTTGGCAATATAGCAATTTGGATTCTCCTCTTGATATTTTGCAGAATACGCTGCTATTCAGAATAGTTGATGTTGCAATTTCTATGGGTGCTGATGCAGATTCATTAATGCCCCCTGTTGAGATACTATTAGATGATGGTTCTGTTGATGAATTGAGGGAAAATAAATCTTGTGTTTACTTGTTGAAAGCTGGTTATGAACACATTCAAAGAATATTGTCTCATTGAATTATTCTAAATGTCCATTTGTTTAATTTTATATAATAAATTTTGCATAACAATTTGTGTCTTGTTACTCTAATTACATTTGCTCAGAGACTTCAGAGTTGAAAAAAATCTCCAAAATTTTTTGAATTAAGTAGGTACATACATACAGTTCCTATAAGGTTGAAGGCAAAGTAAAATTTCATCAGTATGATTAATATTCCAATAATATGACCTAAAAACAGATTAGAGTCAACTATTTATTGAAATGAGTTAAAATAGTACTTTTCACAATTTAACTTGAATGTGTCTGTACTTAAAACCTGAAGGCTTCAGTTAATAATAAAGCAAAAGGATTCACCCTTCTGTGTACTAAATTTTCAATTCAAACCAGCTATTTGAATGCATACAAAATAAGAAAAACGTAACATTCTTGTAGAATAAACATTTTTTGGCAGTGAGAAATTCAAGAGTTTTAGGACATAAATGAAGAGATTTCGATTTATGGTTTCAAAATAAAAAATGAACAGTTTGTTTCAATACAAACATTTTATATTTCTTCAGATCAGTTTTTTGATATAACTGATACTATAATACAGTATACTCTATATTTCATAATGAAAATTATAGATTTTCATCTCAATTTTTCAACGATAAGAAAACTTTGGTATATTTCACAGAGGAATAAATATTGAGGCCACATTTGAACTGCTTTAACTAACAATTCTCAAAAAATTGAAAAAATTCATACTACATATTATGTTGCTCAAATACATTAAGATGAATGAAACTAAACAAAAGTTTATTCAACAAATAGTTACAATCATTGTAAACTTGAAACTTAAATAATTTATACATTCATTGCTTTGAATAGAACTACTTTTTCAACCTGCTACTAGAACCAGTAGAACTTATATCAACTAACAAAACAATTCAGAGTGTTAATTAATATTCACATTAATGCTATTAATCTATGCTACATTTTTGAGTCCACTAGTTGGCGCGGTCTCATTTTCTACACTCTTCTTGGTGTCTTTACCTTCAAGTGCTGGTGGCATTGGTACTGCAGTATTTCCTTTGGGTTCCTCAAGACCAGTAAAATCATCATCATCTGCAATATCCTTGTTGTATAAAGTTGGATATTTTTGCATACAATTCTGCATCGTCTTGAATTTCTCATAGCAATCACTACCTGCAAATAATATATGGAAGTATAAGCTAAGGATGTTCAATTCAGTCATATCTTGGAGCTTATTATTTTATCGAAAGAATGGGGATTAACACTTAAAACAATAATAAATTATTCTAGGTAACATATTTTAAACTTCCCTCTTCAGAATAGAACACAGGAGAATTTTCGAAAGCATTTCTTCCTAAATATCTCACTTCAACTGAAAAAACTAATATTCTTTGTAACAAGTCGAAAATTCTATGAGAGATATTGAACATTAGTATTACATAAAAATTCAATATTCAGATTATTCAAAATACCAAAGATTTCCTTATCAACCACTTGTTCTCTAGAAGAGGCGCATGGCTACAGTGAAATATCTGCTGTATAGAGAGAAGAAATTTTTAGGAAGATTCAGAACATACAGATTCAAGGCCTGGTTTCGGTAGGCATGCAGCAGCTGCAAGCAGCCGCTGCTTGCATCCGCTGCTACGTCGGAGTGGTTTCGCTTGTGCAGCCGCTGCATGCAGCCAAACCAAACTATCGGCAGTCGCAGTGAGAATTTGACAGTTATGGAGTATGTACTTGCGCTCCATATTCTAGAAGAGAGCAGAGTGAAATAATTCTGAAATACATGAAAAAGAGAAATAGAAAAAGCGAGCTGTACATTTAATGTATAAAAACAGGAGTGAGGAAGGTACCTTCAACAACCTCATAACAAAGCATCTAATAGATGATAAAAAAATTTCATAGTTTTTTTCGGTTTAACAGGAATCAGTTCAATTATGTGCTACAAGCTATCAAGAAATATTAATAATGGTAACAAAACGTAAGAACGGTTCGAAATTTTGTATATTAAATTGTAAAAAAATGTTTCGTATTCTCATACTGAATTAAAATTAAAAATATCAAAAATAAAATGCGTTTTACCTGTTTTTCCCTCCATTTTCGAGGCGATCTTTTGCCATATATTATCCTTTATGCCATTATTTTTATACTCATTGTGAGATGCATCATATAAGCTTCTATTCATAGACACTATTCTATCAGCATCATTTCCTCGTCCCGCGAAATTTATCTACACTCTGAATACTCATTTTTCACCCAACGTATGCTGCAGGGACGTCACACAGACTGGTACCCCGAGCAGTCGGCAGTCGGGACGTTGCAGCCGCTGCTGCGATCGTGGCTCAAGCGAAACCACTTCTTCCTAGTTCCGAAGAAGCAGTGTATTTCAGAGCTGCAACGCTAATTTCAGATGCAGCTGCATGCAGCGGCTGCACTAGCGAAACCAGGCCTTTAGATATTCACATCGGAAACATGCGATATTCAATGCATTAGAAAGAGTATTATGCCCCTAGTAAAAAGTGGTATATTTAACAGATTTACGTGCTATGTTTCTGACAAGATGGATGGTACAATGAACAAATATGGTTCTCTCTTCCAAATCAAGTAACAAGTGCAGCCTGACGCAATGTATCAGTCTGCGAGTAGGTAAGGGTGTGTTCTTTTATTCACCGATGGATTCACCCGGATGGAAACCAGATGAAATGTCAGATGGCTCATCTGATGTCGAATAAAAGAACGAGTTGATGGTTATCTGCTGTTTAGTTGAGTCGTGACAGATAACATTGACGTTTCTGCCATACAAATTTACCCCCTCCACTTGATTCATCAGAATTTCATCACATTCATCGGCTCTGAAAGTCGATGGATCCGATGAGCCACCGATGAAAACATCGGTGATTAAACGAACGAAAGACAGTTTCCATCGTTGAATAAACGAAAGGTTTGATGCAACCGTGATGACAGCGGTGAATCCATCTGGTGAATAAAAGAACACACCTTAATTCTAGAAACAAGTACTTCAAGTTGCCTACCATACTGGTTTATTCAGCCACTCCCAACAAAAAGAAAAAACAACTGCACAATTTTTACTGTGATGCATTGAATTTCGTATCTTACCGATGTAAATTTCCAAACCTCCAAACGTCATCCTAGACGTTTCAAAATTTTTTTGAATTTACTTCATCCTTTGTCACAAGTTTTCAATTAGCATCCTTAATGCATAGTTCAGAAAAATTTGAAATGATTAAGTCATTCTCGATGATAGTACATTATACAAATTGTATTTCTTTACCTTTAGGATCTGCTTCTGAATAATGGAAACAGCTAAAAGCATTTCTGAATTCGAAACCACATGGACCTGTCGCCATACCTCCCAAACATGGACAATTCCAATTAATATCTCCATTTGCAAGTATTAAACCCGGTTGTGGTTCTGGTTCGGGCAACTTGATGGAACTTGGGACTTTATGGTCATCTTCTGTGGCAAATATGACTTTGTCTTTTCCAAATTGTTTGCAGAGAGACATTTTAATGTTCGAAGGTCCTACTATCGTGAGATAAACTTAATAATAAAGGACTAGTTTTGTGGACTATATAGAAACAGCCTCGTCCGTTGTAAGTGCCACAAAGAGTCAAACTGGCATGAACTTTCACGTACAAATGTTCCGGTACTCGCAGTACAGCATTCAGATTTTTTGGATTGAATTTCAATATATCGATGTTGGCACTACAAGCATAATCTCCAAAAACTGTGCGGATACTTCTCAAGATATTTTCTTTGAAAAAAGCGGGTGTTACTTCGATTACTTCCTCGTTCACGAAATTCCTGTAAAAAGAACCAATGTTTTAGGTTATAATGACTTAATTGAAATTTATACTAACAATGATATATGCATATAATAATACATAGTCTCCAGAGCCTTTAATGTAAAAGACTGAAAGAAATGTAATAACTCGCCTCTTTGAAAATTAAAATCCTCCAAATTATCAGTAGGATCAGTAGATGATTGATTTGAAGTTTTTGAACATAACCTAAAAATTGATTGGTTTCGTGCACGTTGACAACTGACAGCACATCGGAGGTATAACAACCCCACTTTTCCTATGTAAATCATAGCAAAACAACGAGAGATTTTGGTTTTTCTCAAGTGTTTCAGTTGATTTATTGCTTCTTTGGACTGAAAAATCGTGAAAATGGACCTATAAAATTGTTTAATAAGTTCAGATCATATTCATCGAGGACGATATGTAGAAAAATATCAGTTTTTGGCATTCACCCTTATCTACTGCAGAAGATTTATCCTTCTAATGTGTCTTATTCCGATGATAAAATGTATCCTGATATTATTATCAATTAAATCAAGAAGACAAAGAGATTAGCCAGTTTCAGGATTCATATTTGGACAAGGAGGAAATATAGAACACTATAGGATGTATTTCCAATTCACCCGTTAGAGAAAGGAGATGAAGAGTACTTGTTAATGGACAAAATTGTTGTGATAACTTGAGTTTTTATATAATATATGTCCTGAAATCATATCACTGGATTAAAACTCATCTGGATGTTCTTTAATTTGCAGTATATCTTTTGTTTTTTTATATGAGACAAGTAAAAGGTAACTGCTATCTCTGTTTTTCACTATTTTATAGAATTTAGGATAAGCATACTTACTTCTAACTCTGTATTTAAAAATTTTTACAATTACTTATTAGATAATTAAGTTTTTATTTACAAGAGACTATAATTCGTTGGTTTGTATTGAATGATGAATGCTTCACTTTCGACAAAATATTTATTTAATTCGTATTTAATAGAAATCGTTTTCTACGTTGTGAATAATTGAAATTTAGTTGTTAATTGTTAATATTGATAAAATCCTTCATTTTTTCAATAAAATCATCATGGAATTCATGGGCTTTCATTTCGATAAAGGTAAATATGATAATTTTTCTTCTTTCCATTTATTGAAGAATAAATATTATAAATATCATATGATTCACTGCAGCAGCATTCTATGTTTCCACTGAATAACTGATAATATCAGGATACATTTTATTTCTGAAAAGAGCCAAGTTTAGATGGATAAATATCTTCCTTCTACAGTTGACAAGGGTGAATACACAAAACTGATATTTTTCTACATATCGTCCTCGATGAATATGATCTGAACTTATTAAACAATTTTATAGGTCCATTTTCACGATTTTTCAGTCCAAAGAATCAATAAATCAACTGAAACACTTGAGAAAAACCAAAATCTCTCGTTGTTTTGCTATGATTTACATAGGAAAAGTGGGGTTGTTATACCTCCGATGTGCTGTCAGTTGTCAAACGTGCACGAAACCAATACACACAGAGTATTCTATATTTTTTTCTGTAGCTGTCGTTGCTGCTGTTTCATCTATGGCCTCAACAAGTAATAACATTAACCAGCTAAAGGCTACTTGCAGTGCTTGTACATTCCACTGTGAATTCATGATTCAGGGTAGGTCTGGAAGAAGGTTTTCATCCCCCTTAAACAGTTTGATCCATTACCAAAGTAAACTGAGTTACTTCGATTCACTTCGATAATATGTCTGCACATTGAAATTATCCGATGCCGAATGTGTGGAATCAGCTAAAGACTTGAAATTTTTAAAAGAATAAGTTTTTGTTAATACAAGTTAAATTCTAGAATGAGTAGGTATAATAAGAGGAATAGTTCGCGAAACCTTATGAATAGCTGCACTTTAATACATTTTCGATTTTTCTTGAATTCTTTTCCGCTTCAGTCTTAGCATAATTTCTAATTACTCTCAATTTGATCGAATGCCTTTTATCGATCGAGTATCAACAAAATTTGTTGAGCAATGAGATTTTCAGGCGCGGAAAACCTCAAACTTCAAGTATTAACACCCCTTCGTTCAAAGATCTCGAACATAATAACGTTTAACTACGAGAATTCTTAATAGACCTTACTTCGGGTCTACTTATTATCTTTCCAAAATTCTGAAATTACCGATCTAGCGTTCTACAGGGTGTTACATAATAGTATGTCACAACTTAAGGGGATGAATCTACGTATAATTTCAAGAAAAAATTCAATATGCGAAGAACGGCAGAGGCCTGTTTTCTTGCAGGTGGAGGAAACTTCCAGCAATTTATTTAGTTTTCAATCATTCTCTTCTCTTTAAATTTGATTTGTTATTGAATAAGCTTAAGTTGAGTCTCAGATGACGAGCTATCAAAATGAAAGCAAAGTTTGGGCAAACCTATCGAGTATTTCTATTATTTTTTTTATTTAGCGAATAACATACCCACAATGTTCAATAATTTTTTACTCGATAACGGTTAGAGATACGAAAAAAATTACAGAAGTCAAAAAAGTTTTCAAATTGATTTTACGCTGATCAGCGGAGTAGGTACTGCAAAAAAGTTTTAGAGGTTCCGAAAAAGAAAACACCCTGTAGATTCTAGTTAAGATTCGGGAGATGCAATGATGGAGACTGTTGAAAATAGCTCGCATTCCAAATTTGGACTGAATACATAAAAAACTGCAGTTATGAAGAAAAACCAATTTTTTTGGAAATTTCAACACCCTGTAGCTCCGTAACGAAGCTTTTACTGACATGTTTATAAACACTTTTTTCTTAAAATTGAATGTAGATTCACCCCCTCAAGTTGTGACATACTATTATGTAACACCCTGTATATTAGTGCTTCCTAAAACGTACGAAATTCCGTGAGAAGGATATTTCGCTGAATTTCACCGGAGTTCGTGATATATCAGCTTCACTGATTCTGAAGAATTTCATACGACTTTGTGAATGCGAATTCCACTCAGACTATTCCGTTTTATTGTGAACTGTTCCTGGTAGTTGCTCCTTCCTATTTGCTACAGAATTGTTCTGACCTAAAATATATCAAACAATAGACCTTCGTATTTTCTCAGTTTCAGCAGAGGAAAAATAAAAAGAAGACGGAGGACCATACACATTTTTACGTTCTATCTACACATAAGCCAACAGATAAAAACCTGTCTTTCTGCTTAAGCATAGGGCAAGGGCGTAGCCAGGGGCGGGTTTGGGGGTTCGATGAAATACTAATATTATGCTCATGTTTTCTTTTCAGCAAAAAATGCCTCATTTAGTGTACCTTCGAATGACATATCAATTTTTGTGCAAGCTGCCCATCCTTTACAGTAATATCATGGCTAATATGATAATAACGAAGCAGTCTATATCTAAAACATTCTTCTAAGCTTTAATCTCAACTGAGTGTGTTGCGATTTGAAATTCACAAGAGTACGTACTACCTAAAATTTCCTTCAAAGTTGCTTACTAGCATCAGTTCAAATAAGTTTGATATCACTACTCCTCTAGCCACAACCCCTAACAGCTCTCATTTTTGAATAGGGAAAAGGGGTCGAGCCGCACCTTGTTGAAAAGGAAATTAAATTTTTTGCATGAGTGTTTTTTTTTCATCGCTATATTTACAGAGTGACACAGTATTCCATCAATAAATTTCACACATTGAATTTGGATCTTTGAGATGGAAAACACTCGAATAAGTGAAATTCTATTTACAGGAGGACATCTTAGTGTGTGAAATGAGTTTGATATCACTAACCTTCTATCCGCTACTCTAACAACAACTATTTCAATTTAAACGAAAGCGCACGATTTACTTTGTAAAAAATACTCTCATATGCACAAAATTGAATTGGCTTTCCAACAAGGTGCTGCTCGACCCCTTTTCCCTATTCAAAAATGAGAGCTGTTAGGGGTTACGGCTAGAGGGGTAGTGATTTGAACACCCTTATGTGTCCCTCTTTCAACAAAATTTGATCTGTTCGAGCGTTTTTTCGTTATTCCATCCCAAAGCTCAAAATTCGGGGTGTTTAACTATCCTAGATATTATTCGTTTTTTCAAAGTGTTCTCTACACTGATGACGACCAAAAGCCAAAATCAGATGTCTACAGACCTCCGTGCAGATACATGGAGTATCAGTTTAATATTTGTTGCTTTTATCGATGAATATTCTCTGCTCAATGTAAAATTAAACCGTGAAACTTATCTGTCGCAAAACTGTTTCTAATTTAACTGCTTACTTTTTCATCAACTTTTTGATGAAAACGAATTTATTTTCCAATATGTCAAAAAAAAGAAGTTTTCCTCAAGATATGTCTTTGCCTATCGCACTTATAATCAATAACGACCAGATGTGTCAAGATTTCCAGTGGAAATCGCTCGGTGAAAAGCGAAATGACGAACCCTCGAAAGCTCATCTTAAAACTTTTATGTAATCTCTGAGATACCAAACTTCCAACTCTCTATACTCCGTCGGCATTATGAACTTAGTTGCGATAGTTATGAACTTCTATTTCTCAAAGGAAGGGACGTGAATTCGCTGGGAATCAATAAGAAACGTTCGAGTCGAAGCCATTCTGCAATTTTTTCCACTACGAAGTTGAATTATTATTCCAGTCGATATTGCGGCGATTCACCCTACAGTTGGAGACTCGTATTGTTTGTTTTGGAAGCTCCAGTTTCTTTCTTTCATATTTTAGTTTCCATCGCACAATGTCGATTTGAAATTGGCTCATTTTCATGAAATGGCTGCTTGCATATTGCAAGAAGTATCAATTTTCATCAGATGTTTGTTGTTTCGACAAAGGTTTCACGATTAAGGAATTCTAAGACATGCTTAGTTTGATGCTACTTTTTCTGTCATTTCCGATGAAGAAGATAATTGAAAAAGTCAAGAATTATCTGCTGAGTTTCAAAAAGAAGAAAAGTGACGGGTTTTTCACTATAATTTGACCCCCCCTTAACTTTGTTACTAAAGGAGATATAAAAAAATGTTTCATATAAAAGTTCACGAAATCACCTGAGGTTTTTTTGATATGAGTCCAGAAACTGAAATATATACAGGGTGGCCAACATATGATGAGTAGTAACTTCATTTTTTCAAATGGAACAACCTGTATATTTTTCCATGTTTGGCTAGCTTTTTTACCCTGATTTCAAATATGTAACATATTTTAGTATATCTCTTTTATTCTGAGAACCACAGAGTTTCAAATTTTAACAACCACCTGCCAAGATCTGTAATCATTTTACAAGTGGCAGAGTGCGTTTACTGAAAATGCTCATTTTTGGAGTTATGATAACGTCAATGGGAAGATATACAGGGTGAACAACATTGAATGCAACTATATTTTTTCAAATGGGACACCCTGTCCTGTATATTCATCCTTTTTTTGATAGGTTATTTCCTCCTGATCTCGAATATAAATGCGTATGTGGATGTGTCTCTTCAATTTTCAGAGTTTCAAAGTTTTGAAATGATGACACCGAATAAAAAAATATGTGAAATTCTTTATATCCAAACAATCTACCCAAAAGTATTATTTTAGAATGAATACTTAACAATTACTTAAGCAATGAAAAATGATAAACTATGGTAGTATGGTAAGAATAACATCAACTAAAGAAATTGCTCAAAATGACCACCTTCATTCAATACACATAGTTCATATAGTTGTCTCAAGTTGTTTAGACTACAATTTTTGATAGCATTATTATGGCTCTGATTCAAGTCAGAAATTAAAGCTTCCAAATTTGTTTCTTTTCATTACAATATTATCATTATTCTTTGTGCGTTGACGGCATTAGTTCCGAATTATGGGTTCAATATTGGTTGATTTTATATCATTAATATTATTCTCCGCTTTCATTGAGTGTCATTATTGCTGGAGTAATTTTTTTTTCTTCAGGAACGGCTATAAAAACGTGTCCAACGGTGTTGAATCGGGACTATTGGTGGCCATAAAATGGGTGCGCCATTACCAATCCAAAGATCAAATTGGCCACTTAAATATTCACGAACTTCCAAAACGCTATGATAGATGGTTATTGAAATTTGAAACTCTGTGGTGCGCTCAGATAAAAGAGATAGACTAACATATGTTACATATTCGAAATCAGGGGAAAAAGAGCTAACCAAATATGGAAACATATACAGGGTGTTCCATTTGAAAAAATGAAGTTGCCATCAATATGTTGGTCACCCTGTATATATTTCAGTTTCTAGACTCATATCAAAAAACCTCAGTTGATTTCGTAAAACTTTTATACGAAACATTTTTTTTTATCTCCTTCAGTAACAAAGTTAAAGGGGGGTCAATTATAGTGAAAAACCCGGTACAATCAGTGATCTATTGGTATGGAACCCTTCTCTGACATAAAGAAGAACACCTTAAAGAAAGAACTCACATTTCATTTGGAATTCAAGAAGAATGTGCTGCACCTTCTCACAGGGCTTCAGGATAATCAGAAAATCGAGGGAAACGATCTCGTAAAAAAATGACCATCGATTCTTTTCATAGAACCAGAACTTTTCTGTGGCAGAAGAAAAGCCTCATCACAGGAAGGGAGCCTTTCAGGCGAATAGAATACCTAAGTACTCGAAAACAACGAATGCAGTATCTACGGAAAAGAGCAGGAAACTGAAGCACCCCCTCCTAGACGGTCAAACCGTTTGATCAAATGTTTCAGTCAAACGCTTGAATCAAACGTGTTTGATCGTCTAAAAGTCCGCTTCATGTTGAATGTAAGGTTTGACGCTGCTTGATGAAAAGTTTGTTTGACTCAAAAGGTTTGAGAGGCCGCTTTATCGTCTAGGACGTTTTTCATCAAACACCTACATGGTTTTCGATATTTTAATGAAAACAGTCATGTTAACGAACGGGTTTTGCAATTGTCATATTAATTCACTGTATGTCGAACAATAAGGCTGAAGATATTTAAGTAGACTTGCCCTTGATTGAAAGAAATATCAGTTTTTAACACCCTATGGACACCACTATGGCGTGTAGTACTCGAGCCGGGCTGCGGGCTGCATATTCATATCTCACGTATCGTAGCGCAATCCGAATTCACCCGAAGCTGACGTAGGTAAGGTATACCTACTCCACGTACGATATCGCAAAGACATGTGCGATCTCGAACGTTGTTTATAACAGCTGCTGAAGATCGCATTAATGGATTTTGTAGAAAAAATAACAACCACAGAGAGTGAAATTGAAGTATGTAGGGGAAAGTGAGGTAATACGATCCCTAAGGGTCAAATGATCCCCCGCCGTAAATCAAAAACAGCTTGTACCATCTATCCAAATACACATGAACATGTTCCCCTGCGCCCCTGCGAGTTACCTGTAAAATGTCAATGCGGTGCGAATGCTTGGCGTGATTTTATTAAAAAATAATCAAAAAGTGTGGCTCTGATCTAAGGTAAGCATGTTTTTGGACTTTCGTTTTTTATATGAAAGTGTTTACTGAAATGTTGTTTTATTTGCGGGTATTAGTAGCAGTAAGCTAATATTTAAGCCTTGTTCGATCATCGCACGCGGTATGGAGGTTTTGTTTTGATCGATATTTTGTATTTGGTATTTGGGGTGAATGATCCATTCTGTGTCTAATTCTAAAATGATCCCTGGAATCATTTTACCCCATTAATAGTTTTTGTTTACAGATCATGCCGAGAATTTATAAACGTAAAACTAATCGCCAAAAGAGGCCTGAAGAACATATTATGCAAAAGGCATTAGAGATGGTATGGCTCACAAAACCTCGAGAAGAGAATTTGAGGTCCCTGTGATGGTATAAGAAAGAAGAGCCAAGGTAAAAATAAAATAGCTGTAGGCTCAGCTAAAATGTTACGTTGCAAACAAATAGTGTTCAACCTGGAACAAGAACTGGAACTTGTTGATATGGAGTCCAGAATAATATACGGGCTGACCACTCAGGAATTCTTAACCTCAGCTCACCAAAAATGGCAAAAGAAATAATTTACCGCATCAATTTTACGAAGCTAAAGCAAGAGCGGACTTGAATGGCTTCGTGGATTTAGACGTAGATATCCAGACATTACAATGCGTGCGCGAGGTTTTAATAAGAATGGATGAATTTCTCTCGACTTTGAGAAACGCCCAAGAAAAATATTATTTTTCAACCCATCGAATATTTTTGTTTTGTGTGACTTGCTTACATACTTAAATTGCTATGAACAATACATATTATCATTCAAATAAACAGCAGAGTTTATTATTTCATTTTTATTTGATATTTATTAACTCATAGTACAAAATTATCCCTGGGATCATTTTGCCCCTACCCCAGGGATCATTTTATCCACAGGGGTGTATAAAATGATCCTTTACTAAACTTTTACAAAAAATATGTAATACAAAAAACTACATAGATGAAATGAAAAATAAGTAGGCAGATACAAAGTTAAGTAAATTCACTACCTTCAACAATTGAAATCTTGCGGTTTTGCCTTCAACTTGAGCCACAATTGAAATTTTCCCTTAAGGGGATCATTAACCTCACCTTCCCCTAAGTGTTTTCGAATTATTTTCTCATAAAATCTCAAATTATGCGTTTTAACTTCCGAAATTTAGATAATGAGGTTTAAGCAGAAACAGTCTTAAACAATTTCATTAATTATTCATGGTTCACAGTTTGAGGAAGTTATAATAAATTACATATTATAAAGTTAGGGACTAAAGTGTTACTTGTAATCCAGAGGCAAAAGGTTTCACCATTCTTTTAAGAGAACTTTAGTCTTCTGGTTTATAAATAATTTAATTAATAATTAATTTAAATAATAAATTAATTATTCATGGTTCACAGTTTGAGGAAGTTATAATTAATTACATATTATAAAGTCAGGGACTAAAGTGTTACTTGGAATCCAGAGGCAAAAGGTTTCACCGTTCTTTTGAGATAACTGTAGTCTCCTGGTTTATGAATAATTTTATGTAGTTTAGGTCTGAAAAAACTAAAAAAAATTAATAACATATTCGCTGTTACTTTAGCTTCAGCATATCAACTTTCAAGGGCGTAGCCAGGGGGGGGGTTGGGGGTTCAAACCATCATCACAGTTCAGTTGGAGATGGCTCTGTGAGCCTATAAATTGAAGATATATTGATTTCGATGATTACTTTTTCAATTTATCTACGTTTTAAGAAAAATGATTGGCTTTGAGAGCGTTGCTAAAACATCTGAGAAAAATGCTAGGACGCTAACAAACTATTTTCAATCCTCAGGGATTGAAAATACGTAACAATATATTGCGATGAAGATGGCTATTTTTTCTGAATTGAATTACATTCTTTTTTATCTCAGAATAATTCATAGTCAAAATATGGTAGTGACTTGTTATTTTATGGTAATAAATATGTTTGTTTTCAATATCAATTGTACAAAATCAATTTTAACCAATTGTCTGGAGCGATCTTTCACAATTCATAAACAACGTTCGATATCGCAGTTACCTTGCGGTATCGCACGTGGAATATACGTCGGCTTCGGATCACTTCCGATTGCGCTACGGTACGTGGATGAATATTTATTTATTTATTTAACATAAACTACAAATCAACTAAGTTGTTATCATAGTTGCATATTTCATCAATAAAAATACAATTTACCCATGTCAACACAGTTCACATATACCTTTAAGATGTTTCTTTAATAATGATTTAAAAACATTTAGGCTCCCTACATTCTTTAAAGGGGAGGGGGTTGAATTTGTTATGCTGGAGTAGATAGGAGCCTTTTTGCCTAATTCAGTGCGAGTTTTCTTCAAATAATAGTTGTTTCTATTCCTAGTGTTCAGATTATGTACATCTCTTACCTGTTTTATAAATTTTCACTTTTAATCAGATGATTTTTTATTTTGTAAATAAGCTTACATTGGTTTAATGTCATCAGTTCTTCAAACTTCAAAAATTTTACCGTCTTATACAGTTCAGAAGATGGGGCAAGGACGTAGCCAGGAATTAATTTCGGGGGGGGTTTGACATTTTGGCAGGTGACTTTGTAGGTGCTGGGAATTGTGAGGGTCGCTTTCTGTAGCAGTATTAAACAAAAAAATAGCTCTGAAACATTTCGGGGGGGTTGAACCCCCAAAACCCCCCCCCTGGCTACGCCCTTGAGATGGGGTATCATAAGGCAAGTTGTACAATGATTTTAAACACTTATTCTACAAACGATGTACAGGGTATCCCATTTTGGGCACTTTTACGGGATATCTCCGTTATTTTTAACGTTAGCGGGATGCGATTTTCGCGACAGTGTGCTACTTTTTTGTGAAACTAACGATGGCGCAATCAGTTTTTGCATAGCCCTCTTAGTTTTTGCTATACAGAGTGGAAATGAAAAGTATAACTTTTAATCACCCCCGTATCTCAGTTGTGCTTAAACTTGGAAAATGGTTGAAACGCATACCTATAGATTTTTTTCCGTAGAATCCAGTGGCGTAATCAGTTTTTCAATTAAACTATCCGTTTTTGAGTTATTGAGCAAACATATGTTTTTTTTAAATTGGACACCCTGTATATTATTTTTATTCTTATTAAGCACAATCTCAGCTTTTCAAAAACATATATTTTATGCATTTACATTTGCAAAACCAAGCTCAGAATTCAAGATTTTGTAATTAAATTGTCAATAACTAAGTAGTAGGCTATGACTGTTTATTAAAAACAAAAAATAAATGTCAAGATTTCGTTACAAATCGAAAATAAGGTTAACATAATATCTACATCACATGATCTAATATTTAATATAATTTAATTTGCAATTTTTAAAAAATTCAAATAATTGATTACCTATAAATACCATTATTAAATGTTTATTAGGGAATCCAAAACAATAACCAAATTTTGTGATTTTGTTTTATAGATGCTGTTCAAAATGCGGCTATTTTGCATAATAGCAAAATACAATTTATAAAGCAAAATATAATTCAGTAGCGGAGCTTCGTGCGGCAATTATTTTGGCCTTTGAAAATTTGCAAAGAAGGCCTATGATTCTTTTGAACGCCATTAAAAGAAAACGAAACTCTGCAGATTTTGTATACGGGAAAATGGCCGTCTTTTTGAACAGCATCTATAAAACACAATTACAAAATTTTTATTGTTTTGGATTCCCTAATAAACGTTTAATAATTGGTATTTATAGGTAATCAATTATTTGAATTTTCAAAAAATTGCAAATTAAATTAAGTTAAATATTAGATCATGTGATGTAGATATTATGTTAAAATTATTTTCGATTTCTAACGAAATCTTGACATTATTTTTTGTTTTAATAAACAGTCATAGCCTACTACTTAGTTATTGACAATTTAATTACAAAATCTTGAATTCTGAGCTTGGTTTTGAAAACAAATGCATAAAATATATGTTTTTGAAAAGCTGAGATGTGCTTAATAAGAATAAAAAATAATATACAGGTGTCCAATTTAAAAAAAAACATATGTTTGCTCAATAACTCAAAAACAGAAAGTTTAATTGAAAAACTGACTACGCCACTGGATTCTACGGGAAAAAATCTTTAGGAATGCGTTCCAACCATTTCTCCAAGTTTAACACAACTGAGATACGGGGGGCGATTAAAGAGTGATACTTTTCATTTCCACTCTGTATAGCAAAAACTAATAGGGCTATGCAAAAAAACTGATTGCGCCATCTTTTGTTTCACAAAAAAGTAGCACACTGTCGCGAAAACCGCATCGCGCTAACGTTAAAAATAACGGAGATATCCCGTAAAAAGTGCCCAAAATGGGATACCCTGTACACGATTTAAGTTGGTTTTTGAAGTGTTACCCCAAATTACAGACAGATAGCTCAGCACTGACTGTATATGAGCCGAATATATAAACTCTCTTGCGCGCGTCTGTTATGTTATAACTTATTCGCCTGAAGGCTCCTATCAGACCAGATAACTTTTTCACAATAGAATTAACATGTTCATCCCATGACATATCATCTGAAATGCATAATCCCAAATATTTATGGCTCTTTACTTGTTTTATAGCTTTGTTTTTATATATCATATATTAGATGTTGTGGATGAGCTATTTTTTGGTTTGAAGTATAGAAAGACTGTTTTATCCCTATTCAATATTTATTTGTTATTATTTAGCCACGTACTTAATGTTTTTAGGTCTTCATTGATAATGTCTTGTAACAACAGAGAATCGCGTCCACTGTATAACAAAACGTATCATTCGCGAACATAAAGTACTTTCCTCTCTCAAACCCGCACAACACAAACTCTCCACATACAACAGGTAAAAAAATGGCCCGATGACACTGCCCTGCGGAACACCACTTGTAACCTTCCGGTTTCTGCTCTTGTATCCATTGACCACCACATGCTGACGTCTATTTGTCAAAAATGATTTGAACAAGTTGTGCGCGGGCCCTCGTATCCCCATATTCTTTAATTTCTTTAGCAGTAGCTTGATGTTTATAGTGTCAAAAGCCTTACTCAGATCTACGAATATGGCTGTGACATTTTCACCTTTATCTAGACTCCCTATGATGCGTTCAATTAAATCAATTGCTGCTCCCTCAGTGGAACTATTCTTCTGAATCCGTACTGGCTCCCTGAGATGTTCAAGAATTCGAGTAATCTATTCTTTATAATTTTTTCCAATATTTTGGCAAATACAGACGTGATGGATATCGGCCTGTAGTTACCAGGTTCCATTCTACCACCTTTTTTGTGTATCGTTATTACCTTGGCTATTTTGCATCTATCTGGAAAGTTACCCTGTGTAATACTTTTATTGAGTGTTGTTATGAATTTTTCTTTAATTATTGGAAATATTTTTTGTATATCATAAATTGTAATATTATCTGGACCTGGTGAGCTATCTTTTTTGATTGAATTTAAAATTTTTATTACTTCGGATTCGTCTGTTGGCGGAGTAATATAGTTCTATCATTTCTAATTTCGGTTGTTTTTAGGCTTTGTTTTTTTAATTTTTTTTGGAGGGATTTAGCGATACTGACATAATAATTGTTAGAATATTACAAATTTCTTTTTTTCTTTTGTAAGTTTTATTTCCAATTTTAAGCATAGTTGGAGATTTACTGTTTTTGTTTTTAATTGGTAGGAGAGAATTATAATGTTGTCCAGATTTTTTTGATGTTGTTTCCTGATTTTTTGAGTTTTTTGGAAAGGAATAATCGTTTTTCTTCAGTTACAGCTTTGGTTACCTTATTTTTCATGTTTTTGAATTGTGCTACATATGTTGCATCATGTGGATTTTTTACTAGTTTTTGTATAACTTGTCTCTCTTATACGTTAATGAATTTATACGAGCATTGAACCAAGGTTTATTATTCTTTATATATTTTCTTCTTTTTTTTTGTTGATCTTGTTTTAATCTTACTTATGATACCTATCAAATCATCAAGATCCTTTACAGGAGTGTTATTAAGTTCAATTTTTAGCAAATCTTGAAATTGGTTGTAATTTGTTACGGACACATATTTTATTGACTTACTGCAAGGGTTGAAGGAGCTTGATTTAACATTCACTTTAACAGCCTATGATCTGATTGGGCACATCCTCTGTATCTACCCTACAATGAAGGGTTTTTGGTGCAATTACATGGTCTATCAAGGAGCCGTGGTTGTGTGATATTCTTGTTATGTGTTTATTTTTTATTTGATAATCGTTAAGACTTATACAATCAGTGTAGTTTCTGCATACAGTATCATTTCGCATAGTATTCAAATTTATATCCCCGACCACAATACAATTTTGATTATTTTCTAGTAATGTATTTAAGGACACAATGAATGAGTCTATGTTATTTTCTGCAGCTCGATAAATTGCACATATTTTCAAATCTAGTTCATTGAGAAGAATGATCAAACTGTTACAATGGTCTTCCTTAAACATTTGCAAAGGAGTATACCTGAGGTCATTCCTCACAAACACTGCTACTCCTCCACCACGAGTATTTCGGCAGTCATAAACGCCCTCATAGCCCTCAATTTGGTATAAGTGCTTCTCAGAGTCGTAAAGCCAGGTTTCCGTGGGCACCACCAAGCTAGGATTGTTGTATTTGCTAATGCAGTAGCTTAGGTTTTCAATTTTAACTTAGTTTTTATTGATCTTATATTGAAATAGAGAATGTTCAATGTGTGTTGTATTAAGTTTTTTGATGTATATGTTTTTTTGATTGTTAGTTTTAGTTTTTTGCTTTTTTAAGGTTGAGTAATGTACTTTCGGATTGAACTTCGATGATTTTACTCGATTCATTTTTTTTAGAAGTATTTTTCCATCAGAAAACCAAGCGTACCTGTAGTTGTACTCTCTTTTGAATTCTCTCGTCTGTTTAAAGAGTAATTGATTTTGATCCTTGGTGAGATCGTGATTAATATATAGGGTTTTTTCTCCCGTACAACCAACATCGTTAGCAATAATTTTCTTTTCCTTTTTGGCTTTCATGATCTTTTCTTTTATTGCCGAATCTTTGAAACTGACCTTTAGTTGTTTTGATTCGTTTTTTTCCTATTTCTTTCATTCTTTCACTGTAAAATCTTCGGCTTTCACGAGTAAACCCAATTCTTGCCAATGTTAATAACCGCATCACTTCCAAGCATATCATTTCCTTCCATATTTGGTAATCATTGATTATGATGTTGTTCTTCAGTTTGTTCTGATCACTTTCGTTTTTTGTCCTTCTTCAGCATCTCCAGTTCCTCACGCATATTGATCTGATTATCTTTGAGTTCCATGATTTCCTTTTTTAATTCTTTGTTAACTTTTTCTTGTTTTTCCATTTTTTGCTTGAAATCTTCATTCAAAATAATCAGTCTTTCCAGTTTCTCCATCACATCCTTGAGCGTGAATTCCGTAGAATTGGATGGTTTTTTTGTCGTTGTTTTGGAATAACATGGTGTAATTTCTGGTTCTTCATCTTCTGAGGAAGATTCTTCATCCACATCCTCTTCATTCTCGCTCTGCTCCGGAGTATATTGCAGGAGTTACAGACCCATGAGAACTTTCCACATTTTAGTTGTTTAATCTCATCCCTGCTCAATCCAGTGCAGCCCTCATGAAACCACTCTAGGCAATTTCCCTTGCACTGAATTCTATAAACGTGTTTGGTTAGTTTCTTCTTACATAGGGCAAGACATAATTTAATCCGGAAAGTACGGTCCTGTTGCAGATAGTTATCGCAAATTAAGCGCTGCAGCCGGACCTGAACATTCGGAGCGAAAGTTCATATCCCTTTTAATAGAATAATATCACGATTATCCTGAATTATGGGAGGTTGAGAGTGAGGAATATTTTAACTGGAACAAAAAGAAAGTAGTGCTGCAGAAAATGGTAGGTTCATTGGAAGTGCTTAAACCTGATTTCGATATCAAACAATCAAAACAAAAAATTAATACGCTGAGAACTAATTTCAACAGAGAGTTCAAGGCCCAAATCTTTGTTCGACACCGTTATTCAACGTCAAAATCAATCTTTCGTATAAAAACCACGATGTGCACTGCTCCATGTCCCAGCATCTACTGATGTTTTGATCAGAAGTTTGAAGGGCTGATTGATGTTGTTTGAATCAAGTATCAAATCAAACATTTGACTCAAACATTTGATCAAACGGTTTGGCCGTCTCAGTTCTCAAGAGAAAGAGTGCTTACTAGGGATGTTACAAGGGATTCTTCAAGATTCTACCACTGACCGTCATTGTAAAAAGAGCACATTAGGGTATAATGTATTAACTCACTCTCTTTATCATCAGCGAGTCTACCAAGTGATGTTATTAACAGTGAACATCGACAAGAACTTTATCGATGCAATTGGAGAAGGTAGAATGGGAACATGAATACACTACCCAAACTTCAAAGTATATACAGTCAAATGGTAGACAGCTGGTTTTAAAAACACGAACAAGGTCGACGCTGGAGTATACGAGCCAAAAACCAAGTGTACATTATCGTATTCAATTGTTTTCAGGCAGAAATCGAAAGATGCATAGAAAGATACCTGCAAAGCTACCATCGAGGGTGTGACTTAGTGATCCATTTCGATAGTCAAGGAGTACTGAACTCTTCATCGACTCAAAGCTAATATGGAAGTGCCGAATAAAACTCAATGAAGTAGGCCGGAACAATAAGGTCTCATAAGTCTGTGTTCCTGGTTACTCAGGAAATGAAGAGCTAATATACCAGCCATAAAGGTAGTACAAACGCGACTTACCGGCCAGAACCCTTCCGTGACATAGGCAAATGCACTTATAAAAAGTTTTTGGAGGAGGAAGAAAATGAAAAAGAAATTCTCTAGAGGAATCTTACTGGAATGGATCATTTCAAAAAGTTCATCCGGAACTTTGAAACTGGAAGGTACAAAAAATATTAGGATCCCACTAACAGTAAGTAACACCTTCTCACTTGCTAAACAGAAAGTGACAAGTGTAGGATTCGCGTGGAAGAGTCGAAGCTCCTGTTTACTTAGTTACAGATTGCCTAGCCATTTTTAGCTTGAGCAAAGAATGTTTCAGAGAAGAGAATGAAAAAACAACTGCTGTTTCAGCCTTCCTGAAACTCTCTCAGATACTAGAGTTCATTGAAGGGTCTGGAACTGTAGGGTAAACTGTAGTGCCGTTGCGAATACAGATCTCATGGGAGGCACAATAGACCTTTAAATTGCACTGGAATGCAACGTACCCCTCAAACAATTTACAATCTTTAGCTGCCCCCCTAACTTTCAAGCAAACATACAATGAAACTATTCCAAATTTCACTAGTAAGGACGTGCAATATCGCCTCACTCCACGTCGGTGTTTTTATCAACTTTTGTTTGACTTTCTCTCTTTCCGGAGAAAAACAAAAACGTGACTTCTTGCTGAATGAACCAAGTTGAAGCTGGATGCAGGTTCGACGAACTGACATCACAGTTGAAACTATTCCAATAAGTGTCATTACACGACGGAAATAAGCTCTGTTCTTTCCTTTGAGAGCTCAAAGTTGCAAAGAGAGTGCAACATGTCACGATACCGCAAGCACGCCATAGTCATTTCGTTCATAATATAAACATAGCGTAATGCAGTTCGTGACACAAAGGGGAATCACAATTATTGTTTTTTCACTAACCTCCGAGCAGCTGTGTCCCATAAGTCATTATACCTTCGATGGATGCAGACTTGTAGGTGCACTGATGGTAATTTGGGAGCCTACGAGTCGATACGAGGGTTGTATTTTATATTTCGGGATGATAAAACATAAACAGATATTAATCATCGAAACTTGCTTTATTGCATTTCAAATTATTCCCTATGAAGATCTATAGACTGCTACATATACTACATATACTCCGTTCACATATTATTGAACGCAAAGTAGGTGTTTATTTTTTTTTTACAAATGATTCTTCCATAGTATGTTCTTCCGAGATTAAGAAATAAAAAATAAAATAAAACACACTATTATTGTTTATTAAAATCTTCGGCTATCGATTTCGGATTTATTCCATCATCAGGCCAGCTGAAAGTATACAAGAAGAAGATTTTAATAAACAATAAAGGCTCCCACAGACCAACGCGGCAAAATCGCACCGCATCCGTGTCCAGGATTTGTTGCGAATATCCGTTGCGGGATCCGCAGTACCCCTCAAACCGATCCGATTAAATCGCATCATTTGACAATCTCTACCATAGTTAGGTACTGTGAAAACTGTGAGTGTTATAGTCCAAGAAGTTTGTGAAGCAATATGTAAGAATTTGCAAGATATATATTTACCCGAACCTACAAAAGAAATATGGCACAAATCAGAAGAAGGATTCAGAAATTCTTGGCAGTTCCCAAACTGTATTGGCAGCATAGACGGAAAACATGTAACTATCAAGTGTCCAGACAAAACTGGTTCTAACTATTGGTGTTATTTGAATAAATTTTCAATAGTATTATTGGCAATTGTTGATCCGGACTATAAGTTTATTGCAGTCGATATTGGAGGTTTTGGTAAAAACAGTGATGGTGGAATATTTGAAGCTTCCAACATGGGAAGAAGATTCGAAGCAAACTTGATGAATGTTCCCGAACCAAGAAATCTCCCAGGGGGGAATGAACCTTCCCCCCATGTTATAATAGGAGACGAAGCATTTGCATTAAAACCATACTTGATGAGCCCTTCCCTTACAAACAAAGTAAAACAGATATTCGTAAAGAAAATTATAATCGGAGACTCTGTAGGGCACGAAGGGTGGTTGAAAATGCTTTTGGCATATTGGTTCAGAAATGGCGAGTTTTCTTTAGACCAATGGAAACAAAAGTTGATACAACCATCCTGGTTGTGAAAACAACATGTATTCTACATAATTTCTTGATAACAAAAAAAAGTTATGAGGGAATGATCGAACTTTTAGATCCAGTAGGACCTGAAACAAGTGCTTTTCATAATTTCGCAAATGACCCAAGAAGAGCAGCAAGATTGGCATTTTCTGTTCGAGATCAATTTGTTTCATATTTCAATTCGGAAAATAATTAAGTATTCTTTCTTATACATTTTCGTTCATTTGGAAATATGTATCAGATAAATAAAACGAAGAATCAAAGAGTCATGAATTATTATACTTACCATCTTCCCCAATTTCTTCTCCTATTTCATTCCAAACCTTATCTTTCTTGTAAATATTTTTGTAATCTTCATGAGAAAGATCATACAATATACGGTGCTTCCGAACTAATTCCATAAGTTTTTCCATCTCGTTGCCCACTTCGTTGCGAATTCAATGCAGATACAGTCAAAACGCAGATGAATGCGAACTGAGTTTCCGCACGGAGAAAAACGCAGACAAATCGCAATGTACGCGATTAAAATCGTGCCGGTCTGAACTCGTCCACCTAACGACGTAGGAACAATAAGTTGCGGATCGGAGACGGTACGAATTTCCGCAAGTGGTGCGGTTTTGCCGCATTGGTCTGAGGGGGCCTTAATAGTGTGTTTTATTTTATTTTTTATTCTTAATCCAGGTGTTTATTATGTACCAGACCTCCGACCAGCTTCCGAGTTATCAGAGAACTCTGTGTTATTGACAACATTTCGTATCAATCTGACAAGAAAATAAACAACAAAACCTAAAATTTTAATCTACATAGAGAAATATGCCAAATGGCCATGGCCAACCGACAGCTCAAAGTTTCGTGAACGTGAACGTGAACGGACTATACGTTCCAAGCAATTGATTGATTGGTTAGATTGTGTTCGATTGGCACCGTGACTACCTTTCTTCACTGTGCCTAATGAGTCTTTTGTGCGTTACCATACATGAGATATATTTTGCTCAAGAATGTAAGATCCTTCAGAAAGTTGATTTTTTCCTAGGGGACTTTGCTTTTCAAGCAGACTTAACTCGTTTTTTGACAACGATGGAGCTTGTTGGTCCTTCTCTTTTGAAGGTGTTATCAGTCCCTTTGCTTGTTTTTGACCTAGGGTGTTAATCCAATAAGAGTGTTTCTCTCTTTTTTCCTAATCATCGACCTCCGCTCTAATCATTATGGGTGACACCCAACATAAGGGCACGGGTTTAATGAAGGGAGTGTTTACCCTTCTTTTCGCAAGGGCGTATTCGAACCAATTGTCGAAGCATCATTGCTAACCTTAATTATTGAACATCTCCAAAACATGCATTATGATCGCATCAACCATCAATATACAGAGGATAAGTCATTGAGTCCACGTTTTGAGTGCTCAAAAATGCAGTAATTTGAGCCGATGTGGACAGCTCGTATTGTTGTGGTGAAGAGTGATCCATCTTCAGCTGGAGGTGTTTCTAGAGTGCTACGGTTGCCGGAGTGCCCATAAACTTTCCATAAAGACAGGCTATTGGCGAATCCAAAAATCTAGACGCCCTCTAGTGGCTAATTCCCGAACCTACTTTGTCAGTACTGTTTACTGTTTATTGGTTGTCTCGACTTACGAAGTGTTTTTTATCATTTTTTGGAGTATTTATATTGTGGTTATTGTAATATTGTACTGGATTTTGCAGCAGAAATATTGAGTCAGGAAAAATATCCGAAAAGGTATTTATATTAGTGCTTTCAAATGAATATATAGAGGTTTAGGTTGGAAAGATTCTGTTGGAGCTAAGTTTTTCAGTTCACGATTCAGAAATGCAATTTCATAGTTTTTAACTACTGGGTGTGCATTAATTCATTAATATAATCTACAATAATCTAGAATTTTATAATAAACATTATTTCAGTCACATCTTAGTGCATCATGAGTGAACAAATGGAACAAGTTCTTCTAATCATAAGCGAACAGTGCATAAGTAATGTTGTGTTTTCAATTGTTTATCGACAAAAAGCAAGAATAGGACTATACATTTTCACAGGGTTTCCTTAGAAAAATGCAGCATCAGTTCATATCACCAATGCCTTTGATGTACTGGAATAAGTTGATACAAGAAAGGCCTGGATTAATAAATTGTTGACCAACAACATATCATTGAGTCCCGTCAGTTAGTAATGCACTAGTTTGAGGCGAGGTGCCATTATTTTAATGTAGCAAAAAAACACCATATTAATTTTTCATCATATGCCAGTAGAAGTAGAATCACACTTTTTATACACTTTATTTGATAGGGTTTGAAATAAAATACTATTTACTTAACTCCTTGTATTTACTTCCCAGTCAAACTATGTACTATATGAATGATACATCTGTTACATTCTGTCAATACCTGTATTCACTTTCCATCCAGTATTATATTTTTATAGTCATATCTCAACTTCAAGAGTCTATACCTCGTTCAACTACATCGGGATCTGAATACGTTTTTACCAATCCATACACTACATCTCTTCCTTTCAACAATTAGATAATTGTTAATTGACAAAGGGTTTCCCAACTACTTTCAGTATCATTATGGTATTAGCAGCAGTTATTTATCGCATTATGTGAAATTTCTTTTTAGCGGCTATAGTAATTGACTATATACGAAGAGTTATTCTTCTTTTGATAAAGGACCAATAACAACAATGCCCACCAATATTAGGTGATACAATGGACTTGTTCCCCTTCTATTATGCATCTTTTATTGGGTGCAGCCCCCAAATAATTGAAAACGGTATTCAGCTCAAATAGTGCACCATTGTTCCTGTTGAATTATTGTCTATTTCGCCAAGGATTAGACTGAAGGAACCAACTTTTCACCTTAATTTTATAACTTTATACAACATTAATTACAATCCACTAATTTACTTTCAATATGTCAAATAAATATATAGATTTTCAAGAAATCGTACAAAAACCTCCATCTCGCCATACTAATCTCGAAAATAGTACTGACAAACGTCAAAGTTTGTTACAGTTCGCAGCGCCACCAACGTAATTGGATTCGCCAATCATTTGCTTGTGCTTCTAGAAAGAACTACTTCAAAGACGTGTTTCGAAGCACTGCGATCTCAATTTTTGGGCCTTTCTTTCGATTAACTAACCAATGAAATGGTACACTAATGGCCTCACAATCAACTCAAGAAGCGCAACGGGTGTTCTTGAGCTAAGAACCAAATATTCGAAACTGATAGGTGTGTATACAATCATTCCAAGCAAAAATCATGCAATTTAGAGATGCACTCAGTTTAATCTGGAAAGAGGTTTTCAGAAGCATGATATAAGCATAGAAGAGGACAGCCAAGCTGCCATGAGGCACTGAGCTCCAACACCATTACCTCGAAAACGGCCTGGGAATACCTGAACAAACTAAATTCAGTAGGCGAGTTCAACAGAGTCCTCTTGATTCAGAACACTCAGGAATCCAGAGGAACGAGGAGATCAAGGATCTCGCCACAAAGGGTTCATCGAATATTTCTATAGGACCGGTGGCAAGAGAACAGCACAAAAAAAATAAATTCGGAGGATGGGAGTAGGCGGGCAGGAAGGCACTTGGGTATATAACACCCCAGCAAACTTCAATATTCAATACGGGAAGATCCAGAACTCTATCGGAACTCCACAAGAATAGGCTGCACAGATGCATATATAGCCATCAGTAACAAAGAGAGTAAGTCCTGAGTTAGGGAATCATCAGAAATGAAGAGTCTTATTTCAGAAACCACTCCAGTTCTGAGGTTAATCAAGACTAAGGAAAAGCGAGCTTTCAGTTCGGGGTATGAAATCTCAATAGACTATCAAGTCGTAGACCACATACAGGGTGTCCCATTACTCGACGTCAACCCGGACCGGATGGAAAGGCAAGTAATGCTGGTTATCAGAAAATATAAAAAAAAATCTTAGTTGCATGATTTTAAAATAATGCGCATTTAAAAAAACACGCAAAATTCCACACCCTGTGACAGTCTTTT
Organism: Propylea japonica; assembly: GCA_013421045.1. Classification (NCBI taxonomy): domain Eukaryota; kingdom Metazoa; phylum Arthropoda; class Insecta; order Coleoptera; family Coccinellidae; genus Propylea; species Propylea japonica. The sequence goes on along the minus strand of CM024241.1, from coordinate 50,028,980 downwards.
CGCTCCTGTTGCCACAAATATCAACTTTTTCCAACTTTTTCTTTGCTGTGTAACCTTGAATAATGCTGTCTAAACTGTAATCAAAATTTTGATACCAGGTGATCTAGGTTCATAAAAATAGGGCTTACTTCTCAGAAAAAAAATTCGAAATAAACAATTGCCTAGTTTCAACTGACTGTATTGAAAAAAATGTACTACGTAGGTTTGGCATGTTTTTCAAAAGTTGGCGCATTTAGTGAGGATTCCAAAATGGTATAATACTTGTTAATTGTAGCTGCCGTAGTTCAAATTTATTTTCGATTGCCTTTGAATACACTTTTTCGTTAACTGCTTCCCAGTAATAGAGTCCAATGGGTTCAAGTCCGGTGAACGGGCCGGCCACGAGATTGGACCAGAACGTCCGATCCATCTTCCGGGAAAAATGTTACCAGAAAAAAATTTTCAGAGAAATTTCTCAGGAAAAAATTTTTTCTGGAAAATTATTTTCTCTGAAAATTTTTTTTCTGAAACATTTTTTCCGGAAGATGGATCGGACTTTCTGGCCCAATCTCGTGGCCGGCCCGTTCACCGGACTTGAACCATTGGACTCTATTACTGGGAAGCAGTTAACGAAAAAGTGTATTCAAAGGCAATCGAAAATAAATTTGAACTACGGCAGCTATAATCAAACAAGTATTATACCATTTTGGAATCCTCACTAAATGCGCCAACTTTTGAAAAAACATGCCAAACCTACGTAGTACATTTTTTTTTCAATACAGTCAGTTGAAAATAGGCGATTGTTTATTTCGAATTTTTTTCCGCGAAGTAAGCCCTATTTTATGAAACCTAGAGCAGCTGGTATCAAAATTTTGATTACAGTTTAGACAAGCATTATTCAAGGTTACACAGCAAAGAAAAAAGTTGGAAAAAGTTGATATTTGTGGCAACAGGAGCGAAAAGACTGCCACATGGTGTGGAATTTTGCGTGTTTTTTTAAATGCTCATTATTTTAAAATCATGCAACTTAGATTTTTTTTTATATTTTTCTGACAACCAGCAATACTTTCCTTTTCACCCGGTTCCGGTTTGACGTCGAGTAATGGGACACCCTGTATAGTCCGTTCACGAAAGGTTGAGCACATAGTAGGCGTTTCTTTATTTATCCGAAGTTGGCAGTATTTGCTGTCATAGAGTAAAATAAGTCCAATGTTGCCGAATGTAACCGGCCTCGTCCGATAAGCTTACGAGTTGTCAGACACTCTATGCAATTTGACAAACATTGGTATCAATCTGACAGGAAAATAAAGAACATAACCTAAAATTTTAATGTATACAGTGGAATATGCCAAATTTCCATGGCCACCGACGGCCTCAACCTTTCGTGAATGACTATACATCATTTCGATTAAATCTTGAATCTACGACCAATCGACAATAGCCTCTTTCTGTACGATTAACAAAAATTGTGCGAGTTCCAGCGCGTTTAAATTTTTGGAACAGGCAAAAGTTCATGCAATATTGAATGTATGCTGGTCCCAATACCAGGTTGTTTCAATTGGCCGATAAGCATCGAAGGTTTTAAAAAAAACAACCGATTTGGTACGACCCCCAAGAAATTTGTCAAGGAGCGAACTATGACATTTACTGAATTCTCAATTCCATCGATAAACAATGGTCCTTGAAGAAACTTCATCGCCAAAAATTGCATTATGTTCATCGACGAAGTTGAAGTTATATAAATAATAATAGTAAGGAAATGTTGACGACTTGATTATAAAGGGTTTTCCAATGAGAGGTGTTATTTTGATATTCAAAGAAAAATGCCATTTGTCGATATAAATAATCGGATGTTTATCTCATTATAAAGAAGAAGCTATGCCGTTAATAGTGTAAAATAATATCAAGCAAATGACCACCACGACCACGGATACAGGACCATATCCTTTTAATGAAATTTTCCATAACCAAATCGCAAAGTGACTGCCCTATGGCCTCGATAGCCTTGCAAATTCCATCTTTGAGGTCTTGAATCGACGCTGGGCTATTGACCTTCTCTTTCACGTGGCCCCAAAGGAAGAAGTCGCGAGGTGTTAAATCTCAAGACCTTCAGCCAATTGTGATCACCTCTTCGAGAGATAACACGGTCCGGAAACTTTTCCCGCAAAAGATCAATGGTTTCGTTTCTTGTGTGGCACGTGGCTCCGTCTTGTTGAAGGTAAACGTTGTCCAGATCAATACTATCCAATTTCGACCATAAAAAATCATTAATCATCTCTCGATAGCTCAATCTATTCACCGTAACTGTTGCTCCAGCCTCATTTTCGAAAAAGTAAGGTCCAAAGACTCTGCCGGACCATAAACCGCACTAAACAGTCACACGTTGAGGATAGAGAGACTTTTCAACAATAACTCTTGGGTTTTCAGAGCCCCAGATGCGACAATTTTGCTTGTTGACGAAGCAACTTTTCGATGGAATTCCGGATTATTTTCATGCATTTCAACGACCCAATCAGCAAAGACATGACGTTGTTGATGATCGGCCGGCTTGAGTTCTTGTGTTACTGTTGACTGAACTTTATAAGCCTTAAGACCCAAATCTTTATGCAAAATACGGTGTAATGACGTTCGTGGAATACCTAATTCCAAAGAACGACGAGGAATGGAGAAACCTGGGTTTTCTTCAGCAATATACACTGCTGTTCTTGAGCGACGCGCACGGGTTTTATTCGTCACATTACTAACTTGTCCCAATAGCTCGAATTTTTTCACCAATTTCTTCATTGCGGTCTGACAAGGTGCTTCACGACGACCCAAAAATGTTCGAGTTTGACGAACCGTCTCTGCCTCACCATTTTTATAGCGAATTTTAATAATTTCAATGGGTTCTCGAAGCGTGTACCGTTCCATTTTGATTAATGGCGTAGTTTGTACTTGTCAAATGAAAAAAAAATGACAGCTTCAAACGTGACATCTACCGAAATAGCAGGCTATTCAAAATAACACCTATTATTGGAAAACCCTTCATTTTCGCCGAGATCTTATAAGTTACAATATACAACACAAAAATTCTGATTATGCATAACGTTAAAAATAACCAACTTTACGATAAAGCTCTCAGTTGCCAGGTTGCAACACTGGAGTGGTCCAATCCCGATTTATAAAGGCCAACCCTCGTAGCTCCAATACATGCAGACTCGTAGGTGCACTGTTGGTAATTTGGGAGCCTACGAGTCGATATTTTAGGTGCTTTCAGATCGAATTTTAAAATTACATACTATGCGCGAGGTTGAGTATTATAATGTATGTAGGTTCGGGCTGAAAGGCATGGCTAATATTTCACTATAGATGATTACTTGCTGTACCCACATTCATGTATATCTTTATCATTAACAACTGGTACAACCCAGCAATAACTTTCGATATTCATTTTGAGATAACTGTTTACCACAATATCAGATTAATCCTAGGTCTTAGGCATCTAATGAGTAAGGAGTGGAAAATAAGGATGAGAATGAAATATATTAAATATTACCATCCTAAAGAGGATTGCAATACTACGTTATATCATTGAGTTTAAAAATACCTAGAGGAACAACGCCTCTCAAGGAAATGAAGCCAAACTTCAACGCCGTAAAGTGGCGGTACATAGTAGGTACTCGAGGAACTAAAATCGGCCGGGACCGTCTGGTCCATTTTGTCAGCTACTCATTCACAGAAATCTGTAGGAATATACACTTCGTTGTAGTACTACAAAACACGGCCTTCCAAAAAAGGTCGTGTACGAATCATAGGCAGGGTCGGATTCGTCCTAATTCGTTACAAACGGTGAAAAGGGAGATCATGTACTATATAATTCCTTAGTAACTGAATGATTCGAATTAAAATGAGAAAGAAATCGAAAAATAACATTCTCACCAGGGAATTATGAAAACTGAAATGATTTTCCAAGAAATATATTATTCCAATACAGGTTATATTTTTGAAATAAGTAAGTACATTTTATTTTTTGAGATGAATATGTGGTAATAAAAATCATAGTTATCATGGATAAACCGTTGCAAAAATCTTCTGAATGGTTCGGATAAGAAACAATTAGTCTTCTGCAAATTCTAGTGAGATTTTTCTGAAATGGTCGAAGCAAAAATTCAATTATTACAATATAAAATTTCAATCGTTCATTTCACTCACTTATGATCAATGAAATATTCGGCCAAATTTTTGTTGTTTGGTGACCTCCTAATTATTATATCATTCTAAAAAAAACTATGAAAAACCCATTCGGAACTAATAAAAATGAATGCCTATTTTATATAATGCTCGATTAGTAAATGTTCTGATTTCTTGAGGGTCCGTTATCCTCTCACCTCTGTTCATGTATATATGTGGATATATGCATAAAATAGAATTAAACTTGAAGAACTAGAGCAAATCAAACAGGCCATGAATAGAGAAGAAAAGGAGCGAATAGTTTTAAATTTCTATGCTGTCAAAAAGCCGACTTTAGGGTAGGTAAAATATTGGCATACCAATTCTACCTGTGTAACAAGTGCAATAAGCCATTTTGAGAAGATAGTGTTCGAACTTTTAGTGTTTAATTCAAGGTGTTAAAAGTTTCAGATGTAAGTATCTGCATTGCTTCTTTCTTGTATTCTTTATCTGTTCAATTTTTATTTAATACCCCTTTCCGGACTTTCATTTTACAGGGTGAGTCGGGTGTAACGAACGAACGGACCAAACTTCAGGTGATTATTGTAAACGTGAATATAATTCAAAAAGCCCATGTTCTTATGCGATTCTCATTTGTTATTAAAATACAACGTGAATAGAAACAAATCAAATTTCTCACATTAACATGGTTTTAATTATAGCGCTGTTTTCCGGTTTCAACCTCAAACACATTCAAGTTCATCATCTACGAAGTTCTCTTGTTGGTTTTTAGCGTTTAACGATTTCAAACATTTCAATTTGAAAACAAATGAGTTTGGATGAAAACATATATGTTTTTCGAATTATTTTCACGCGAAGAATACTCACCTGGGGTTAGGGTTGACAACCGTCCTTTATTTCAAAGGACAGTCCTTTATTCTGAACCTATGTCCTTTGCCCTTTTGAAAGGTGTCAAAGGACTGTTTACAATCCGAAAATATGAATAAAAACATTCAAGTAACCACAATATCACCAACGAAATTTCAAAAATTCCCATACACCATGATACGCTATCCAAAACATTGATAAATAAATTTAAAAAGCAAATTCTTCAGTTTATTTTTGAGTTGAGATGTTTAACATTATTAATCTATTTCATATTTGTTTTCAATGATTTTTTTTCAATTTTTTTTATAAAGTTTTCAGTTATCTCGGTTTATCTTAGAGAAACTAAGTAAACCAATTTTTACCAAAAAACCTGACCTACCCTAAAATATAATCATATTTCAAAGCTTTTTATCGACCCATAAAATTTTCTTTGCTAATCCTTTCCTCGTCCCCAGTTCTCGAATCGTTGATGTCCTTTATTCCAAAAGCTCGGAGTTGGCAACCCTACCTGAAGGGTTTGGTCTATTCCTCGTGACTCACCCCGTGTATGGTTATTGAAAACAGTTTTCTTAGATACTTGTCGTATTCTACGAAAATTTTATTTAATTTGCCGCCCCATCAAATTGCTTGCCCTGTCGGCAACCCTACAAAGATATAACAAAAGCTTTGCAAAAGTTTATACAGGTAAGCGGTATGCAGCAAGCGTAATAAAGATTGCAACTTCCGAGAACTTATTACTGGGAATTTTTCGATATTGTCGGAGGAAAAGGAAATCTTTCCTGTAATCACCAGAATGAAGGAATTCGCTTACTTCTTGCTTTAATTTTTTACTCAGTAAAAAAATAAAAACAAGCATTTCGTATCAATGACGACGACGAAGATTTCATTGCAAATAGTAATGTAAACAAGATGACCAAAAACAAGATTCGAACAATAGCTCTATCCTTGTTCATGCGAGACAGTAGGCGGCATGCAACAAGGGTAATAAAAATTTATTGCGGCCTAGAGATAGGGAGAATTTATTCCGATGCCTTCTAGACTAGATTCTAGACGCATCGCTTCGTCCAAGTGCGCGTCAACCTTTAGAGTGTAATCTCATCTCATGAATAATTTCGAAAACCCATTGCATAATGAGTTCATACAACAAACAATAGAAGAATAGAACAACATAATTCAAATAAGACGATGCTTATTATTATGAATCTCGGGTTAACAGCCGAATTTTTAGAGCAGATATAAAATAATATTGTATTTTCATTTGGGTTTTCGGCATATTCTTGATTATAAAAGTTGTTACGAATGGCTAGAAAAAACAGAAACTCTTATCTTTAAATACGTCTTGACACTAAATACGGGGTCTTCATAAATGATTGTAACATCGTAGGTAACTTTGGAATTTTTTCATCTTATCGTTTCTTACGCAAAGTCTACAAATCTTCGATTCCATTACAATCATATTATTCAAATCTTTCGGGATGGCCAGCCCGAACTCACAGTATGTATCGTTTGTTTGAAACAAAGTTTACATTTTACATCAGAATATGAATATTTATAAAAGTCCAACGCCAACTGCGCTGTTATAATCATTTATAGAGACCCTGTATAAAATTGACGACTTAAAAATTTATTTATTTATTTAGTGTCTAGACCTATTTAATGATAAGAGTTTCTGTTTTTTCTTGCCATTTGTAACAACTTTCTAATCATCCTGATGAAGGTCCCGATATAAAGACCGAAATATAGATGTTGAGGAACAATAGTTGTTTGAATTGAATCAAGCCCTTCGCCGAAAACCCAAATAAAAATATAATATTATTTTATATCTGCTCTGAAAATTCGGCTGTTAACCCGAGATTCATAATAATATGCATCGTCTTATTTTGATGTTGTTCTATTGTTTGTTGTATGAACTCATTATGCAATGGGTTTTCGAAATAATTCATGAGATTAGATTACACTCTAAAGGTTGACGCGGACTTGGACGAAGCGATGCGTCGAGCAGGCATCGGAAGAAATTCTCCCTATCTCTAGGCCGCAATAAATTTTTATTGTGCCTTCACACAGGAATACAAAAAAAGAAATTATTTAAAAACATTGATAATACGAAATGCTTATTTTTCTGTTTTGAACTCATTAAAAAAATCAAAGCATGTAGTAAGCGAATTCCTTCATTCTGATGATTTCAGGAAAAGTTTCCCTTTTCCTACGAAAACATCGAAATATTCCCAGTCAATAAATTCTCGTAATAGTAGTTTGATAATGACGGCAAATCTTTAATAAAATAATATATATATTTATATTTCAAATATGTTATCATGGAGTTTGAAAATATTAATTTTTAAAATCAATGATGTTACGTAAAAGAGTCCACGACGAAAATTGTCAGAAAGTGTCTTTTGTAGTTATCTATACTACTCAAGATTTTTTCATTTTAATTTGATGTGGTGGAACAAAATAGAAAAAAAATTTAAAAGTTTTGTTTTTGGGAATGCAATGACTATTCGTTGAAGGGAATTCATTTAAGTTCCTGAAACCTACCTTAAGCTTCCTGTGAGATATGATGGTTGAGAAGAGTTTTTTAACATTTTTTTTACGAGATCATTTCCAATTTCTAGAAAACATGTCTACAGTTAAATGCAGTTATGCTGGATGTTCCAAAAAGTTTTCGGAGAACAAATCTATGGCTTTTTTCAAATTTCCAGTCAAGGACGAGAGTCGTTGTCAAAAATGGATATTACATTGTGGGAATACAGAACTTTTAGGTAAATATGTGTTTGTCGTTTTTTGAAAAATTGGAAATCTTTTGTAGGTATTTGAAATATTTGAAAACTTTATATTCTCAATATTTACAGATTTGGAGCATCATAAATTGGAATACAGAAAATTATGCGCAGATCATTTCGATGATAATGCATTTTTTGATAAGAATTATCGCAAAAAATTATTGAAAACTGCGGTACCCTTACATTTTGAAGACGAACAAAATTTGATGGTAAGTTAATAATAATCGTGGATGGATGGTATTTAGTGGGAGCAAAATTTTCAAAAACTTGCCATTTTATATCTCAAACAGCTGCAATTTCTCATGATAATTCTTTGTAGGTTTGTCGTTCTGCTGAACCTCTAACATATCCTCCAGCGAAAAAAAAAATGGATACACGGAGTCCAGAACTGTGCACATCCAGTTCAAATGAGGATCTATCTCCGCTAGAAATAAAAATGACCAACGCACCAATTCTCGATGAAAGACCTCACTTGCGAAGGATGTCAGAAACTAAATTGAGACGGGCATTCAAGAAGGTTAATCTGGAAAATAAAAAACTTAGGACTCTGCTCAATAAAAAAAATTCCAAATGCCGCTACTACCAGCAAAAAATCCGCAGGTTGGAAGCAAAAAATTCCAGTCTTCATGAAGCTGGTCAATTGCAAAAAGCTTTGCACGGTTTATTCCCAAGTGTGAAGACACTGGTATATATGCAAATAAGGCATAGACCTAACACACCCTGGTCTATTGCCGAAAAAAAAATTAGTTTATGCATGTTTTATACGTCTCCTTCCTTGTATAATTACATGTTGAAAAAAATACGCTTGAATTTGCCATCTATAAATACACTGAGGAGCTGGATTCGTGTAATAGATTTGAAAACAGGCCTTAATACCGCGTTTTTGAAGAGACTTCGAATCAGAACAGACATCATGAGTGTGACGGAAAAACAATGTGTTTTACTCATGGATGAAATGTCTTTGAAGAAATGTGTCGAATATGATGAAAAATTAGATTTGTTTGAGGGTTTTCAAGATTTTGCAGAAGAAGGTGGAAGATCCCCAAAGGAAGCAACCCATGCCATTGTATTTATGGTTAGAGGATTGTACAATAATTGGTCCGTCCCATTAGGCTACTACTTGTCATCAGGATCAATAGCAGCAAGACAATTAAAATTATGCCTGGAAAGGTGTCTCGTGGAAATAGAAAAATTGGGCCTCACAACTAAGGTCATAGTTTGTGATCAAGGATCAAACAATAGATCTGTATATTCCATGTATGGAGTATCCCATGATAGGCCCTACTTTTTCTTTAACGAGAAGAAAATTTTTGCGATTTACGACCCCCCTCATCTTATAAAGAATGTAAGAAATTCACTGCTGAAAAGGGATATTCTAGTCAAGGGTGAAAATGTTTCTTGGAGGGACATAAGAGAAACATACGAAATCGACTCCAAGAATTCTCTTTCTCGTACCCTCTTGAAGATAACGGAAAGCCACATCGTTCCCAACGCATTTCAGAAAATGAAGGTTAAATTGGCTACGCAGATTTTCAGTCGAACTTTCTATTCGGCTATGAGAACTAGTATAGCAACTGGTGAGCTGAGGTCCAAAAGTGCCAATTCAACCGCTCAGTTCATTCTGAAAATGAATGATCTCTTCGATTGCCTCAATTCAAATGGCAAATTTGAGGCAAATTATCTTCGTAGACCTCTATCCGAGAAAAACCTTTTAGCAGTGAAAACTCTGACGGAATCAATAGATTTCATTAGGTCTTGGTCAGTAGAGAAAAATATTCCCTATTGTTTCAACGGTTTCATACAAACCGTCAGCGGCATCCTCCAATTGTGGGAGGAGACGAAGGAAACAAATCCGTATCTTATTACGAGTCGACTCAACCAGGACCCAATCGAGAATTTATTCTCTAAAATCAGGCAGCGCAGGGGTTATGATCCTAACCCCTCGCTAGATGCTTCAGATTTGGGTTGCAGACGGTCATGACTGGTTGTCTGGAAAAACTTTCCGACAAATCTAACTGCTGCCAAGACGACCATGATTCAGATCTTCTTACAGCGGGGGAGTCTGATTGCAAAAACGTAGGGCCCAGTGATGAGGTTGATCGAACAGATCCGACTACACTAAAGTCTTCTGCTGATTCGGACAATAGTGAGCTTTGTGAGGATGAGGAGTATATTGAACCCCAAAATACCCTAGAATCCAATTCAATTGCTTATTTCGCAGGGTATCTGATGAGGAACATCACTAAAAAATACGGATGCGAAAACTGCGAAAAAGCACTCCTCATTGATGATTTGGATCAACTAGGGAATGATGGGGTTTATATAAACAATCGAAATTATGGCGGGGAGCGTATACATCTGAAAATTCCCTCAACAGATTTCAGAAGAATAATAAGAAAAGCGCTGCTGATTATTGAGAAAGTTATGATCACAAAATCAGAGAAGATGGGGATACAAAGATGTCTTCTAGATAAAATAACAAAAAATAGACACATAAACAATTGGATCTCCCAGTTCAATGGAGAATGTGAACAGCACAGGAGTCATCTATTGAGACAGTTAATAAGAGTGAAGCTCTACAGAAGACCAAAAAAAAAACAAAAGGAATCTTGCAACAAAAGAATTCCCCTGCGAATAAAAAATTGAGAGTTTTGAAAAATGCATAAACAAATTATACCTATTCATATACTGGTTAATAAATAGAACTTTACCTAATTGTCGTTTTCATTGCATTCAAAAAATAGGTAAGCTAATATAAAAACGTTTGCACACGTCGATTCGAATTTCTAGATGCGCATTTAAAAAAAAATTATATAGGGAGTGTCCTTTTTTCAGTTGAAAAATTCTACCAATTGAGATAAAATTATTTCAGATCATAATATCATAGTTTCCGGTCGTGAAAGCCCTAAACTATATAATAACTCTCGTTTTCTCCAATTTGATAATGATTAAGTACATTATCTATTGATTTCGGAAAATAAATTTGAAAAGTCGACAATAATTACCTATAAATATTTGAATTTTGTTTTCTTGGTTTCATTGAATATTTTCAGGGTAACCAAATTCTGAGAATGTAAATGGTACCTATGTTGATCAATTCCACAATAACTATTTTTTCCGTCGGTTGCTATTTTAATGTGCAATCCTCATGGGAACCGTACACAAAGTATTCAGAAGCGCTAACAGAAATGTCAAAACACTACTAGAACATAGAAACATAAAATTTATATTTGTCAAATGTATGTCTTGTGCAAACCTTGAATTAAAGCGTGAGCGGAGCTCACTCTTTAAAATATCTTGACCATTAGTCACTGTCTTTAATAACCTAGTTGATTAAATAACTATAAACTGATTGTCAGAACACATCGAGAATGAGAATTTGTATAACAATCAAACCCTCAAAATTTTTATGATTATTACTTTCGAACGTCCAGTCAAGTATTGTGATAACATACTGAACAAGTCACATTTCCTCACGCCGGTCCTGATCGTCATCAAATTGCTGCCCAGACCGCTTAGGTATTGAGGGTAGTCTACCCTCTACGCTTAGGAAATAGTGCTTTATAGTTCAGCCTCGCACCGCTAGATGCGAGAGCAAAACATTTCGATTCTCTGATCCTCATCTGCGCCCCTATGAACACAGGAAGGTACTACAACCGAAGGCGGCTTCAAATAAATGAAGGGGGTTGTTCCTCTAGGTATTTTTAAACTCAATGGTTTATTCATCAGTTTGGATTGATGAGATTTGGCCTGTCAGGGAACAGCTATAACCACTGAAGCGATCAATTTTTATTCTCTTTTTTAGCCTGAAATGAATCACTATGATGAGTCTACATTGTATATTGTGTTCATACATTATGATTACCTATTATTATGCGGTTAGCTCCTAGGCTTTCTTCGACTTCCTCTATTTCATACTATCTTCTGACGATTCATGGAGTATTATTCTTTGATTTCTATTTCAATTCAATGTTTTCTATTCCTTGAAAACAAGACATTGAATGATTGTTAGTTGGATCGTCAGAAGTTATCAAGAGAAAGAGAGAGGCTTAATAAATTGTATGAGAGTATACTAATAATCATGATGTAATACCTGGGATATAAATATTATCCGCAGTATTGAGAAAAGAGAATTTCGAAACATTTAAGCTTAAAAGCCAGATGGCCCCATACATAGAACCTATTTCGTGTAACTTGATCCTGGGGTAAACAATGGGTTCGTTATTGTGCGACCCGTCGAACTGTTTACAGTACGAACACTTAGTCGATCTATTTTATGTTCTGTGGTCGATACTTTGGTTTCAGCATATTTTGAAGGACCGATAATTAATAGGGTGATAATGTGCAGTTTTTTCGTGTTAAGTGGCCATGGGAACGCTTGGTTCCCAAGGAAGAAAATAGTTGATGTGGCGTTTTTCTATTGGGTAGGTCAAAGTCCAAAATGTCGAGAAAGGGGAAATTTTCGAAGAAGGGGGACGCTACAGAGCTTAGAAGGTTTTTGAAAAGGTTTTGAGAGGCAGTTATCGTTTAGCGGTTACTCGGTTAAGGTTCCTCAGGGAGGAAGTCTTCGGTCAAGAGTTACGGTTAGGGGGCTCGTTGGAGGAGTCGTTTTAGGTCAGTCAGTGACGGTTAGGAGGCTCATTGGAAGAGTCTCAGGGAGTTGTGGTCAGAGTTTGGGTTTTTAGAGTCACGTCGGAAAAATCGGTGTACTTGGGCGTTCGAGGAAAACGTCGAGCGGAGGCTTAGTTAAATTCGCGAATTGTGGTGTTCGGGAGTGTAAAAGCAGAGCATACGTTTGTGTTTGTTCCCAGGTCAATAATAAGAAAAGGACGGGAAAAGTAGGACTGTCCCATATTGAACACTAGGTGTATTCCCAGGTAGAACGGCAAGTCTCCCATTTGTTAGCTTTAGTTCTTTTCCAAGATTCATAACTGATAACAGTTTATTTTTCTTTGGTGATTGTTCAGAACAGAGTCTTCTTCAATAGATTAGTTGTATATATTTATATGGGTGTTTTTTTTATGTTTCCTAACTCCTCAGAAAAAGTTAACAGTAAGACTCCCTCTTCGTGCAGGGAGCACGGATCAACGTTTTCTTTCTGCCTTAGGGTAGAAAAGAGAATTCCAATTATCTCAATTAGAAAAGTACATAGGTCGACTTGTACAATGATGTATGAAAAATTATACACATACATATTATGTTTGATGTTTCAAGTAACTTTTACACTCTCGCGAGGCTATGAAAATTTTACATTAAAGCAATACTATACTAATAATTATATAGGTGTGCTGAAATATATACAACAAAATTTAACAGAACATTCTTGAGGAACGGTTGGTGGACCCCTTTTAAATTTTTTTAGAAGTGGACTCTCCTTTTGGAGTTGTTGACAGAATTTGGCATCCAGAATCATTTTTACACGAGGGTTCTTAAATATCATGATTCTGGCAGTGTTATAAACGAGGACCTAATGTCACACGGTTTACTCATTCATAATTCGCCAATTACTAGGCCGCTTTCGAATTGTTAAGTCCTGAAAGAAAATCAATATGCCTTCTGGGCTAAACAACTACAGTGTAACGAAAGCGCTAAATCCGCAAAAAAAATCGTTATAAAGAAATTTCGGTATACCGAAAATTTTTTCTATAGTCGGCAATAAACTGATCACTGATAAATTTAAGTTTATCATTCAAACTTTAGCACAACTTTTCACACTAGAGTGACTAGAGTAATGGTTAGATTGAAACCAAACAGCCAGGGGTCTATTTAAAACTGTTTCAGAAGGATCTCTATGCCCGCTGTAATGATTTAGTTTAAGGTCGGGATTAATTACGTACGTCCGGAAAAATTTCGGAAAAAACCCACCCTCATACCTTCTTAACAATACCCATTCAAAGAGTGATGATCTTTGAATATTTCGTTATAGAGAGAATTGTCTTCGTCGTAGAGGGTGTTTTTAACATGGAATTTAGAGTCAAGGTGCAATATGTATGTATGTATGTTGTACGAAACTCGTTAAACAGATGTTCGTTATAGTATAGGGAAGTTCCACTGTATTCTGAAGACTTGTGAGTATAGCTTATTCTAAACGCAATATATGTTTTATAAAACTACACACATTCAACCGAATATTTCGTGAAAAAATTAAGAAAAGCCCTGAGCAGGAGCTTTTGAGCGCTCATTCAGTGGTGGGAAATCATCTCAAACTTTAATATGGGACTTGAGATTAATACCTTATGCAGAATCTCAGCACAATAAAAAAATTAAATTCTATGGTTCTGATGATGCGATCTTTTTGAAATTTTGCATTCAGTATATCAGTTTCCATTTACAAAATGAGTTTCACCTGAATCGAATATCCTGTTATGGAAATATAAAGATGCTTCTTTCAATATTCCATTTGAATTTTCTACGGTTCTGTTATTCATATAGTCACAAAATTTTGCATGAAAATTCACTATATCAGTTTACAACCACAAAAGAAAATTCAATCGAATCGGATATACTGTTATGGAAATATATAGATTCTTCTTTTCATTATTCCAATTGAATTTTCTATGGTTCTGTTAACACTATGGCCAAGAAATTTTGAATGAATTTATGAAAATATCAAATTCAAGATTCTTTGTGGATATCAATAGTAGATATCAATCATCAATCAATTGTACAAATCACTCTCTCGTTTAAAAACTGGCAAATTTATAGCTCGTTCTAGAATTAGTCGAAACTCCTGCAAGAATAGCAATGCCTTCCTCACCAGATAATTGAAGGCCTATCAGTTTGTACGAGCTAATTCTGAACGCAGTCTATGTGTAATCGAAATTATACACATTCAACCGAATATTTCGGGAAAAACAAGCAGGTAAAGAACATTAAGCCGCTACCGTCCATGCCGACGACACAAAATTAAATTTTTTCGATACGTCGACCCTCGGGGCATCGCAATATCCAGGCCCATAATGAATTGGGATCCGCGCTAGAGGCTTTCTATGGACAGGAAAACGGCTGCTCTTTACTGCCTAAGCGGTTATTCGAAAGTCATTAACGAAATCGCGTGCGCTGTAATAAACAAGTCATTATTTTTTTTCACTCCAAATAACAGTTATTTTATGTACGTGGTCGCTTTGTATCCTAGGTTCGAATGTTTTCTAAATTGCAGAATGTGTTCACTTTTCCACAAATTCGCTCCCAGCGTCGAATCATTTTCTACCTGGCCGATTAAAAACTAATTCTAGGAGGATGCTACGGAAAAACAATTGTATCGTTGTTTCAACGGACCATGATCTATCATAAAAAAGTTGAAGAGCCAGCTAGTTTTTTTCAACACGCACAGTGTTTTAGAATCTAGAAGTAAGGGGATTGATGTTATAGTCTATGGGCCAGCGCCTGTTTTTCATAATGATAACTAACAATCTTAATATTTTTGAGTGGCTTCATTTTTACGAGACGCTCAACTTTTTCTTCCACGAAAATTCTCGATAGTGAGGGCTAATACAGTATGGAGGCGACAAAAGTTAAATTGGTGAATGTTCAAGTTTTATTACTAACAGCTACTTTATTAATTAAATCTTGAAATAATTTTATTACAAATTGAAAACAATAATTGTCCTACAAAAATGATGATTCTATCAAAGTGTATCAACAACTAGGTCTTAAATAATTAATACTAACCGGCTGATTTTTTCACTGTTGCTCAGCAAATATTTCTCTCATTTTCTGGTCACATTGTCCTACAAATTGAGTGGTACGTTTTTCCAGTCCTACGCTCGGAAATTGTCAATTTTACGATACTACTTTTTTATTACTAACTGTAGGACATAAATATATATGATAGGTAAACGTGTCCTACAAAAAAATAGGTATCTATCGCTAGTCCGACAAAAATTATTCAAAATTAAATAGTACAACCGGAGCCGTTGTAAAACAAATTCCATGAAAAGGTGTAGCACGATTACAGTTTAACAAATAAAAAAATATGATCTTTTCTCAAATTTTTATACTTTTTTTTATACATATACAATTATTAAAATAATCTTCATCAGATGTTTCTTCTTCGCTATTTATTTCATTTTCTTAATCTTCATCTTCTTGGTTACCATCATTTTCGTCTATATTATCGGTAATAGAATAATTAAAATAGTTAATAAATTGCATAATAATGATCAATAAACAATAACAATCTTTGTAAATTACCTTGCAAATTAGAAGATATTTCTTCAAATGACGGACTTTGAGGACCATCGAACCAATAGTATTCGTATTTGCCTTCAATTATTTTCCATCCATAATTTTCTGTGGGACTTCGCATGTGTGCATCCACTGCTAATTTAAATTTCATGACTAAGCAGGAATTATTGGTAACTTCCGAGCGTAGGACAGGAAAAACGTACCTACCACTCAGTTTGTAGGACAATGTGGCTATTACCATTGAGTTTAAAAATAAAAAAATAAAAATATTTTTAAACTCAATGCTATTACATAACGGAAATATTCACTAAGCGACAGTAAAAAAATCAGCCGGTTAGTAAAAATTTTTGTAGGACAATTATTGTTTTCAAGTTTCAATAGAATTGTTTCAAGATTTAATTAATGAAATAGCTGTTAGTAATAAAATTTGAACATTCACCCATTTAACACTTTTGATGCCTCCAAACTGTATCAGCTCTCACTATCGAGAATTTTCCTAGAGGAAAAAGTTGGGCGTCTCGTCAAAATGAAGCTACTCACAAATATTCAGATTGTTAGTAATCATTATGAAAAACAGGCACTGGCCCATAGACTATAACATTCTGAAGAGTAGGTTCAACCATTGTTTCAGCAATGGGATAGAATATCTCAATTTTGCACTTATCTGAAGATTGATTCTCCCTCAATACGTAAATAAATAATTGCGAAAAGTTAGAGGTGATTCCTTGTCAAAAATAGGGTGGTCTTTCAATAAATCATTTTCGACCCCCTCTTGCTCGGTTATACAGCAGCTTCAAAGAAGACGCTCATAAAGCAGTTTTAAGTGGTTATCATAAAATGAAAAAACATGCGTAAACTAAGCTGGCACTTCGAACGAGCGAAAGAGCATACAATAAATTTTTCGGTAATGTACCATCTACTATTGTATAAATACAATATCCCAACGTATTTTCTACCTGAAAAGTTTAAAATTGTTTGTTTTGTTAGGCTTATTCAGTTTTTGTACTAAATGAAAATGTCCACCGAATGGATATATTCAAGGTTGATAATAACTCAACTCAGGCTCATCTTTGGATGAAACTTTTTTCTCGCAATCCATGGATATCTGCAAGTAATAGGTAACAAGATAGGTACTTTATTTGTTAATAATGGAGACTAAGTTATACAGAATTATTTAATTGTATTTTTAAATATGCGAAATCAGTTCTAGGTGAGGCTTTTTCTACCCCTTGAGATCGTAGGGAAACACCACCTTAATTTTTTTCAAAACTTCCTCACATGCCGAAATGTCTGTCCAATTTAATTTTGCCATTTTCTTGGTTTTTGGGAAAAACCTACCCACCATAAACCCTGTATATTTCGTAATCATAAGAATAATAATGCTCATAATTATCGTCCTTTCCACCAGGAAACCATGCCTCTGAATGTGACTTTTTCTGTCATTGAAAAACATATTTACTACTTTTTCAGAAAGTTTTATTGAATTGAAAAGTATGAATTACCAATGTATCGTCAAATATTCCTGGGAAGGAAATTTCTTCGAAATTGGATAAACTTCACATCACAGTTTGATCCTCGTAGCTAACTGATACGTGAAATGAAAGAAATGTTATATTGATCAGTAATTATTATTCAATGAAATATATATACTCATATTCAATATGGACAAAAACTATCATCACTCATTAGACAATAATGCTATTTCTTGCAATTGACCGAATATATCTTGCATTCTCAATATCACAAAGTGCCTTAAAACCGTAGAAAAACCTTATTAGATGTTGGGACTCGTCCGAAACGACGATATAATTGTTCGAAACGAAAGACCAATATGAATGCTGTACCTTTACAGTTCATGTCGAATCGCTGAATTCCTCGAAGATTTCAGATCCATACTGACTTAGTTTCCTGGTAACTGTAATTTTAAAGTTATCAGGGGTTATCAGGGTGTAAACAAATGCGAGGGACTTCGGGAGATGATTCCTTGATGAAAATAAGCAGGGGTAGTTCATATAAATTTTTTTCGAAATCGAACCCCCATTCCAAGATACAGCCTTTGGAAGGCGATTAAGAGTTGACAGTTTTAGATTTTTTTACAGCTGCTTAAAAACACTGAGTCATAATACATAATATGAAGCACTAACTAGATGTTACTCACACAATTTTTTTAGATCTCATAACTTCATTATTAGATTTTGAAAATAACAACCCCTATGATTTTTGAAGGAAAACCATAAGGGATTTTATTTTAAACCCCTAAAAATGAAGTTATGGGCTCAAAAAAAATTGTGTGAATAACATCTACTTAATGAATCATATTGTGTATAGTTTTATGCCCCAGTGTTTTTCAGGAATCCAAAAAAAAAATTAAAAACTTTCAACTCGTCATCGCTTTCCAGAGGCTGTAGCCTAAGTCCCTCGCATTTGTTTACAGACACCCTCTATATCATCCTCATTTCAGGGATATATGCCCATCAGTAGAATTTGCCACTTATTTCTCTAAGATATGAAAGTAGTAGTTAAGTTTATTGGCACTTAATTCATAAACATTTTCAATCGAAACCATCTCGATGTAACTGTAATATTCTCAAGATAATTTCATATGGTCATAACGTTTGGTTATTGCTCAAACTTCACAATCCTCTAGATGAAATCGTCCAAATGCAATGGACGTTTTTTGCGCCATTACATAATTCGAAGAACTTCCCTATTTTTCGTTGGGACCCCGACCATAAAGTCCAATTTGTATGATACTTAAGCAAGGGAATATAAAGTTGAAAGCGAACTTGCAACCAACCCCTATCCGACGATAAACTACACAAAATATGTTCCTCAGATCGACGACAAGCACGATTTTATGGGCAGTATATTCGTGAAGAGGGGTTCGTGCCTAAAATAACTCTTAACAACCACCAGCGGGGGTAGTAAAAGAATACAATGTCTGATTACTTAAGCTTGACGTAAAAGGGGTTCCGTATCGTTCCACTTTCGTAGCATAATAAACCAAAATTAAGGGTGGTCCGTACCTATCCATGGACCATATGCCGCTCCCCATTTCAAGAGTACTCCAGGAGGCTTATCAGATCTTTCTCATAGTTATCCTTCGGTTTAAGTTCATCTCAGCACGATCGGTATGATATTCTGGAAATTATTCAAAAACTGAAATATGCATGAACTTGACAATTAAAAAAATTCATGTTCATTTTGCATGAACATTCAGTAAATCAATCTTCATTCACAAAATAAATTTCACTCGAATCGAAGGAGTTGTAATGGAAATAAAGAGATTCTTGTTTTCCATATTCCAATTGAATTTTCTTTGTTTAGTTTAGATATTGCGATCCTATTCAAATTGTGCTTGAAATTCAGTATATCAATTTTCATTCACAAACTAAATTCACTCGAAGCGGATATCTTGTTATGAAAAATAAGGATTCTCCTTTTCAATATTTCAAATGAATTTTCTATGGTTCTGTTAAAAATTCGGGTACAAAATTTTGCATGAGGCTTATTATGAGTATGCATGTTGCCGCAAAATTTCATTTCGATTGGTTTTGTTTTGTCTGAGATTTTGAGGAAACAAAAATGAATGTCCATATTTCATGAAACACCTTGTACGACTTGTCTGGTTAACGAACTCAACTACGGCATTTGGGAACCGAACTTACCCTGAAAATCCCAAGTCTACGGTACAAGATATCGTGCTAACGGCCGGCCAGACGGACGGCCCCACGGACAGAATTGAATTTGACCACGGATTCGTCATCAGGGAGTCGACTCTATATACTTTAAGACCATTTTCGGCACAAAATTGAAAAATTACAGACATTTGGGCAAAACGATATAGCACCCGTTTAAGTAGAACGAGAGTTCAAATAAGCAAACCTTAGGTAAATAACCGTTGCTTTTGGTTCAATAAATTGTATGTTTTTTTTCAAACAAACGTATGAAGTTGATTATTGTCAACGGAACTCAGAACATTTTCATAGAGACTTAGAACTTAGTGAACTGTTATCTGAATATCAGTTATTGCCATTAGAATAAATGATTGATTACTTGACGTGAAAGGGGTTCCGTCCGGTCCACTTTCGTAGCATAATAAACCAAAATTAAGGGTGGTCCGTACCTATCCATGAACCATATGCCGCTTTCCATTTCAAGAGTACTCCAGGAGGCTTATCAGACCTTTCTCATAGTTATCCTTCTGTTTAAATTCGTCTCAGCACGATCGGTACAATATTCCGGAAATTATTCAAAAACTGAAATATGTAAATACTGGACCATCGAAAAAAATCATGTTCATTTTGCATGAACATTCAGTATATCAATCACAAAATAATTTTCACTCGAATCGAAGATGTTGTAATGAAAATAAAGAGATTATTGTTTTCAATATTCCAATTGAATTTTCTGTGGTTTGGATAATGCAATCCTCTTGAAATTTTGCATGAGGCTTCAGTATATCAATTGTCACTCACAAATAAATTTCACTCGAATCGGATATCCTGTTATGAAAATATGAAGATTCTTATTTTCAATATTCCTAAAGAATTTTCAATGGTTCTGTTAAAAATGTGGCCATAAAATTTTGCATGAGGCTTATAATGAGTATCTTGCACGTGGCCGCAAAATTTCATTTCGATGGGTTCCGTTTTGTTTGAGATTTTGAATGGCCCTATTTCATGAAACATTTTGTACGATTTGGCTAGTTAACGAACTCAACTGCGGCAGTTGGGAACCGAATTCACCCTGAAAATCTCGAATATACGGGACCCCTTCGAAAGTTATCTTGCTTACAGTCGGCCAGACGGACGGCCCCACGGATAGAATTGAATTTGACCACGGATTCGTCATCACTCATCAGGGAGTCGAACCATATCCTTCGAGACCATTTTCGTCTCAAAATTCGAAAATTACAGACAGTTGGGCAAAACGATATAGCACCCGTTTAAGTAGAACGAGCGCTCAAAATAAGCAAACCTTAGGTAAATAACCGTAGCTTTTGGTTTTGTAAATTGTGCATATTTTTTTAAACAAACGTATGAAGCTTGATCATTCTCAACGGAACAGAAAATATTTTCATAGAGAATTAGAACTTAGCGAACTGTTATCTAAATATCAGTTATTGCCGAATGAATAAATGATGGATTACTTGCCGTAAAAGGGGTTCCACTTTCGTAGCATAATAAACCAAAATTAAGGGTGGTCCGTACCTATCCATGAACCATATGCCGCTTCCCATTTCAAGAGTACTCCAGAAGGCTTATCAGATCTTTCTCATAGTTATCCTTCTATTTAAATTCGTTACTAAGCAGAATTTCGAATAGCAAATGGAGCCAACTTCAACTACCTGGATCTAATTATAAGTTTAAGATGGGGAATTCATTTTGGCCGATCTACTTCTTTCGTTGTTCGTGAATATTGAGAATTTTCAACATGACTCAAGTTTGCCAGATTTCAGCTTAAAGTTTTCACGAGTTTTCACGGAATTAAATTTTCATAGTTCTCAAAGAAGAGAGTTCATGTATCCTGCTGCTCATATTGGATTAAGAAGTCACTCGCTTTGTGAAAGGTCATCTGAAAAGAATAAATTAAATAATTCAATTTTTTTATATTTCTTTTAAGGTTTTACGGTTACATTTTCCAATATGATTTTGAAAAAACCAAAGAATTTTCAATGATTGTTTGTCGAATACTCATAATCAAATATTTTGTATAACCATAACATTTCATCGGAGCTTCCAGCTTCCGCAGTATATATTAAGAATTACGATCAAAAATCATGAAAGTGATTTATTAGATTGGTTATTTTTGTATCGATAAATAAGTGAATGAATATTATTAATATATATATTAATGGATATAATGGATAACCACTAGGTTATCCATTTTGCGGTTTCAAAAGTAAACGTTAATAAAACACATAAAAAATATTTTTATCATGATATTTCTTTTTTATTATGAAGTTTGAACGTTGACATTTGTGTGAAACACTACATCATTTAAATGACAACCACCCGAATTGTTGCAAGCATCGATTCTTTTGAGGTAATTTTCGACCACATTTTGACACATATTGGGCGGTATCTCAGCCATAACTTGACGAATATTGGTTTTTAACTACTCAAGAGTTGAAGGTTTATCTGCATAAACACGGTCTTTCGCGTAGCCCCACAAAAAAAGTCAAGCAGTGTCAATCGCATGATCTTGGTGGCCAGTTGATATCGCCGTCCACCGCCGGTTGTTCAAGCACCCATTCGACGTATCCACGATGTTGATGTGAATGGTCGGCTGGCTTCAGTTGTTGTGTGAGCTGGATTTTATTTGGGTGTAGGTGTAGATCTTAATGCAAAATACGCCATAATGTGCCTTAAGACAGTCCTAATTCCTGAGAATGACGAGGAATCGACAGATTCGGGTCTTCGGCAACACTTTCACTTAGAGTAGCGATATTTTCAGTGGTACGAGCAAAACGATGATGCACAGGGCTTACAATATCTGTAACCAATCCAGTCTCTTCAAATTTCTTCACAATTTTACCAATTGCTTGTGTAGTTGGACGATTATGTAAACCAAACTCTGCTCTTAAAGCACGATATGTGGCTGTGGCAGAATCGCCATTTTTGTATTAGGTTTCTACAATTTTCATGCGTTGTGCGATAGTCAAGCAATCCATTTTCATAAATGTCAGACTTTCAACTAAAAAAAAAATTTTTTTTAAAAAACTTCGTTTGACAGATATCGAATTCCAGCCGTATACTTTTGAAACCACGAAATGGATAACCCGTTATAATTCACATGAATTATCCATTGCCATATAAAATAACATTGAATTGAACTTTCACGTGCATTTTCAACGGGTGAATAATATACAGGGTTGGTCAACGATTGGAAATAACAATTATTAGCTTTATTGTAGTCTGTATTCTTGTACTACATTTCAGTGATAAGATATCATTATTATTGCGTGTGATGCGTACAAACAAATAGAACATTCAGTTTTATTGATTATCAGATCAAAATGCCGAGGAGAAAATGCATTTTTTTCAGAAGAATTGAAAATTAAAAAAAAAATTTCAAGCCGACTAAAGTGCCTACGGAGGTAAGGTGTGAGCTTTTTGACTAGTTGAAATCAATAGCCAGTAGGGGAAAATGCGACCTCGAAAAGCACTTAAATACCGAAAAGCATCAGAACAGCTGCTTATTCCTCGAAAATAGACAATTTTGTAATATAAACATCGGGACCAAAAGCAAAAGTACACTCGGCTAGGGCTTTTTTGGTTTTCCACACGGTAAAATACAATCAGTCGTTTAATTCATTAGACTGTAAAGTAACACTTCAAAGGTACCTTTATGCTGACTCAAACATTGTAAAAGAAGTAACCTGTGCGAGAACTAAGGCAGAAGCAATTTTGAAAAATTTTTTTTTCGTAATATGCTCCAAAAAAAATATTGGAGGACTTGTCTGATATAAAATATATAGGTGCTTCCACAGATGCAAGCAATCATGGTGCTATAAAATTATTCCCGTTGCTGATTAAGTTATTTGACTATCCAGAGTACGGAATTCAGGTTTCCTCAATAAATATTCAATCTCAATAAAATGAGACATCCGAAACGATATCTTATTACGTCTACGATTCACTACGAGCCAACAACCTCTCAGGTAAACTGGCAGAATTTTCTGCTGATAATGCTGCTACAAATTTTAATATTTTCTTCAAGTTTGAATGTTCCAACATCAAGAAGTTAACGTAAACAATTTTACTCCATATAATTAGTTCCCTGTCCTATCAAAAAAATTAATGAATAAATAACTCTGATGTGTAGATTAAAAGAACCACCAAAATAGAATTCAATTTCGCAGACCTACATTATCCACAAGACTAGAAGAATAATCTATCACGCTCATCAAATGAGTGTCCAGATGAAACCCTGGATTTCATATTTTCCCATTTTTGGATAGGAAATTTTCATCGTCAAAGAATGTTCCAACATACAGAATTAAACATAAACAATATTGCTCCATATAATTAGTTTCCTGTCCTATCAAAAAAATTAATGAATAAATAACTCTGATGTGTAGATTAAAAGAACCACCAAAATAGAATTCAATTTCGCAGACCTACATTATCCACAAGACTCGAAGAATAATCTATCACGCTCATCATATCAATGTCCAAATGAAACCCTGGATTTCCTAGTCAGCTTCCCACGAGAATGCTATCACATTTCCTTCTCCTGCAACGATGAAGCTATCCGCATAACAGGAAACGTCTGTTTTGTCGAGATACCATGCTTATGACATAATAATTGGTAGTTTCTGGGATAGTTCAGCGAATTAATTAATCTTAAATTTGCCACATGCTAGAGCTGCCTGCGAACTGTTCGTTGAATGTTGGTTGCTATCCCAGGTTTATGTTTGAGTTTGAATTCTACAGGAAATGACAGGATTAAAAGACAGTACTTGTTGTTCTCCATAGTTAAACTTTTATTCGACAAATTTTACTTCTGTATGATCAAGTGAGATTCTTCATCGGAAATGGAATAAAAGTATATTACGCATTGAGCGTATAATGATAGCTATTATTCGCATAGGCGAGTGGCCCAAATCACCGAGTAAATAACAGCCATTATATGCGAGTAGCATACTATATTTTATCTACGACTACTGAATACAGGGTGTCCCATTACTCGACGTCAACCCGGAACCGGGTGAAAAGGCAAGTAATGCTGGTTGTCAGAAAAATAAAAAAAAATCTAAGTTGCATGATTTTAAAATAATGCGCATTTAAAAAAACGCGCAAAATTCCACACACTGTGACAGTCTTTTCGCTTTTCGCTGCCACTAATATCAACTTTTTCCAACTTTTTTCTTTGCTGTGTAACTTGAATAATGCTTGTCTAAACTGTAATCAAATTTGGACACCAGCTGCTCTGGGTTTCATAAAAATAGGGCTTACTTCTCAGAAAAAAAATTCAAAATAAACATTGCCTAGTTTCAACTGACTGTATTGAAAAAAAATGTACTACGTAGGTTGGCATGTTTTTTCAAAAGTTGGCGCATTTAGTAAGGATTCCAAAATGGTATAATACTTGTTTAATTGTAGCTGCCGTAGTTCAAATTATTTTCGATTGCCTTTGAATACACTTTTCGTTAACCGCTTCCCAGTAATAAAGTCCAATGGATTCAAGTCCGGTGAACGGGCCGGCCACGAGATTGGACCAGAACGTCCGATCCATCTTCCGGGAAAAAATGTTACCAGAAAAAAAAATTTTAAGAGGAATTTCTCCGGAAAAATTTTTTCTGGAAAAATTATTTTCTCTGGAAATTTTTTTTTCTGATAACATTTTTCCCGGAAGATGGATCAGACGTTCTGGTCCAATCTCGTGGCCGGCCCGTTCACCGGACTTGAATCCATTGGACTTTATTACTGGGAAGCAGTTAACGAAAAAGTGTATTCAAAGGCATCAATCGAAAATAAATTTGAACTACGGCAGCTACAATTAAACAAGTATTATACCATTTTGGAATCCTTACTAAATGCGCCAACTTTTGAAAAAAAATGCCAAACCTACGTAGTACATTTTTTTTCAATACAGTCAGTTGATGAACTAGGCAATTGTTTATTTCGAATTTTTTTCTGAGAAGTGAGCCCTATTTTTATGAAACCTAGAGCAGCTGGTATCAAAATTTTGATTACAGTTTAGACAAGCATTATTCAAGGTTACACAGCAAAGAAAAAAGTTGGAAAAAGTTGATATTTGTGGCAACAGGAGCGAAAAGACTGTCACAGGGTGTGGAATTTTGCGTGTTTTTTTAAATGCGCATTATTTTAAAATCATGCAACTTAGATTTTTTTTATATTTTTCTGACAACCAGCATTACTTGCCTTTTCACCCGGTTCCGGGTTGACGTCGAGTAATGGGACAGCCTGTATATTTCTTGAAGATTTTAACACATTATTCTCTCCGCATGTGTCACAGCGATTAGACGCTAATTTACCGATCCGATAAGTTGAGTTGCTATTGTTGTTCGTGGTTAATGAAAATCCTGGAAAAGGGACTAACCCGTGAAAATAAAGCTGAAATTAAATAAAGAATAATAAAAAAACAGTTATTTCAATACTTGATAACTATACCTGGAAAAATTAACTGATCAGGTCATGGTGAAAATTAAAGATAGAATGGAAGAAGAATTTAAACAGTTACAATCAAAATTCAAAAATGTGGATTCAACTCTAGTACAAAAAAAAAAAGTTTACAGAATTACAGTTGAAACTACAGAAAACGGAATCACAATTGGAACAATTACAACAAGAAAATAAACGTAAAAATGTGGTTATATTTGGAATTCCCGAATCCCATAATGAGGAAGTGAAGGAAAACCTTGTCAACATGTGTCAAGAAAAAAATGTAAACATCACTTCGCAATCAATCAGATATTGTTTTCGATTGGGAAAAGGAGGTCGAAATGAAACACGTCCCATCATCGTCAAATTCACTAGTGAATTTCACCGTAATGAATTTTATAAGTCAAGAAAACTTTTCCTGGAGAAGAAGATATTTATGAGTGAGGACCTTACGCGGAAGCGTATTGAACTTTTTAAATATGCTAAAGAAAAATTTCACAAAAATGTTTGGACAGTCGATGGTGTTGTTAAGGTTAGATCTGACAAGGGAATAATTTCAGTTAGAGATAAACACGACATAGATAATATTGAATAATTCGATTAATGGGAAATCAAAATAAGTGTGTAATTGTGTTTATATATAACTATAGGATTAATATTCGTTTTATGAATTGTACAACTCGTCGGCGGTATTATTAATTTGTCATCAATATAAATAATTATAATTGTCATATTACATAGGGCTATAGCAGCCTTTCTACGATAGTAGATAATTTTTTTTCACTTTTAATTATTGGTTTATTGCATTGTTCTTGTTTTAGTTCATAATTTTAATATATGAGTACCTAGAATCGGAATTTGAAGAAGAAAACAAATATTTATTTTGATATTACATAATGTTGAACTCAAGTAGATTCGAGGCTATTCTTTATGCATAATCTTTATTTGGTTAATTTTGTATGGTATATTTCTGGTTTCCTGACAATGCTTATTTCGAAACTTGTTCGTTCAATTATTTGGTTTGATCGGAGAGTGTTCATCATTGGTTTTTGCATAGAGTATGACAGAATACAAGCTTGCTTAGACTGCATGCTCTGCAACTCAATTTGTTAAATTTTACTTTCAAATATTATGTACTTTCTTTATGATGAATAAATTGAATTGAATTTGGCGACCGTGACAAGACCCTTCTATGAAAAGCGTGGAGAAATTCAAGTTGACACATGAGACATTTTTGGAGAGCTGGTCATTGAATATTTTGTGAAGAAAAAAGATTTAATTGATATAATGAAAGTAGATTTGGCCCTCGACTAACAAGATGTGCCGATATTTGTTAGTTGGAGTACTTTAGAATACTGAAGAAATACTAATTTGAAGAATATTTTTATCGAAGCTAAATTTATTAAGCATCTGACAGCAGTGAATTAAAATCTCATTATTCCCTTGTGATTAATGGGTATTATGAGGGCCGAGCACAGAGACGTACAAATGGACGGATTTCACAATAGTCGTGGATAAAATAAGTTAATAAATTTTGTATAGGACCTGAGATTCATGCTATCATCATTCAGATGATGTGATTCTATCGAAATTTTGCAGGAACATTCAGTATATCAATCATCGTTCCTACTTAAATTTCACTCGAACCGGATACCTTGTTATAGAAATATAAAGATTTTCTAAGGATCTGTTAACACTATGGCCACAAAAATTTGCAAGAGGCTTGTTAGGTGGATCTTGCATGTGGCCGCAGAACTTCATTTAGATTGGTTTTATTTTGTTTGAGATATTGAGGAACAAGTGTGTTGCATTGTCATATTTTATGGAACAGAACTCACCCTGTAGATCTCAAGTCTCTAGAACAATCGAAAGTTATCGTGCTCACGGACGGACATAATTGAATTTGACCACGGATTTGTCATAAGGGGAGTAGAACCCTATTGTTTGAGGCCATTTTCCGCTCGAAACAGTCAAAATTTGAGAATTTCAGACATTTGGGAAAAAGATATCCCGTTTAAGTAGAACGAACTCTCAAAATGGAAACAGCCATCGATGGCAGTCAAATCGAGAGATTTCTGGCTTTATGTCAATATTTCCGAATAAGATTAGTTTTATTTGATGAATAAATGGTTATTTAAAATGTTTAGCAATTTCCTTCCCAAGAATAATTGATAGGTATCCTAGGCATCTGTTATTATTCGAATTTTGTCTTCTTTTATCTTGAGGAAATATTCTCAGACGACTTGTTCGAAGTAGGTACATTATGTCAGGAGACTAGTGGCAACGTCAGCTTTTCAAAACAGGGGGTCCAGGGATTGTTCAGTGGGGGCCATAATGAACGAATTCGTGAAATTTTGTTCAGCAAATGCCATATTTCAGGGAAGGCCAGCAAAAATTTAGGAGGGGCCCAGGCCATCCCCTAGCGTCGCCACTGAATGGGATCCAAATTTAGAAGTATTATTTTGCCCGGGCGTCCCTGAAAATTTTTTCTTTCGGCTGTTTAGTGGAGGTATTTCTAGCTATACAGATGAAGACCATAAGACGAAGAGTTCCCCAAACATTTGTATGCAATGGGTCAGCTAAAAAGAAATAAACAATAATTGTATGGGACAAAGCAGAGGGTTGATAAATGGGTACCTATAGTCAGACCAAGGGTTCCGAATTCTTGGACCGGCTGTCCCTTAAATAGTTACATCCCTAATTCTTGGTGATTGTAGGTACCTGTCAAATTGACAAGTTAAATCGATTCAACGGCTTCTTATAGTCGTCAATATTTTTAGCTGACAAAAGTAGCCCTATGAATACATCCCTTCACTGAAAATTCATAGTTTTAGAATGACAAGTAAATCGATATGGTAATGTGAAATATATTGCGAACATTATGTACCACTAATACTAATGGCAGTAGGGGGAAGTGTGCCCATGTTGGCACCCTTAACGAATTATTCACATATTTCATTAAAGAAATATTTTTCTATGTCATCGATTGTACAGATTTACTGCTACTCGTATGTAGTATGCATTTTTATACATAGTATCGATATAAATTTTCAAAAATTTGGATTATAGCACTTTTTAAAATTGGCCTAGGGTGCCATCATAAGATCACGTATGTCTTTGATGGCATATAACTGAAAATAAAATGATATTATTTATTGAAATGTTTTATTGAAGAAAATAGCAGTCCTATTTCATGAAAATGAAAATATAAGTGTAGAGGAACTAAATTTACATTCTTTGGCATCGTCAAAATATAAAAATATAATTTTTATACGCAGTTGGCAGTGGTGAGAGTTCTTGTATGATTTTCAATGATCTCGATACTTCACTCGAAACCATTTTCATTATTTTCGGATACCTCTAATATTTCTTGCGAAGTACCACGCTTTGGAGGAATCGTCTCTTGATCTTGATTTTTTTTCTACGATGGCACCCTATGCTATCATAGGAACACTCTGGCTATGCCATTATAAGCATAAGTAACATATATTTTTCAACAAAGCGAAAAAGGTACTAAAAAGACGAAAAAACCTAAAACTTTCACACTTGAAGAATTGTTATAGAGTGATTAAAGGAAAGTAAAATCATTTTTTAAACAGATTTTTGAATATCCAAATAAAACAAAAAAGAATGAAATAAACTATCATACATCAACACATACCGAAATGATTGAACTCTTATAAAAGTCACAAATTGCCACGTATTGAAGGTGTAACTACGCATATCAAGAGTAAATGCCATCTGGCTTACAAACTCAGTAAATATAAGTTTGTTTCAGTTGATGTTAACAGACTTCTTTGAAGTGTGCTATCATAAGCAGGATGCCATCATAGGCATACTTCCCCTACCCTCATATACTTTTATGTAAAGTAGTCATTGGTAATAGACAAAATAATCTCTATAGACCGCCAACTAGCCGTATAATTTTGGTTTTCAGTTCAGCCTAAAAAACGCTTGAGTACAAATGAGAGTTTATTCATCTATGGTCAATGGTCATTGGTAATCTTCATGTCTCATATCAGTTGTGAAGTTGCAGGCATAGCTCAAAGGTGGCGCCACTGATACAAAATAGTACTAGAATATATTAACTTCTACATGATACTTGCCAAAATGAGATTTCAAAACTTTTTTTACAAGTTTTAGCTTTTGAAGTAACGCATCTTTTGAGACTTTCAAAATGATTAAAATAATAATAAAATAATAGAAAAAAAACTTCAAAGGAAAATGAAAATCAACTGAAGTGAAGTGGGGTAAATGTGATATAGTATTTGCATCGTTCATAAACAAAGCGTTATAAGTAACACTCAAAATAAAGTTAAACATTCCAAAAAGTTAAATCTATCGAATTCTGGTTTGTGAAGTTTAAACATGGTCTTACAATAACGAATAACTAAAGATGCACAACACTCGAACACTCTATAAGGCCAAAACTGATACTTTGGGCTGAAGATTTTTTTCTGTATAGAAATTTGTACACTTAAAACTTCTAAAATGTGTGCGTTTTATCTAGTAGATCAAATTCTCGTCGATGATTCCGAAAGCTGTTGGCAGCTGTTCCATCGAAATAAAAACGATTTTTTTGTCGGTGTGTTACCTACAAAGACGAAAGAAAGATTGATTGTTCTTCACCTTTTTTCATTTATATTAAACTTGAAAATGTAGCTCGTGCAATGTATACGATAATTTGGGTCTCACCACTGATGGAAAATGTTAACATTCGTCAGAATTGCTAGTTATGAAATTAAATGTTTTGGGATGGAAAATAAAAAGCCATAATACAAAAATTACTATTCACTTCAATAATTTCTCAAAATCCGTGCCTCCAATTTGAATTCATTATATAAATATTCTAAAAAGTGACGTGTCAATTGCCTGAAGCTACTCGCTTCTTTTTTTATTTTTCATCCCGCTTCTGAAAGTTTTTCACTCAATTCTGTTTCGTTGCTCGTTTCCTTCACGTACATCAGCTCTTTATAAAATCCCCAAATAAAAAATCGATGGATTTTGAAAAGTAATTTTTAGGATTTTCAGGAAATTGAATTGCCGTTTTTACTAGGTATTGCTTGACCCCTTTTCCCTATTCAAAAATTAAAGCTGTTGGGGGTTGCGGCTAGAGGGGAAGTGATATCAAACTCATTCGAACACCCTCATTTGTCCCCCTTTCAACCAAATTTGACCTGGCCGAGCGTTTTTCGTAATTCCATCCCAAAGCCCAAAATTCGGGGTGGAAAGTTATGGCTGGCCCACCCTGTATAAAAAAACAGTCATCTTCATTCAGTGCACCATTCATTAATTAATTTAGGAAATTCATTATTCGTAAAAATCAATTGCAAGTCAAAACTTCATTTCAAATAAACGTAATTAAAGTGAATTATCGACGAGTAGTCGCAGTTCATCCACCTATGAATCAAATCTGCTCAAGATCAAGGATTCGAAAAATCATTAGAGAGAAACATTGTCAACTTCCTTATACGCAATAGATGGAGGAACAGGCTGACATTTCGGAATGTAACTATCTAGATAATTAAAGGCCGGATGTCTCCTTGCTTCTGGAATAAAAAGGGGGTCTCGGCGTAGCAATTAAACTTTAAACGAGATAATAGACGAACATTACCGAAGTTATGGGGACACGCCAGTTTTTTCCGTTCATGACTGACACATACATTGGTAATGTCCGCCGTAATGACTGCTGGGACATTTGTCAAACACTTAATTAGACATTTTTCTTAATGACGTGGTGTACAGGGTCACGACGAGGAAATATTCCTTTTGTGTGAATCAGTTGTTGGTTTGAGAATTCCAGGAGAGTTTGAAATATTAAGCTCGAAATAAATGAATGGAAATGGCGCATTAAAAAGTTATCAATCATTTTTTTAAAAATGGTATAAGTAGGCCGTTATCATGCAATTAATTTTTAAGCTGGTTCTCTATGGATCCATTATTTGTTGGGAAGAACATTTTGAGGTTGCATATGCAGATTTAGCACATGAAAACAAACTCTTTCTGAGACTTCTTCAAAATCCAGAATGTATAGACATCGTACCTATATACAGGGTGTCCCAAAACTCGACGTCAACCCGGAACCAGGTGAAAAGGCAAGTAATGCTGGTTGTCAGAAAAATATAAAAAAAAATCTCAGTTGCCTTATTTTAAAATAATGGGCATTTTAAAAAACACAAAATTCCACACCCTGTGACAGTCTTTTCGCTCCTGTTACCACAAATATCAACTTTTTCCAACTTTTTTTTGCTGTGTAACCTAAAATAATGCTTGTCTAAACTGTAATCAAAATTTTGATACCAGCTGCTCTAGGTTTCATAAAAATAGGGCTTACTTCTCAGAAAAAATCCAAAATAAACAATTTCCTAGTTTCAACTGACTGTATTGAAAAATAAAATTTACTACGTAATGGGGCCCACTCAATAGGAAGGAAGAATGCGCAGTTAAGTATCTGCACGTTTGCTGTAAAGTAAACGTGAACATTCATATTTCCCACACACATACACTTTTGCTTGTTGAGAAGGATGTGCGACAAGCGTGAGATGACGTCGAAAAAAGATCTGATGTTAATGGCAGTGGCGTGTGTTGTTATTTAGGAAAAAATGTCCAATGTATAAATAGCGAACCCGACACTGCATTGCTAAAAATATGAAACGTGCACAGACTTGTTGCCCATACACGGTCGTTCTTGGTCATTCTTCCACGTACGGTGAAGAATGCACACGCTTAACTGCGCATTCCAGATTTCGAACGGCGGAACGCCATACACACACTGTTTTCACTGTACCCCGTACTACGCGCATTCAAGTCTTCGCGCTTCCCTCTTAGTGAGTGGGCCCTTTAAGTTTGGCATGTTTTGTCAAAAGTTGGCGCATTTAGTAAGGATTCCAAAATGGTATAATACTTGTAAAATTGTAGCTGCCGTAGTTCAAATTTATTTTCGATTGCCTTTGAATACACTTTTTCGTTAACTGCTTCCCAGTAAAAAAGTCCAATGGATTCAAGTCCTGTGAACGGGCCGGCCACGAGATTGGACCAGAACATCCAAT